>JAWNPL010000173.1:212500-557500 GCA_035047545.1 Drosophila paranaensis | reverse complement strand
CCAAGCTAACATTTCTGAGCATCTTACGATAGGAAATCTCAATTTCAGATTTAATCAAATCAATATGAATTAAGCAGTCAGTCATGCCCGCCTAATACACCTTTTGCTCTTAAGTGAATGAAGTTTATTTGGTAAGCTCTGTGATTACCAAGCAATTGGCGCTAATGAAAACTGCTTCCAATGCACGATTTCGATATCAATTAGGGCTAATGAAAATCTGCGCTTTGTGTTCGTTCAATATTCATGTAGTGGGCGTGGCTATGGCAACACCTTATTAATAGAGGGATATATATGTATATGTAGAAAAGTATGTAAATCGAATTCAAATAGCTAGCTATCGAAGCATACGAAGTGCAGCACTCAAGCCAATATACTCCACTTAGATGGCTCGAGCAGGTATAACGAAATGAATATACTCAGTTTTGGCATTTCTATAATATATATATTATAAAAACTATGTAAGCATTATAATGCAGATATACTCTTTTCTCGTAAGCTCAAAGTCAGTGCAGCGAAGCCAATATGCCCATTTGCCACACCTTGAACGAGTATAATGTATACAATCTCTGCTCACTACAGGAACGAGCATTATAGAAGAAGTTACTCAGTTGGGAACTTCATTTAACACACATTCTGCATGCCAAAGCAGTATGAAAAGCAAGAAAGAAAGAAATATACCCACTCCTAGGATATGACGAGCGTGTATAATTGCACATATATGCCCAGTTTTCAGATTGTCAATTGAATATACTCTGTTCTTCGTTGCACAATCTTCGAGAGAGTGTAAGAAACATCATGAACGAGTATTGCCTCACTAATATGCCCACTTTTTACGATCCATGCTAGAGCTTGTCAACTGAAAAGAAGAAGATTTTCATAGAATTTGCGACTCGATTTGGTCGCTAATTGCACTCAATTAAAGGAAGCCGCAGGATATCAGGGATGCAATGGGGCGTATCTAATATTTGATGCTCGCTTCGAATGATTTCACACTCGATTGGCACTCAAATCGAGCGGAAGAACAAGACAGCAGCAGCAGCAGCGAGATTTTTGCTCTAAAATGGGAATTCAAATTTGATTTAGAAACGGAAAACTGAAAACTGAAAAGTGAAAAGCGGAAAACTCCGCTGACTTTGAGTGGCTCTTCAAGTGAGCTCAACTTTCGCAACTTTTTTTTTTATTTTTCGTATTTTTCATTTATTATTTGTTCAGTTATTTGAGTGGATTAATGGATTATTAGGCACTTCCTGTTGCATCAGGGCAAACACGAGTTGAGAGCTTTAGTATTTTTTACATTTTCTTTTTTTCCAATTTTAATTTTTTTTTTGTTGTAATTTAAGCTGCTCAAATAGCAAAATTCTGCGAAGTGCAGCGTCAACCTTCGGCGTTTTTTTAGCTTTTCCTCAATTGTTCATTCCAAATATTTGCGCAGTAAAAAACGAAAATATTTTCAAATTTTGTTTCTTTTTGCTGAAAATGCAGGAATTCGAGTCTCTGGCTTTTCCAGCTTCTACTTACCGTTTATCTGCTTTAAAAACTAACAAAACACATGTTTTTTATTTATAATTAATTTTTTTGGATTCTGCTTATTTTTTCTGGTATTTTTTATGGCCACAAATCAAATAAACATATTCTCGCGCACCGTATAAATGTTTGATTTTGGTTTGTTGTTTTTTTTTTTTTGGTAATTTTTTTCAATTTTGGAAAAACTGAATTAGGTTTTGAGAAATGTTGCCGCCGGCATTTTCCATTTTGGCTAAAGACGTTCGCGTTCGCCGACTTTTCGAACTGTTCGCGCGCGAGTTTTCCATAAAACTGCGAACGGCGATGCTCGCACAGTGCCTGCGCTCAGTATGCTGCCAAGGCAGGCGAAGCAGCGCAGCGAGCAGCGAGCAGCGAGCAGAGGCAGCGCGCAGCAGGCGCTTCTTGCTAACTATTCGCAGTCGCTTGTTGCTGCCGCTGCCGCTGCGCTGCCGCTGCTACTGGGAATTTTGTTGTCAGATAATTGCCCACCAAAAGACTTGATGAAATTTCCCTTTTTTACATGCGAATTCACTTTGCCTATAAACAGTACTAAAAGCGACTGCATGAGCGTATTTCAAATTCAAATGAATGCCGTTACACTCGAGCACAAGTGTTGCCGTGCTGCGCGCAGATTGCCTACGCTTTTCGGCTCGCGTCTGCGCACTGCTCGACTCGACTCGCTTTTTGCGCTCTCTCTGTTTTCATTCGCACATTCGTAAACAGAGCGGGAGCACGTGTGAAAGCCAACAAAAGGCAAACCACATGCGGTGCTTTGCGAATGTGTGTGTGCGAGGGTGTATGTATGTGTGTGTGAGAGTGTTTGTTGCTTTTGCCTTTGCTGGCGGCACCAAATGTCTTGTGTCATTGCCAAAAGGCAGCTGCAGATGCGCGGCCAGAGCCAAAAATGCCTTAAGTAAGCAACATTAAAGCATATGAGAATACAAAAAAGACTAAAGTGTTCTTGTCAAGGCATGCAGATACCCTGTATTATGCTGGCTGATAAATTAAGATATGTTTTTTGGCTTTTATTATTTTATTACCTAATAAATGTACCAATTACCCAATGTACCATTACCAAGTATACCTCGTATCAAATGTACCAAGTGTAGCCTAAGTCATATACCATGCATTAAATGTACCATATACTGAGTGTACCATTCACAAGTGTACTCTAAGTCATACATAAAATGTACCAAGTCTACCATTAAGTCATATACCAAATGTACCACATGCTCGATGTACCATTCCCAAGTATACCCTGTCATGTATCAAATGTACCAAGTGTACCCAAGGTCATATACCAAATGTACCCTACATCATATACCAACTGTACGAAATACCCAATGTACCAATCTCAAGCGTACCCTACTTCTTGCGTCAAATGTACCATATTGAATTTATCATTCCCAGATGTACCCCAAGTAATATATCAAATGTACCAAGTGCCCCCTAAGTCATATATCACATGTACCAAGTCAACTAAATGTACCATATGCTTAATGTACCATTCCCAAGTATACCCTGTCACATATCAAATGTACCAAGTGTTCGATTCCCAATATCCCAACTGTACCAGCAAGATGTGCACAGTCCGCCCAATATACCCACTCTTCAAGCAATTACAGAGCATAAAGAAAACATTCAGAGTTCTAATCAGAAATCGAATTGGCTGTGTGTGTGGCCTCGAACTAGCTAATGCGCTGGCGGAGATGAAAAAGGCATTGCAGCCGCGTGGCACTGGCACTGGCACTGGCACTGATTGAGCTTCTGAGGCGACGACACTGTCGATACTCATCAATCCATCAATCCATCAATCATCAATCACGAGGACAATAGCCACACAAAATGCAGCTCCAACAATTGCCAGCTGCAACTTCAGTGCGAAATTCCATGCAGCACACGTGGCGTATGCGCGATGTCGAGTCAGCTGCTCCTCTTTGGCCATATTCTCGTAAGACCTACGCTGATGACCCATACTTAATCAACGGTAATTGCGTTGACCTTCGCGCTGCTCCAGCCATCAGTCCCGCCCACTCCCACTCCCACTCCCACTGCCCCAGCCACACCCACACCCCCTCCATTTATCAGTGTCCCTAATGATAATCTGTTTGGAAAATTTTAAACATTTTTATACCCTGAACCCATTAAAAATGTTAACTCGGGGTATATTGGTTGTGTGTGAGTGTATGTAACGGGCAGAAGCTGATGTGGAGGAAGCCATTAACTATATATTTATATATATTCTTGATCAGCGAGATGAGTAACATGCGTAAATCTAGAAATGTGGCTCCCTCTGACTGTCTACCTTTGTAGAGTTGCCTAAGGTGAGCTGTAGATGGCGCTCTTGAGAGTGCATCCGAGTATGAGTATAGTATATAGGTGAATCTGAACGGGTATCTATTAGTCGTGCACTCCCCACTAACTCACTTTAATTTCGGTTTTGTCTTTTCTGGTGCTAAATACCGACAGGATGTGACGTGACAAGGACAGCTCAACATGTTTTTGATTGATGGGCAGGCAGCCAGGCAGCCTGCGCGCTTGGCCTGAGCCTGGCCCGGACCGGACCGGCTCCTGTTCTTGATGGCCTTTCATAGAGATTTACGTAAATAATAAAATAATAAAAATTTAATTTGCAACAGGATATCCTGTTGCGTTCCCCTCGACGCTCATAAATAAACTACTTAGGACGACAATCCGCTAAATTCCGCCGTAATTTAATATAGAATATGTTTACAGTTAAACTCAATGCCAGCGCGTCTCATTACGCCAGATTTCATCAAATTAATAACAACTTTCATAATAATCTATGCTTTAGATACCCTCGCACGGTAAGTGGCTGGAATGGGGTATACTCATTTCGAGTGGTATATAATATTTCCATTTTGAGTTGATTTATTGCACATAACTCGAGGACTACTTGAGATATAGTTATGAAACTTGATATATAGGCTCTTAGGACACATACGCATGCTGAGAATGTTTCACTTTTGAGATATCTGTCATAGTTGTAGCTCATACGACTGGGATCCACATAGATTTAAAAGACAGATGAGTCCAGGGTAAGTCCCAGTCAGGCATGCCCGACTAGCCCGCTACAGCTCATATCGCAGCCTAGGAATCTGGCAAAAGCTGCTTATGTTTGGCCAAGACTTGGCTGCCAGGCAACCAGGCGGCCATTAAAGTCGCCATCTGTTAGTTTTCCAAAGGCGAGGGCTGAGCAGGTGCCCAGGTGTGCAGGTGCCATTTGAAAACTCCGAAACACTTTGATTTACGGCTAATAAGCTGCATGAAGGCATAAACAGCGCCAAGTGGGGAAACTTTATTAAAATATGCAGCGGTGTCAATAAGAGGCCTCGCCTCGCCTCGCTTTGTTTTTCGGCTCGTTCTTTTCTCTGGTGCAGCTTCATTAGCAAAGGTTCAATTTCCATAAACCATAAAGTTTGCCTTTACTTCCGAACAAGTGGCGGGGGCTGGATGGGGCGTGGCGTGGATCGTAAAAAGTTAAACCTGCACGAAAAGAAATAAGTTCAAGCGCTCTAGTCGGGTGGACTACCAGATGCCCTGCATACAGCTGATAGGGTTGTTCTAGCCACATGAGGATGGATAGCAGGATAGACGGAGAGACAGTGGGACGGATAGTCGGACGGATAGTCGGATGGATAGAAGGATAGACGGAGGAACAATGGGACGGATAGTCGGACGGATAGTCGGACGGATAGCCCGACGGATAGCCGGACATCAGGCTGAACTATCGGAATAATAGTTGCCTAGATAGCACAGTCGGACGGATAGACAATCGGACAATCGGATCACACGTACAGTCGGGCGGAGAGTCGGACAGACACTTTGACGGATAGTTGAAAGGGCAGTTGGGAGAACAATCGGACGATGAGTCAAACAGACGATCGAACGGACAATCGAAAGGACAGTCTGAAGGACAAGCCATAGCACGTACGCTTCTCATTCTTCTCTCTACTCAACGGCTTCTGCCACGCCTCCTTCCGGCGTGTTACATACACTCTCAGTCAGCCTATATACCCTATTCCGCCAGTAGCCAAAGGCTGAGTGTATATAAAAAGGGAAGCAGCAAATCAACTACCAAATGAAGGCGCAACACGAAAACTTTTCGGGCAGTACACATACATACATGAGTGTGAGGGTGTATGTGTGTGTGTGTGTATGCGTGTGTGTGTGGGTGAAAAAAGTAAAGGTGTCACCTTATGGCGCTGTTAATTTTTCAGCTCGCGTGCGCACATGTCGAAGTAAAGCTTTGGGGGGACAACGGCGTAAGCTGTAATCTGGCTGGCAAGCTCGCAGCCGTGTGGCTGCCTGGCTGCCTGGAATGTATCCTTTATCCTTATACTTTATGCCGGCTCCTGTTAATTATGCGTCTACGTGACTCTTGGGACTCCGGACCTCCGGAACGACGGAGCAGCGTGCGCTTGTTGCGCTGCGTTTCGCTGCAGCGCGAGTCTTAAGCTTAACCTTGAACTGCTAAACCATATTTATGTCACAGACATGTGTCTCTGTGTGTGTGTGTGTGTGTGTGTGTGTATGTGTGTGTGTGTGTGTGTGTGGCTGTGTAATATGCGCCATTTGTCTTAGGCACCCTCCAACGTCTCTGCATCCAATCAGGCTTAGACTCCATATGCCAGCCGCTGCGAATCAATGCGAATTACTAAATGCCACACAAACCAACAACTGTGACCCAGTCTGTCTCGCTCTCTCTCACTCGCTCTCTCTCACTCTCTCTCTCTCTCTCTCTCACTCTCTGTCTCTGCCCGCAGTTGCTGCTTGTTCTGCTTGTTATTTGCATGCAAAACTCCAAATTGAAGTGCAAAGTTTTCAAATTTAAAACAAAATAAAACAAAGATGAGAGCACAGACGAAGATCGAATATGGAATACTCTTTGCTATATAAAATTACCAATATATATATCTATATATCCAAAGGAATGCATACTTTGAGAGTTGTGTGACACCTTGGCTCTGTCTTTGGTTGTCAATCTGAAACTCTCTCGCCTTTAACTATACCTTTAACGGTAAGTGTTTTCTATACTAACTCGTATCTGTATCTATATAGTTCAAGAAGTATCTTCTCTAAGGCATTACATACTCTCACCAACAGTCGAACTGCTCAGCGCAGGGCATACCTAAAGCAAACACACATGTGGGAGGTATAGAAAGAGAGAGAGATATATATATAGAGAGAGAGAGAGACATATAGAGACACGGAGCAAGTTATGGAGAGCATGGTTTATGAAGTAAAAACTTTGATTTGAATTGTGCTTAGATTGCGATGTGACTGAAACTAGTTCAGCGACTCGATTGTGTCTGCTTGGCCTCGAGGCAACTCGGCTCGGTTGAGTTTCAGGTGCTTCAAACTACCTTAGTCAAGTTCATTAAGCTGCAGGAGCAGTCAGCGGCCGGCCGAAACGTGTCCTTGAAGACTACTCACATTAGCTAGTTATTCGGTTTTAGTTTCCAGCTGGAAAGACGGCCCTTCTTTTATGGGCCGGCGCAGCTGGGGGAATGCGAGTGGGCCTCACGTCGCACAGTCGCCTGAACGTCACCTCGCAGCGCCGCAAAGGTGCCATTGAGCTCCGGCCCCGAATGGCTGTAAAATAACCCTTTTTTCTTATTCCGGTTCGCCATCTAATGTTTTATGCACGCTGCCCGAAATTAGCTTAACGATGATCTACTTTACGACTGCGGAAACTGCCGCCCGCTCCCCAGTCCCCAGTCCCAAGCCAGCTGGGCGAGCTGGACCCATCTGAGAAACGCACTTTAAAACAATTTCCTTTGGCAATTGCACAATAAATAAACAGAAAGTGGAAATCGGTGAACCGAACTGATGCAGTTGCTCTGCCAGATGCCCCTTAGGATAAGTCGATAAATTGATTGAAGCGAATTTATTTGATGTATCTATTATGGGACAAGGAGAACGGGCAGATTTAGGCTTAGGGCTTCCTATAGAATCAATTCAGGATGTATTAGCCTGGCTTAAATGTGTCTAATAGGCAGAGAACGGTTCATTCAGCCAGCTCCATCTATCTGTCTATCCATATATCTGTCTGCCTGAACAGTCTATCCATCTTGCTGTCAGCTCTATCAGACGTCAGTCTATCCCTCCGTTCGTTGTCTATCTTGTGTCCTGCCCATTGCAACTTGAGATAGAACCGATATATCTAGAGTCTGCTTGCTATATTGGATGCACAATGTTATACTTGCAATGATATATGTAAATACAGCGCGTCTGTTCATTCAGCTAGCTTCACCTATCCGTCTGTCTATCAGGCAGACCATCCTACTGGCGGAATGCCGAATGGACAGACGGACAGCTAACGCACAGACTTGCTATATATTATGGCTACTATAATAACCTATGTATTGAAAATGCTTCGATCTGTCTATCTGCTACTCCATCCGTCTGTCCGTTCGTCTTCTATCTTTCGTGCCTGCTGCCTTTCCCCTTCCCATCATCCTTCCCTCCGCCCGCCCAGTCTATTCGTCTACTATCTCGGCATCCATAAAAGCTAGAGCCTCTAGAGAATCTCAACATACAAAATCTTAGTCCTTTAAGAGAACGAAACCTTTTCACCCTATGCATAATGAGACCCATAAGCCCCCATCGCCTTTCCCAACTGAGTCCAAGAGTTTTCTCTGAGAAAAGCGAGTGAAAGAGTGACCAAAGCTGTCACTAAACGAGGACAATCGAGTCCAAAGTGAACAGCAATCAATTAGTCATTGACATTGGACACAGACCACGTCCACATTAGGCAAACTTCGCATCGAAGTTTTGGCATTCTTATTGCGTGGAGAGCAAGAGCTATTCATATTAGTTTTCTGGACATACATGCTCACATGGTTACATATTTCATATAAATTCCAGGGGCAATCTGGGCAAGTTGAAGTCTCTTTAACTCGTTTACTGAATTCAATTAAAGGACGAAAGGAATCCTTGTGGCCGTGTCGAAGGAGAGGAGTAAGTTCGTGGACTAAACAAATCTGTGGCTTTCGCAATGGCGTTGACAATGGAGACAAAAGGAGACGAGACCAGTGGGGCGCAAGGAGCAAACATCCTGCGGCAAACAAACGTGGCCAAACTCCAATTGCCCGGCAATAAAAAGTTCGTCCTTGCGCACAGACTGAAAGCCCTTTGGGGAGCACAGTTGACAGCGACGGACTCGCTGGATGAGCCACAAGGACTGCGACAGGACTTCCGCATTCCACGCACATTCCTGCCAAGACAAGCCAGGACAACAGCAATGAAACTAATGAGAGCCCTCCAATCGGGTATGCACGACTGCGAAGCATCAGATGATGGTACTTTGTCTATCAATAGAGCGCCATCTACAGTGCACTTTATGCAACAGTTGCCCTTCTTCTGCCCCCCTATGAGCTGTTGGTTGATGTAACTTGGGTTCTACCTCGACGACCTCATTGAAATTTCAGGTGGGTATCTTCGACCTCCGATTGTGTGTGCATGCCAAATCCCAAGGCTCTAGCTTTAGTAGTTTACGAGATTGCAGAGTTCAGATGGATGCAGCTAATCATATCAAGCCATATTAAAATACCAATCAAGTCAGAAGACTTGACATTGAACCTATATACCCTTTTGCCGTGGGCTCAGGGTATACAAAAATGTAATTTGGGTCAACATTGCCAACTTGAGGACAGATTTATTACATTTTAATTTGTTGGACAATGCCAACAGAAGGAAAAGGACTCGCTCACCGTACACAAGTATACATGAATATATATATATCCTTATATATATGTATGTATATATATAATTACAATTACAAACTTCTTTCATATTTTGTGCCCTTTCGGCTTGGCGCATATTTCGTTTGATGCTCCGAGCGAGAGATGGGAAAAGAAGCTTCAGTTTGCCTCGAGCTGAACTTTTCGACAAACTTCATCGAAGCGCGCACAAATTAAGAGTCTATTTACTTTTTCGCTTGCCCAACTTTGCTGCACGCGTCTGGCTGGAGAACTAGCTCACCTAAAAGGCCCCCATTCCTTCCAGCCAGCTCCCATAACGAAGCAATTTCGCAGGCAGATCTGGAGTAGATGGCGCGGCGCCTGGAATTTAAAAAAAGGATAATTTGAAAGAAATTACGGCGAGCCAGAAGGCAAGCGAAGACAGAAGCAAACAGGCGTGAGCGAGTGGGCTGTTATGGACTAGCAGATACCCTAAGCAAACAGTCGAGCATACCCGACTACTCAATACCTACTTCTCCTACTAAACTACCAATATATATATGTGATATATATGGACTAGCAGATACCCTAACCAAATAGTCGAGCATACCCGACTACCCAATACCTATTCTACCTACTAAACTACCAATATATATTTATGCTATATATACACATCTCTGGGCCAGCCCATTATATTCTCTATTGGAAAATCTGTGAGAAATTCCTCTGAAACATTTAGTCAGCAAAGATTTTGCATGCGCTGCAATAAATTAGGCAGCGGAACAATCATAAATTTGATTGTCGACTGCGCGACATGGCCTGTAGAGGGGCTTAGCCCAGGGCCGGGCATGGCCGACTCGCCTCATCGAGACAAAATGATAATTTATGCCACAGCCAGCGTAATGCACTGTAATTGAGACGGCGAACGAGGAGAAAGAAAAGAAAACGAAAAAATAAAAGTGAAAAATAAAAATATATATAAATAATAACTAAAGTTGGGGCGTGGCACGTGAAGCACTTTGTGAAATTATGCGCGAACACTCGAAATCCGTTCCCACTCCCCCCTTGCCCCTTCGCCTTCCTTCGCTCCTGTCAAACCCTTCTCCAGGCACCGCAGCGGCTAGAGGTAGAGCTGCGTACTGCCAGCAGAGGGGTATTCCCAGCGACTTTGGCAAATGCTCTCCACTTACTAAGACACTTAGTTACTTTCACTTACTCTCACTCTCTCTCTCTCTCTCTCTCTCTCTGTCTCTCTGTCTCTCTCAGTCACTTGCTAATGCATCTCATCTGCTGCTTTTTAGGGCTTTGAATTGGATTTTTGTTGTTCTTGGGGCGTTTGCCCAGACAGATTTTATGCTTATTAATGTCGGTCGCATTTTGTGTCGAGGCCCAGCGACGCCCAGACGTCGCCCATTTTCCACTTTTCCGGGCGGCCAAACAGCAAACTCGTTCATCACACAGAGCCAGCAGCAGCCGCCGTCAACTTTATGAGCAATCATTGCAAGTGTCTTTTACCAAAATGTCAACAAATGAAGCTTTCGCTCAAATTATTTACTATATATGTACATATGTATGGGGTATATAATATATCTTATATACCTATATATGTCAAATTTGCTGTAAGAATACCCAACTCACTCAGGGACCGATAAAGCAGTCAGCAGCAATTTCAACTCTTCCTCAACTGGCTCCCCAATCTGTGTTTGCATATGCCTACTGTGGGAGGCTGCTCCTCCCATTGATCTCCCATTGTGAATCAATTGCTGAACAAACTTGGGGACTGTCTTCTTATGTTATTGATTCGTTCCTCCTTTCTCTGAGGGCAACTTAATATCTCTGTCCCTCCGAGAGCGACCTGTCTCTCTATCTCTATCTGTCTGCCTCTCTCACTCTTTTTTCTCACTCTGTCTCTCTCTCTATCTCTCTTTCTTTTTCACTCTCTCTCTCTCTTCCATTCTCTCACTCTGTCTTACTTTTACTCTTTGTTTCTCTCTCTGTTTCTCTCTCTCTCTCTCTCTCTTTGTCACTCTCCGAATCTCTCTTTCTCTGTCTCTCACTCTCTCTTTCTCACTCGATCTCTCTCTCCCGCTTTCCCTCTCTGTTTCTTTGATGCAGCCAATTACTATCACATTCCCAATCTTGTATCCAAGCTAAATACAAATATGTTGTTCAGGTATCTGTCAGTCGTGCACACTCGACCGGAGCACACTCACTCTGCGCTTGCACTTTCAAGCGAAGCAATTCAATTTGCTAGACAGCAGCACACTTCGAGTCGAACTCAAGCGTTGCTCACTCAACTCATTTATAGTCCACTCAGGTGGATGCCATAGGAAATAGAATTTGTTCTATAAATTCGACGTGAATTGAGTTTAAAGATAAATTTAATAATCCTAATAATGACAACCCCAAAACAGTGCAAGATGTATTATTTTTAGCATTCAATGTGAGCAATGCGAGTGACTGTAGCTAGAGATAGAAAGGGCTAAACAGGCCATCAAAGGGGCAAAGCTAAAAAGCCTATCTACAAACCGGTAGAGAGACAGAGAGAAGTTGTTAAATTTCATCAAAGCCAATATACTCGCTTTTCACTACATGAACGAGCATCAAACCGTGTAGATTAACTTGAAGCTTTCAAGGAACAGGGTGCGTTTTGGGCGCAGGTGTAGTTTAATACAATTCAGCCAAGTTGAGGAATGTAAAGAATGTGGTTGAACGGCAAAGGGAAAGTGGCAAAAGTGTTGCCTACTTATTGGCGCCTCCTGCGACGCATTGTCACGAACAGGTAAATTTCGCTGACACGTCCGCCTCAACTGCTTACGCCCAGCACATCATCACGTGAGTAGGAGTATGTGTGTATGCGAGAGTTTGTGTGTGTGTGTGTGTGTGTGTGTGTGTGGCTGCCATTTAAAGTAAATGACAATTTGAATAGGCGCAAAAACTTGCTGCATACTTTTAGGGCTGCCGAATTGAAATACGGCGTAAAGCCGTGCGGGATTTGCGTGTCATTTGCCGTTGAATTTAGCGATTGAAAAATGCTGGAAAGTTTACGATGGAACAGCATTGGAAGACGTCAAACAAGAACACCAAACTAGCATACAAGGCATAATCTGTGAATAAGGATCAATACTCCGAATCCACACGCTTCTCAAGATACACGTAATCCATAAATCGGATAAAAAATAATTATGTTGTACTCAGACAAAGTTGAGGCATGCAAAGTTCACGAGGTGTTTTTTCGGAATCCCTTCAATATTAAGGAAAGTTCTTGAAGCAGAAAATATCTGTGGGTAGGGATTATCACTCCGAATCCACCCGCTTCAAAAGAGGTATTCTATCCATTAATCGGATAAAAAATACCAAAGTTGTACTTAGTCAAAGTTGAGTCATGCAAAGTTCACGAGGTGTTTTTTCGGACTCCGTGCAATATTTAGGAAAGTTCTTGAAGCAGAAAATATCTGTGGATAAGGCTTAATACTTGGAATCCACACGCTTCTTAGGAGGTACGCAATCCACAAATCGGATAAAAAATAATAAAGTTGAAGTCAGTCAAAGTTGAGAAAAACTCGATTTTTCCGACTTTTTCTGTTCGTCTCGATTTTGAGAAAAATGATAAGGGGTCACATTTTTGACAAAAATGGCAAAATTTCATAAATTCAACTTTTGAATGCCGATTAATAGTCGTGATTTAAACGAGTCGAAAATGACATACCTCTTTGAAATCGGACAAATAATACCCGAGCTAGAGTCATGCCAAGTTAACGAAGTGTTTTTTCGGACTCCGTGCAATATTAAGGAAAGTTCTTGAAGCAGAAAATATCTGTGGATAAGGCTTAATACTTGGAATCCGCACGCTTCTTAGGAGGTACGCAATACACAAATCGGATAAAAAATAATAAAGTTGAAGTCAGTCAAAGTTGAGAAATAGTTGATTTTTCCGACTTTTTCTGTTCGTCTCGATTTTGAGAAAAATGATAAGGGGTTACATCACATTTTTGACAAAAATGGCAAAATTTTATTAATTCAACTTTTGAATGCCGAATAATAGTCGTGATTTAAACGGGTCGAAAATGACATACCTCTTTGAAATCGGACAAATAATACCCGAGCTAGAGTCATGCAAAGTTAACGAAGTGTTTTTTCGGACTCCGTGCAATATTAAGGAAAGTTCTTGAGGCAGAAAATATCTGTGGATAAGGTTTAATACTTGGAATCAACACGCTTCTAAATAAGCACATAATCCATAAATCGGATAAAAAATACCAAAGTTGTACTCAGTCAAAGTTGAGACATGCAAAGTTCGCGAGGTGTTTTTTAGGAATCCATGCAATATTAAGGAAACTTCTTGAAGCAGAAAATATCTGTGGGTGAGGATTATCACTCCGAATCCACCCGCTTCAAAAGAGGTATTCTATCCATTATTCGGATAAAAAATACCAAAGTTGTACTTAGTCAAAGTTGAGTCATGCAAAGTTCACGAGGTGTTTTTTCGGACTCCGTGCAATATTTAGGAAAGTTCTTGAAGCAGAAAATATCTGTGGATAAGGCTTAATACTTGGAATCCGCACGCTTCTTAGGAGGTACGCAATCCACAAATCGGATAAAAAATAATAAAGTTGAAGTCAGTCAAAGTTGAGAAAAACTCGATTTTTCCGACTTTTTCTGTTCGTCTCGATTTTGAGAAAAATGATAAGGGGTTACATCACATTTTTGACAAAAATGGCAAAATTTCATAAATTCAACTTTTGAATGCCGATTAATAGTCGTGATTTAAACGAGTCGAAAATGACATACCTCTTTGAAATCGGACAAATAATACCCGAGATAGAGTCATGCCAAGTTAACGAAGTGTTTTTTCGGACTCCATTCAATATTAAGGAAAGTTCTTGAAGCAGATAATATCTGTGGATAAGCCTTAATATTTTGAATCAACACGCTTCTAAATAAGTACATAATCCATAAATCAGATAAAAAATACCAAAGTTGTACTCAGTCAAAGTTGAGACATGCAAAGTTCGCGAGGTGTTTTTTAGGAATCCATGCAATATTAAGGAAAGTTCTTGAAGCAGAAAATATCTGTGGTTAGGGATTATCACTCCGAATCCACCCGCTTCAAAAGAGGTATTCTATCCATTATTCGGATAAAAAATACCAAAGTTGTACTTAGTCAAAGTTGAGTCATGCAAAGTTCACGAGGTGTTTTTTCGGACTCCGTGCAATATTTAGGAAAGTTCTTGAAGCAGAAAATATCTGTGGATAAGGCTTAATACTTGGAATCCGCACGCTTCTTAGGAGGTACGCAATCCACAAATCGGATAAAAAATAATAAAGTTGAAGTCAGTCAAAGTTGAGAAAAACTCGATTTTTCCGACTTTTTCTGTTCGTCTCGATTTTGAGAAAAATGATAAGGGGTTACATCACATTTTTGACAAAAATGGCAAAATTTCATAAATTCAACTTTTGAATGCCGATTAATAGTCGTGATTTAAACGAGTCGAAAATGACATACCTCTTTGAAATCGGACAAATAATACCCGAGCTAGAGTCATGCCAAGTTAACGAAGTGTTTTTTCGGACTCCATTCAATATTAAGGAAAGTTTTTGAAGCAGATAATATCTGTGGATAAGCCTTAATACTTTGAATCAACACGCTTCTAAATAAGTACATAATCCATAAATCAGATAAAAAATACCAAAGTTGTACTCAGTCAAAGTTGAGACATGCAAAGTTCGCGAGGTGTTTTTTAGGAATCCATGCAATATTAAGGAAAGTTCTTGAAGCAGAAAATATCTGTGGTTAGGGATTATCACTCCGAATCCACCCGCTTCAAAAGAGGTATTCTATCCATTATTCGGATAAAAAATACCAAAGTTGTACTTAGTCAAAGTTGAGACATGCAAAGTTCGCGAGGTGTTTTTTAGGAATCCATGCAATATTAAGGAAAGTTCTTGAAGCAGAAAATATCTGTGGTTAGGGATTATCACTCCGAATCCACCCGCTTCAAAAGAGGTATTCTATCCATTATTCGGATAAAAAATACCAAAGTTGTACTTAGTCAAAGTTGAGTCATGCAAAGTTCACGAGGTGTTTTTTCGGACTCCGTGCAATATTTAGGAAAGTTCTTGAAGCAGAAAATATCTGTGGATAAGGCTTAATACTTGGAATCCGCACGCTTCTTAGGAGGTACGCAATCCACAAATCGGATAAAAAATAATAAAGTTGAAGTCAGTCAAAGTTGAGAAAAACTCGATTTTTCCGACTTTTTCTGTTCGTCTCGATTTTGAGAAAAATGATAAGGGGTTACATCACATTTTTGACAAAAATGGCAAAATTTCATAAATTCAACTTTTGAATGCCGATTAATAGTCGTGATTTAAACGAGTCGAAAATGACATACCTCTTTGAAATCGGACAAATAATACCCGAGCTAGAGTCATGCCAAGTTAACGAAGTGTTTTTTCGGACTCCATTCAATATTAAGGAAAGTTTTTGAAGCAGATAATATCTGTGGATAAGCCTTAATACTTTGAATCAACACGCTTCTAAATAAGTACATAATCCATAAATCAGATAAAAAATACCAAAGTTGTACTCAGTCAAAGTTGAGACATGCAAAGTTCGCGAGGTGTTTTTTAGGAATCCATGCAATATTAAGGAAAGTTCTTGAAGCAGAAAATATCTGTGGTTAGGGATTATCACTCCGAATCCACCCGCTTCAAAAGAGGTATTCTATCCATTATTCGGATAAAAAATACCAAAGTTGTACTTAGTCAAAGTTGAGTCATGCAAAGTTCACGAGATGTTTTTTCGGACTCCATTCAATATTAAGGAAAGTTCTTGAAGCAGAAAATATCTGTGGTTAGGGATTATCACTCCGAATCCACCCGCTTCAAAAGAGGTATTCTATCCATTATTCGGATAAAAAATACCAAAGTTGTACTTAGTCAAAGTTGAGTCATGCAAAGTTCACGAGGTGTTTTTTCGGACTCCGTGCAATATTTAGGAAAGTTCTTGAAGCAGAAAATATCTGTGGATAAGGCTTAATACTTGGAATCCGCACGCTTCTTAGGAGGTACGCAATCCACAAATCGGATAAAAAATAATAAAGTTGAAGTCAGTCAAAGTTGAGAAAAACTCGATTTTTCCGACTTTTTCTGTTCGTCTCGATTTTGAGAAAAATGATAAGGGGTCACATTTTTGACAAAAATGGCAAAATTTCATAAATTCAACTTTTGAATGCCGATTAATAGTCGTGATTTAAACGAGTCGAAAATGACATACCTCTTTGAAATCGGACAAATAATACCCGAGCTAGAGTCATGCCAAGTTAACGAAGTGTTTTTTCGGACTCCGTGCAATATTAAGGAAAGTTCTTGAAGCAGAAAATATCTGTGGATAAGGCTTAATACTTGGAATCCGCACGCTTCTTAGGAGGTACGCAATACACAAATCGGATAAAAAATAATAAAGTTGAAGTCAGTCAAAGTTGAGAAAAACTCGATTTTTCCGACTTTTTCTGTTCGTCTCGATTTTGAGAAAAATGATAAGGGGTTACATCACATTTTTGACAAAAATGGCAAAATTTTATTAATTCAACTTTTGAATGCCGAATAATAGTCGTGATTTAAACGGGTCGAAAATGACATACCTCTTTGAAATCGGACAAATAATACCCGAGCTAGAGTCATGCAAAGTTAACGAAGTGTTTTTTCGGACTCCATTCAATATTAAGGAAAGTTCTTGAAGCAGAAAATATCTGTGGATAAGGCTTAATACTTGGAATCAACACGCTTCTAAATAAGTACATAATCCATAAATCGGATAAAAATACCAAAGTTGTACTCAGTCAAAGTTGAGACATGCAAAGTTCGCGAGGTGTTTTTTAGGAATCCATGCAATATTAAGGAAACTTCTTGAAGCAGAAAATATCTGTGGGTGAGGATTATCACTCCGAATCCACCCGCTTCAAAAGAGGTATTCTATCCATTATTCGGATAAAAAATACCAAAGTTGTACTTAGTCAAAGTTGAGTCATGCAAAGTTCACGAGGTGTTTTTTCGGACTCCGTGCAATATTTAGGAAAGTTCTTGAAGCAGAAAATATCTGTGGATAAGGCTTAATACTTGGAATCCGCACGCTTCTTAGGAGGTACGCAATCCACAAATCGGATAAAAAATAATAAAGTTGAAGTCAGTCAAAGTTGAGAAAAACTCGATTTTTCCGACTTTTTCTGTTCGTCTCGATTTTGAGAAAAATGATAAGGGGTTACATCACATTTTTGACAAAAATGGCAAAATTTCATAAATTCAACTTTTGAATGCCGATTAATAGTCGTGATTTAAACGAGTCGAAAATGACATACCTCTTTGAAATCGGACAAATAATACCCGAGATAGAGTCATGCCAAGTTAACGAAGTGTTTTTTCGGACTCCATTCAATATTAAGGAAAGTTCTTGAAGCAGATAATATCTGTGGATAAGCCTTAATACTTTGAATCAACACGCTTCTAAATAAGTACATAATCCATAAATCAGATAAAAAATACCAAAGTTGTACTCAGTCAAAGTTGAGACATGCAAAGTTCGCGAGGTGTTTTTTAGGAATCCATGCAATATTAAGGAAAGTTCTTGAAGCAGAAAATATCTGTGGTTAGGGATTATCACTCCGAATCCACCCGCTTCAAAAGAGGTATTCTATCCATTATTCGGATAAAAAATACCAAAGTTGTACTTAGTCAAAGTTGAGTCATGCAAAGTTCACGAGGTGTTTTTTCGGACTCCGTGCAATATTTAGGAAAGTTCTTGAAGCAGAAAATATCTGTGGATAAGGCTTAATACTTGGAATCCGCACGCTTCTTAGGAGGTACGCAATCCACAAATCGGATAAAAAATAATAAAGTTGAAGTCAGTCAAAGTTGAGAAATAGTTGATTTTTCCGACTTTTTCTGTTCGTCTCGATTTTGAGAAAAATGATAAGGGGTTACATCACATTTTTGACAAAAATGGCAAAATTTTATTAATTCAACTTTTGAATGCCGAATAATAGTCGTGATTAAAACGGGTCGAAAATGACATACCTCTTTGAAATCGGACAAATAATACCCGAGCTAGAGTCATGCAAAGTTAACGAAGTGTTTTTTCGGACTCCGTGCAATATTAAGGAAAGTTCTTGAAGCAGAAAATATCTGTGGATAAGGTTTAATACTTGGAATCAACACGCTTCTAAATAAGCACATAATCCATAAATCGGATAAAAAATACCAAAGTTGTACTCAGTCAAAGTTGAGACATGCAAAGTTCGCGAGGTGTTTTTTAGGAATCCATGCAATATTAAGGAAACTTCTTGAAGCAGAAAATATCTGTGGGTGAGGATTATCACTCCGAATCCACCCGCTTCAAAAGAGGTATTCTATCCATTATTCGGATAAAAAATACCAAAGTTGTACTTAGTCAAAGTTGAGTCATGCAAAGTTCACGAGGTGTTTTTTCGGACTCCGTGCAATATTTAGGAAAGTTCTTGAAGCAGAAAATATCTGTGGTTAGGGATTATCACTCCGAATCCACCCGCTTCAAAAAGAGGTATTCTATCCATTATTCGGATAAAAAATACCAAAGTTGTACTTAGTCAAAGTTGAGTCATGCAAAGTTCACGAGGTGTTTTTTCGGACTCCGTGCAATATTTAGGAAAGTTCTTGAAGCAGAAAATATCTGTGGATAAGGCTTAATACTTGGAATCCGCACGCTTCTTAGGAGGTACGCAATCCACAAATCGGATAAAAAATAATAAAGTTGAAGTCAGTCAAAGTTGAGAAAAACTCGATTTTTCCGACTTTTTCTGTTCGTCTCGATTTTGAGAAAAATGATAAGGGGTTACATCACATTTTTGACAAAAATGGCAAAATTTCATAAATTCAACTTTTGAATGCCGATTAATAGTCGTGATTTAAACGAGTCGAAAATGATATACCTCTTTGAAATCGGACAAATAATACCCGAGCTAGAGTCATGCAAAGTTAACGAAGTGTTTTTTCGGACTCCGTGCAATATTAAGGAAAGTTCTTGAAGCAGAAAATATCTGTGGATAAGGCTTAATACTTGGAATCCGCACGCTTCTTAGGAGGTACGCAATACACAAATCGGATAAAAAATAATAAAGTTGAAGTCAGTCAAATTTGAGAAATAGTTAATTTTTCCGACTTTTTCTGTTCGTCTCGTTTTTGAGAAAAATGATAAGGGGTTACATCACATTTTTGACAAAAATGGCAAAATTTCATAAATTCAACTTTTGAATGCCGATTAATAGTCGTGATTTAAACGAGTCGAAAATGACATACCTCTTTGAAATCGGACAAATAATACCCGAGCTAGAGTCATGCCAAGTTAACGAAGTGTTTTTTTCGGACTCCATTCAATATTAAGGAAAGTTCTTGAAGCAGAAAATATCTGTGGATAAGGCTTAATACTTGGAATCAACACGCTTCTAAATAAGTACATAATCCATAAATCGGATAAAAATACCAAAGTTGTACTCAGTCAAAGTTGAGACATGCAAAGTTCGCGAGGTGTTTTTTAGGAATCCATGCAATATTAAGGAAAGTTCTTGAAGCAGAAAATATCTGTGGTTAGGGATTATCACTCCGAATCCACCCGCTTCAAAAGAGGTATTCTATCCATTATTCGGATAAAAAATACCAAAGTTGTACTTAGTCAAAGTTGAGTCATGCAAAGTTCACGAGATGTTTTTTCGGACTCCATTCAATATTAAGGAAAGTTCTTGAAGCAGAAAATATCTGTGGATAAGGCTTAATACTTGGAATCCGCACGCTTCTTAGGAGGTACGCAATCCACAAATCGGATATAAAATAATAAAGTTGAAGTCAGTCAAAGTTGAGAAAAACTCGATTTTTCCGACTTTTTCTGTTCGTCTCGATTTTGAGAAAAATGATAAGGGGTTACATCACATTTTTGACAAAATGGCAAAATTTCATAAATTCAACTTTTGAATGCCGATTAATAGTCGTGATTTAAACGAGTCGAAAATGGCATACCTCTTTGAAATCGGACAAATAATACCCGAGCTAGAGTCATGCAAAGTTAACGAAGTGTTTTTTCGGACTCCATTCAATATTAAGGAAAGTTCTTGAAGCAGAAAATATCTGTGGTTAGGGATTATCACTCCGAATCCACCCGCTTCAAAAGAGGTATTCTATCCATTATTCGGATAAAAAATACCAAAGTTGTACTTAGTCAAAGTTGAGTCATGCAAAGTTCACGAGGTGTTTTTTCGGACTCCGTGCAATATTTAGGAAAGTTCTTGAAGCAGAAAATATCTGTGGATAAGGCTTAATACTTGGAATCCGCACGCTTCTTAGGAGGTACGCAATCCACAAATCGGATAAAAAATAATAAAGTTGAAGTCAGTCAAAGTTGAGAAAAACTCGATTTTTCCGACTTTTTCTGTTCGTCTCGATTTTGAGAAAAATGATAAGGGGTTACATCACATTTTTGACAAAAATGGCAAAATTTCATAAATTCAACTTTTGAATGCCGATTAATAGTCGTGATTTAAACGAGTCGAAAATGATATACCTCTTTGAAATCGGACAAATAATACCCGAGCTAGAGTCATGCAAAGTTAACGAAGTGTTTTTTCGGACTCCGTGCAATATTAAGGAAAGTTCTTGAAGCAGAAAATATCTGTGGATAAGGCTTAATACTTGGAATCCGCACGCTTCTTAGGAGGTACGCAATACACAAATCGGATAAAAAATAATAAAGTTGAAGTCAGTCAAATTTGAGAAATAGTTAATTTTTCCGACTTTTTCTGTTCGTCTCGTTTTTGAGAAAAATGATAAGGGGTTACATCACATTTTTGACAAAAATGGCAAAATTTCATAAATTCAACTTTTGAATGCCGATTAATAGTCGTGATTTAAACGAGTCGAAAATGACATACCTCTTTGAAATCGGACAAATAATACCCGAGCTAGAGTCATGCCAAGTTAACGAAGTGTTTTTTCGGACTCCATTCAATATTAAGGAAAGTTCTTGAAGCAGAAAATATCTGTGGATAAGGCTTAATACTTGGAATCAACACGCTTCTAAATAAGTACATAATCCATAAATCGGATAAAAATACCAAAGTTGTACTCAGTCAAAGTTGAGACATGCAAAGTTCGCGAGGTGTTTTTTAGGAATCCATGCAATATTAAGGAAAGTTCTTGAAGCAGAAAATATCTGTGGTTAGGGATTATCACTCCGAATCCACCCGCTTCAAAAGAGGTATTCTATCCATTATTCGGATAAAAAATACCAAAGTTGTACTTAGTCAAAGTTGAGTCATGCAAAGTTCACGAGATGTTTTTTTCGGACTCCATTCAATATTAAGGAAAGTTCTTGAAGCAGAAAATATCTGTGGATAAGGCTTAATACTTGGAATCCGCACGCTTCTTAGGAGGTACGCAATCCACAAATCGGATATAAAATAATAAAGTTGAAGTCAGTCAAAGTTGAGAAAAACTCGATTTTTCCGACTTTTTCTGTTCGTCTCGATTTTGAGAAAAATGATAAGGGGTTACATCACATTTTTGACAAAATGGCAAAATTTCATAAATTCAACTTTTGAATGCCGATTAATAGTCGTGATTTAAACGAGTCGAAAATGACATACCTCTTTGAAATCGGACAAATAATACCCGAGCTAGAGTCATGCAAAGTTAACGAAGTGTTTTTTCGGACTCCGTGCAATATTAAGGAAAGTTCTTGAAGCAGAAAATATCTGTGGATAAGGCTTAATACTTGGAATCCACACGCTTCTTAGGAGGTACGCAATACACAAATCGGATAAAAAATAATAAAGTTGAAGTCAGTCAAAGTTGAGAAATAGTTGATTTTTCGACTTTTCTGTAAGTCTCGATTTTGAGAAAAATGATAAGGGGTTACATCACATTTTTGACAAAAATGGCAAAATTTCATAAATTCAACTTTTGAATGCCGATTAATAGTCGTGATTTAAACGAGTCGAAAATGACATACCTCTTTGAAATCGGACAAATAATACCCGAGCTAGAGTCATGCCAAGTTAACGAAGTGTTTTTTCGGACTCCGTGCAATATTAAGGAAAGTTCTTGAAGCAGAAAATATCTGTGGATAAGGCTTAATACTTGGAATCCGCACGCTTCTTAGGAGGTACGCAATCCACAAATCGGATATAAAATAATAAAGTTGAAGTCAGTCAAAGTTGAGAAAAACTCGATTTTTCCGACTTTTTCTGTTCGTCTCGATTTTGAGAAAAATGATAAGGGGTTACATCACATTTTTGACAAAATGGCAAAATTTCATAAATTCAACTTTTGAATGCCGATTAATAGTCGTGATTTAAACGAGTCGAAAATGGCATACCTCTTTGAAATCGGACAAATAATACCCGAGCTAGAGTCATGCAAAGTTAACGAAGTGTTTTTTCGGACTCCGTGCAATATTAAGGAAAGTTCTTGAAGCAGAAAATATCTGTGGATAAGGCTTAATACTTGGAATCCGCACGCTTCTTAGGAGGTACGCAATCCACAAATCGGATATAAAATAATAAAGTTGAAGTCAGTCAAAGTTGAGAAAAACTCGATTTTTCCGACTTTTTCTGTTCGTCTCGATTTTGAGAAAAATGATAAGGGGTTACATCACATTTTTGACAAAAATGGCAAAATTTCATAAATTCAACTTTTGAATGCCGATTAATAGTCGTGATTTAAACGAGTCGAAAATGACATACCTCTTTGAAATCGGACAAATAATACCCGAGCTAGAGTCATGCCAAGTTAACGAAGTGTTTTTTCGGACTCCATTCAATATTAAGGAAAGTTCTTGAAGCAGAAAATATCTGTGGATAAGGCTTAATACTTGGAATCAACACGCTTCTAAATAAGTACATAATCCATAAATCGGATAAAAAATACCAAAGTTGTACTCAGTCAAAGTTGAGACATGCAAAGTTAAGTTAAATATCTGGGGATAAGGCTTAATACTTGGAATCCGCACGCTTCTTAGGAGGTACGCAATCCACAAATCGGATAAAAAATAATAAAGTTGAAGTCAGTCAAAGTTGAGAAAAACTCGATTTTCCGACTTTTCTGTAAGTCTCGATTTTGAGAAAAATGATAAGGGGTTACATCACATTTTTGACAAAAATGGCAAAATTTCATAAATTCAACTTTTGAATGCCGATTAATAGTCGTGATTTAAACGAGTCGAAAATGACATACCTCTTTGAAATCGGACAAATAATACCCGAGCTAGAGTCATGCCAAGTTAACGAAGTGTTTTTTCGGACTCCATTCAATATTAAGGAAAGTTCTTGAAGCAGAAAATATCTGTAGATAAGGCTTAATACTTGGAATCAACACGCTTCTAAATAAGTACATAATCCATAAATCGGATAAAAAATACCAAAGTTGTACTCAGTCAAAGTTGAGACATGCAAAGTTCGCGAGGTGTTTTTAGGAATCCATGCAATATTAAGGAAACTTCTTGAAGCAGAAAATATCTGTGGGTAGGGATTACCACTCCGAATCCACCCGCTTCAAAAGAGGTATTCTATCCATTATTCGGATAAAAAATACCAAAGTTGTACTTAGTCAAAGTTGAGTCATGCAAAGTTCACGAGATGTTTTTTCGGACTCCATTCAATATTAAGGAAAGTTCTTGAAGCAGAAAATATCTGTGGATAAGGCTTAATACTTGGAATCCGCACGCTTCTTAGGAGGTACGCAATCCACAAATCGGATAAAAAATAATAAAGTTGAAGTCAGTCAAAGTTGAGAAAAACTCGATTTTCCGACTTTTCTGTAAGTCTCGATTTTGAGAAAAATGATAAGGGGTTACATCACATTTTTGACAAAAATGGCAAAATTTCATAAATTCAACTTTTGAATGCCGATTAATAGTCGTGATTTAAACGAGTCGAAAATGACATACCTCTTTGAAATCGGACAAATAATACCCGAGCTAGAGTCATGCCAAGTTAACGAAGTGTTTTTTCGGACTCCATTCAATATTAAGGAAAGTTCTTGAAGCAGAAAATATCTGTAGATAAGGCTTAATACTTGGAATCAACACGCTTCTAAATAAGTACATAATCCATAAATCGGATAAAAAATACCAAAGTTGTACTCAGTCAAAGTTGAGACATGCAAAGTTCGCGAGGTGTTTTTTAGGAATCCATGCAATATTAAGGAAACTTCTTGAAGCAGAAAATATCTGTGGGTAGGGATTACCACTCCGAATCCACCCGCTTCAAAAGAGGTATTCTATCCATTATTCGGATAAAAAATACCAAAGTTGTACTTAGTCAAAGTTGAGTCATGCAAAGTTCACGAGATGTTTTTTCGGACTCCATTCAATATTAAGGAAAGTTCTTGAAGCAGAAAATATCTGTGGATAAGGCTTAATACTTGGAATCCGCACGCTTCTTAGGAGGTACGCAATCCACAAATCGGATAAAAAATAATAAAGTTGAAGTCAGTCAAAGTTGAGAAAAACTCGATTTTTCCGACTTTTTCTGTTCGTCTCGATTTTGAGAAAAATGATAAGGGGTTACATCACATTTTTGACAAAAATGGCAAAATTTCATAAATTCAACTTTTGAATGCCGATTAATAGTCGTGATTTAAACGAGTCGAAAATGACATATCTCTTTGAAATCGGACAAATAATACCCGAGCTAGAGTCATGCCAAGTTAACGAAGTGTTTTTTCGGACTCCGTGCAATATTAAGGAAAGTTCTTGAAGCAGAAAATATCTGTGGATAAGGTTTAATACTTGGAATCAACACGCTTCTAAATAAGCACATAATTCATAAATCGGATAAAAAATACCAAAGTTGTACTCAGTCAAAGTTGAGACATGCAAAGTTCGCGAGGTGTTTTTTAGGAATCCATGCAATATTAAGGAAACTTCTTGAAGCAGAAAATATCTGTGGGTGAGGATTATCACTCCGAATCCACCCGCTTCAAAAGAGGTATTCTATCCATTATTCGGATAAAAAATACCAAAGTTGTACTTAGTCAAAGTTGAGTCATGCAAAGTTCACGAGGTGTTTTTTCGGACTCCGTGCAATATTTAGGAAAGTTCTTGAAGCAGAAAATATCTGTGGATAAGGCTTAATACTTGGAATCCGCACGCTTCTTAGGAGGTACGCAATCCACAAATCGGATAAAAAATAATAAAGTTGAAGTCAGTCAAAGTTGAGAAAAACTCGATTTTTCCGACTTTTTCTGTTCGTCTCGATTTTGAGAAAAATGATAAGGGGTTACATCACATTTTTGACAAAAATGGCAAAATTTCATAAATTCAACTTTTGAATGCCGATTAATAGTCGTGATTTAAACGAGTCGAAAATGACATACCTCTTTGAAATCGGACAAATAATACCCGAGATAGAGTCATGCCAAGTTAACGAAGTGTTTTTTCGGACTCCATTCAATATTAAGGAAAGTTCTTGAAGCAGATAATATCTGTGGATAAGCCTTAATACTTTGAATCAACACGCTTCTAAATAAGTACATAATCCATAAATCAGATAAAAAATACCAAAGTTGTACTCAGTCAAAGTTGAGACATGCAAAGTTCGCGAGGTGTTTTTTAGGAATCCATGCAATATTAAGGAAAGTTCTTGAAGCAGAAAATATCTGTGGTTAGGGATTATCACTCCGAATCCACCCGCTTCAAAAGAGGTATTCTATCCATTATTCGGATAAAAAATACCAAAGTTGTACTTAGTCAAAGTTGAGTCATGCAAAGTTCACGAGGTGTTTTTTCGGACTCCGTGCAATATTTAGGAAAGTTCTTGAAGCAGAAAATATCTGTGGATAAGGCCTAATACTTGGAATCCGCACGCTTCTTAGGAGGTACGCAATCCACAAATCGGATAAAAAATAATAAAGTTGAAGTCAGTCAAAGTTGAGAAAAACTCGATTTTTCCGACTTTTTCTGTTCGTCTCGATTTTGAGAAAAATGATAAGGGGTTACATCACATTTTTGACAAAAATGGCAAAATTTCATAAATTCAACTTTTGAATGCCGATTAATAGTCGTGATTTAAACGAGTCGAAAATGACATACCTCTTTGAAATCGGACAAATAATACCCGAGCTAGAGTCATGCAAAGTTAACGAAGTGTTTTTTCGGACTCCGTGCAATATTAAGGAAAGTTCTTGAAGCAGAAAATATCTGTGGATAAGGCTTAATACTTGGAATCCACACGCTTCTTAGGAGGTACGCAATACACAAATCGGATAAAAAATAATAAAGTTGAAGTCAGTCAAAGTTGAGAAATAGTTGATTTTTCGACTTTTCTGTAAGTCTCGATTTTGAGAAAAATGATAAGGGGTTACATCACATTTTTGACAAAAATGGCAAAATTTCATAAATTCAACTTTTGAATGCCGATTAATAGTCGTGATTTAAACGAGTCGAAAATGACATACCTCTTTGAAATCGGACAAATAATACCCGAGCTAGAGTCATGCCAAGTTAACGAAGTGTTTTTTCGGACTCCGTGCAATATTAAGGAAAGTTCTTGAAGCAGAAAATATCTGTGGATAAGGCTTAATACTTGGAATCCGCACGCTTCTTAGGAGGTACGCAATCCACAAATCGGATATAAAATAATAAAGTTGAAGTCAGTCAAAGTTGAGAAAAACTCGATTTTTCCGACTTTTTCTGTTCGTCTCGATTTTGAGAAAAATGATAAGGGGTTACATCACATTTTTGACAAAATGGCAAAATTTCATAAATTCAACTTTTGAATGCCGATTAATAGTCGTGATTTAAACGAGTCGAAAATGACATACCTCTTTGAAATCGGACAAATAATACCCGAGATAGAGTCATGCCAAGTTAACGAAGTGTTTTTTCGGACTCCGTGCAATATTAAGGAAAGTTCTTGAAGCAGAAAATATCTGTGGGTGAGGATTATCACTCCGAATCCACCCGCTTCAAAAGAGGTATTCTATCCATTATTCGGATAAAAAATACCAAAGTTGTACTTAGTCAAAGTTGAGTCATGCAAAGTTCACGAGGTGTTTTTTCGGACTCCGTGCAATATTTAGGAAAGTTCTTGAAGCAGAAAATATCTGTGGATAAGGCTTAATACTTGGAATCCGCACGCTTCTTAGGAGGTACGCAATCCACAAATCGGATAAAAAATAATAAAGTTGAAGTCAGTCAAAGTTGAGAAAAACTCGATTTTTCCGACTTTTTCTGTTCGTCTCGATTTTGAGAAAAATGATAAGGGGTTACATCACATTTTTGACAAAAATGGCAAAATTTCATAAATTCAACTTTTGAATGCCGATTAATAGTCGTGATTTAAACGAGTCGAAAATGACATACCTCTTTGAAATCGGACAAATAATACCCGAGCTAGAGTCATGCAAAGTTAACGAAGTGTTTTTTCGGACTCCGTGCAATATTAAGGAAAGTTCTTGAAGCAGAAAATATCTGTGGATAAGGCTTAATACTTTGAATCAACACGCTTCTAAATAAGTACATAATTCATAAATCGGATAAAAAATACCAAAGTTGTACTCAGGAATCCATGCAATATTAAGGAAAGTTCTTGAAGCAGAAATTATCTGTGAATAAGGCTTAATACTCCGAATTAATACGCTTCGTAAGATTTATGTTATCCATAATTCGGATAAAAAATACCAGAATTGTAGTCACTCATATTTGAGAAACAGTCGATGCTTTAAGGTTGGCACAACTATTAAGGATATAGTTGTTCATTCGCTCTTCTGCGACATCCTCCAGTGATTGTAAATCAAAATGGCATCTCAATTGGGGTCACATCCGCTTGTTAAACTTAATGTCAAACGCACTTCCGACGTTTTAATTTTGATTTATGAGCGCATTACCTTGGAAGGGCATAACTATGACTGAGTTTGTGCTGAGTGAACTTGTAGGCGAAACTTTAGCCTCAATTGCAGCTCAGAGTTAAGGCAAATCTCGAGCTGTCATGGCTGAGCTGAGAGATCTTAACTCATCCCCACTCCACTCCGCTCAGCCATAAGTCTTTAGGGCTGCAAGTGCTGTTCGCCGGCTCGGCTGCTTGGCATTAATCAATGCACAATTTACGATTTAGAATTTATATAAATTTGTGCAAATATCTTCATCTTTTGTTGAAATATTACGCATACGCCGTGTTTAACCATCTGTTGCCAAATATTGAAAAGAGAAAGCATAATTTATGTGCAGAGCTCGCTCCACTCGCTACATCATTCGACATTCAATTTCACAGCTCGCTGCAAGGACGAACGAAACGTCTGCTGCCTACTTGACTTTTAGCCAGCACCGAGCGACACTGAGAGATACACAGATACAGACACACACAGGCATAAACACACACAAGACGGCATCATCAAATGTGTCACTAGCTGTCATTCTCTCTGAGTGTGAGTGTGTGTGTGTGTGGGAGAGAGAGAGAGAGAGAGTATGTCCATTATGTTTGCTTGAAAACCTTTTTCACAATGTTTATTTGTTTACTTTTTTTGGGAAAGACTTTAATACTCATTCAGCAGGTGTAAGGCGAGTATATTGGCTTTTTGTGCAATGCCAAAATCTAACTTTTTCTATATAACGGGCATATATCTAGCTCTATGAGCATATAGCTCTATGTAAGCTATACCGAATATGCTTATTGATGCGTGATCATGATAGAGTCTGATAATGGAATCTACGACCAAGCTCAAGGTCAAAGCGCTCGAGTATAGAGGGAAACGTGAAACAAGCTCTAAGCTCAAATTACACATCGTGGGAAAACATGGCAATGGACCTAAGTTACTACTGTACAAAGCTCAAATAGAAGGCATCAGAGCAGCGAGCAGTTCGCCACGGATCAGCTCCTCTCATATGGCACTTCCAGTGGCGCTGAGTAGCCCTATCTAGAATCTAGAATAGCAAGGCAAAGAAGTCTACAGATCATGCTGCTGGGAGACTCTTCATATATATATTGTATAACTGAGAGAGAGAGAGAGAGAGAGAGCAGAACTCTCTCTTTGTACAGTGAACGAGTATTGGCTCAGTCAGTTAAGCTCGCTCACCTTCAGGACTTGCTTAAATTTGAACTTGGCAAGAAATGTCAAGCTCTATTCGCTGTCAAAAAATGAGCACCTCGGGCAATATTGCTATTATAACTTATTGAATTCACACACACACACACGCACACCTTTCACCTACACACACCTATACACACGCCTGTTTTAGGCAGCTCAAAGCTCTTCTGTTCGATGCCTATTCAATGCAAATATTTTCACTCTAAAGCCGCTACCTTGACATTTAGATTAATGTCTCAAATTCGTTGACATTCCCTAAAAGCTACACCCCTACTCTTGCCCCTACCCCTACCCACACCTCAACCACCCTCCAACAGTTTGAAGCAAATTTGTGTTTCTTTGAAATTAAACAATTTAATTGCATTAAAGCCAAATTCAAATGCGCGTGCGAAAAGTTTTACGCACGAAATCAAATCGCGCAACTCAGGCATGACAGAGGCGGGATGGGGGTTAGGCTTAGGGGTGGCGAGGGGGTGGGCTGGGCAGGTTCGGCGGTTTCGCTGGAAGCTCTTGGCGCTGCTTTAGCTCTAATTTAGTCTTTGTTTGCGGTTTCGCTTCCTTTTTTTTTGCAACAGTGCAAAAGTTTTAATTAACTGCTGCAGCCACGCCCACCGCCTACCGGCTGCCGCCCACACACACGCGCGCGCGCCATTGTGGCTAGATTATCCTTTAATCAAGTACTAAGAAAATCAGTTCAGGTATTGACCAATTAGAACGGGTTTATAGCCAACTTGGCGCCCATTCCCATATTCGCCTGGCAGCTGGCAGCAAAGGGGCATATTGGTTTTTGCCAAGCTTAAAGACTTTCCAGCAATGCATATTGATTATTTCATATATATGGAAGAAGATGCGGAATTTGCCCATGGCTTTGCTGGCTTTGTTCCCTTATCCTGTTAATACTCTCATTTATCCATGGGTCAAATCGTTTGCAGCTGCTCCTGCTGCCGCCTGTTGTCCTTGCGCAGAGCTGCGGATTAATGTCTTTGGCCCGACTAGCCATCCATCAATGCGATTCAAGATTTAAATGTATATCTCCATTGCCTCCGAGTATACCCTGTACAAATGTGTAAAGCTGGGTATATTAGTTGGTTATTGAGAGCGGATAGCAGGGCATAGATTGACAACGGATAGCCATTGAAAGCGGATAACAGAGCATATTAGTAGACTGGCAATAGAGGTTGGCATTAGTAGACTATTAGTAGATATTAGTAGATTGACTAAAGAATTGTAATATATATTATACAACAGATCTATATCATATCGTTAAATATCTTTATTTCCGGGTAGTTTCTTAGGCATAGTTCGAAAACTTGAAAAGCTAAAGATACCAAATTTGCTACTTGGATTATATAGTATATAGTACACAAATTTTGCTAGTCTTAAAATTGTTATATCTCTCTTAGCTTGCTCTAAAACGAAATAGCAGAGACTTGAACTTAGGTATGCTTGCAGATTTATGGGTAATAATGACACTCCGAAAATTTCATAAGGATCGTGCAGCTAGAAGCCAAGTTCCTTCAGGCTATGTCTCAGCATGTGTGGACTGTAGGCAGTGCCAGCTAGCTGTAGATGGCGCGCTTGCTTTTTACTGTGCCGTGTTTTATGGCTTTTAATATTTCTGCGTTAATTGCAGCAGCATAGATACAGGTAAAGGCAACGGCACAGGTGCAAACAGAGCCAGAGAACCACTCCGCCCACCTTCTGTGGAAGTATAATGGAGTATAATGCTTTTTTTTTATATTTTCACATGAATCCATGAATGGCTGACTGCGTTTGCCTGTGTGGGGGTGTGTGTGTGTGAGTGTGTAGGGATATATGTAAGGGTGTGTGAGTGTGTGTGTGGTGTGTGCTGTCCGTGTGGCCGAGGCTGTCATGCATATTGAAGCAACTGCATTAATAACGCATTTCTGCATCTGCTGCTGCTGCTGTCGAAGTTGTTGTTGTTGCTTTATTGACAGCCTTCTGACCAATTATGGTGCAATTAACACACTTGATTGCTTAATATCTCTGACTCTAGTTAACAAGGGAGCTCGCATCGAGACAGCGAATCGCCTCTCACACACACCCACACACACCCACACAGCCTCGCAGTAACGGCACTTGACTCTAACATTTCAAAGGTGGACTTTGCTGCCAACAACAACAACAACCCATAATGCCCACCTGTGCAGCTGTGGGGGCCTCAGCTGATAACAAAGGCAACAAGAATTTGCAACATTTTCCTCAGCTCCTGTTGGCCAAAGCAATATGCCAACAGAGCTCTAGGCCAAAGGCCATACGGCTTAAGCCAAAAATAGAAGCACTCAACTATCTGCCTATATATATATAACTAATCTGTATATATATATACATTAAGATATATACTTAGTAAAAACAATATGCGATATAAGCTATAAGCTATAAATATGCCCCACTTGAAACTAATTGAATTCTGAGCCAAAGGAAAACAGAGTTTTCGTATCAAAAACATTGGAAATTTATATATTTTTATGTTTGCTGATAGTGCGAGAGTGCACGACTAGCAGATACCCTAGAAAAAAGACGAAGTTTTGAAAGTTTCATTAAATATTAAAACATCCAAAGAGATTTAGACTACGATGAAATTTTGGGAAGAAACCATTAGAATCAGGGTATCTATATATGTATATGTATATATATATACATGTTGGTATAGGGAATGCTTCGAGTGCATTCCCATTAGGCATCTCAGTTGCTCAGTTGCTGCTTCTCTTTTCTCAGCCTCGAGCCTCGGCGCTTCTCTCTGTGAATCGAGCTCATCCCCAGCAAAAATATCTCTTTGTACCCACGCCATATCTACCTAGGATGTCTCTTTGACTATTGTTTATCCGACTCAGAGTTGCCTTGCTCTGCACTGCCAAGGCAACTTTTGTATGCGAGGACTAAAGACTTAAATGGGCCTAATCTCTCAATATAATAGATCTAACGTCGCATTTTAATTATTTATAGAGCAGCACTTAGTACAGATTTCTGAGAAATCCAAACTGATGCAAGTAGGCAGTGATCTAAACGGGTGTCGACGACTAGGAGATACCTCAAAGCCAACACTTCTAGAAGAAGTACAGTAACAGCCGAGCGAGTGCTTCCACCCACTTCCCAATAACCCGATTGAACTTGGGTTCTAGTCGTACGATCCTAATGAAATTTGCAGAATTCCTTAAAATCGCATTCAAATAAAGAAAAACTCATATCTGTACTATATTAAGTTAGTAATATATATTATAATAGTTTGTATAGCGCACGACAGATGGACAGATAGCCCTAGCTGCAGCCACTTGGCTCATCAGCCTAGTCAAGGGCATGCATATATATATCGTATATCATTATAAAGATTTTGATATTCTAATATATTAGGGACATAAAACCAATATACCCTATTTGGCAACATTCAATCGAACGTTTTAGCCTTAAAGCGAGTTAAAGACTCGACGAATGTTTTTTGTTTTTTCGGCTGTGGCTGTCCAATCAATAAACCGGAATGTCACTCGTGCCGCTTGTGTTTACGGACACTTGCCGTCCAATTTGATGAAATGTCCTGTCGGGTTTTAAGGATATGACATACACACAAAGCAGCCAAGTCGAAGGACAATGCGTCGAACAGCACGAATGCCGCAAATTGTACTTTAAATATATAATTTATCAAAACGGGAAAGCGGAAAGCGACACGGACTAGGCGCCTGCTTATGCCATATCCTGGCAAGGATACGCCAGGCAATAAAATGACAAAGAAACAGAGACAGAGAGAGACTGAGAGACGTTGCCTTATTATGTTGACATAGCATTCCGTTTGTATAATTGATTAGGTTTGGCTTTACTTATCGCCATACCCAGGCCAACAAGCGCGCTTAATGTCTCTGTCTGTGTGTAGGTGTGTGTGTGTGTATGTGTGTGTGTGAGTGAGTGTCGCCTCTAAATAATAATTTATGTACTGTGTACAAAGACATTAATCTTTATTGAAGCTGAAAAGTATATCGCGAGCTATTTGCTAGCCCAGCTAAAAGTCTCTCAAATAAACCCCTCAACGACTTTCACCTAGTCCAATACATACATATATATATATATATATATATATAGATATATACATATATACAAAGTATATATCTATAAATAGAATCTACTACTATTTGCCTCTAAGGGTAGGGCATGTATTTTGGCTTATCCAAAAGTTGTCTGTATACCCTATAAATCTTAGAACTAGGGTATGTCGGGTAAAATAATTCAGTATATTTTCATTCAATTTCATAGATATATGTTGTACTGAGATTAGACTTCAATATACATATTTCTTACTATATTTGTCTGACTTTCAAAGACCTTGATATTTTATCCCAGACTCATTATCCAAAATATAAGCAAAACAGAAATTAACTTTAAATTGAATTGAAGTATTTGTATTATTTTAAATTAAAGCAACAATTTAACTAACAACAGCTGTCGACCTATTGATTTATGAAAGGCAAATACCAAGTTTATCCGAAATTCATGATCAACAAACGGGTTTTCTGTATACCCTGTATACACTGGAACTTGAAGATATTACGTATATAAGATTTCTTGTTTGTAAGAAAGATTCTGTTGTGAGACAGCTGTTTATTTATCCGATGACTCACTTATCCGCTTACCTAATTAACGATCAAGCTCACTATCTATCCGTGTATCCCGTCATCTGTCTATTCGTATCCATGCATCTGCCTCTCAACATTTTTATCCATTAATCTCTTTCTATCCATAAATCAATAAAAATATCCGTATATCCATTTACCTACATAGAGACATATGTCCGCTTATCAGTTGTCTGTCTATTTATTGGCCAATTCATTTATCTCTTTATCCATCCACTCAATTCATATGTTTATGCTTTATCCACTTATCCCTCACCTTATCCACACTGTGATTATACCTTACTACCATTTTTTTGTTTATCCACCTGCCAATCTACTTATCCGTGCACCCATACAATGGTCTATAGCCTCGTTTCCCTTCACCACACACATTACAGGGTATCTGCTGGCTGTGAGTCTCTCACTTCAGTCGCCGAGAGAAATTAGATAGCAAAGGTCGAATATTTTGTCTCACTTGGAAACTTTTTAAGTGTATTAAGTACATTTTAGATTGATTGATTGGCTCTCTCTCTCTCTCTCTCTCTCTCTCTCTCTCTCTGTCTCTCTCTCTCTATCTGTCGGCTGGATGCATTTGGGCCATATGTTTGCTCAGCTCGAATCAGTTTATTCGCCTCGAGTCGCTGGCCCGTCTAATAGGGTTAAACACCTTTGGGCAAGAGTCTGCTCTTGACCAATTCGCCAAATATATGCAAATTAAAGACCATATCGAATGGCTGAGGCGTGTCTGAGGTCTGAGGGGGAGGCCTAGGCGAGGGGCGTGCCAACATTGCTGTTAGCAAATTTGCTGACGCAGATTGTGGGAGTCGCTGAGCATAAAGCAAAAGCCAGTCAAGTGTTGCAGCCTCAGATATAATTCATCAGCTGAACGGTTTGATTTATATGGCTAAGCACGACATACTCCACAATTATTATAATATTAATAATAGCAAATATATATGCATGTATATGAGTCTGTGTGCGGGTCTGCTCATGAAAATGGAAAGTAAAAGAAATCTTAGCGAGCTGCTAACATGCATGCCTTAACATGAAACAACAAAAAATAAACATTAAAATTTGCTGCCAAGGCAAAAGGCGTGCCTCTCCCCCTCCCTCTCCCTCTCCCTCTCCCTCTCTCTGCATATGTGCATGTACAGCTAGTTACACAGTAAGCAAGAGAGAGAGAGAGGGGGGTATATGCCTCCTGCAACTGTAAATGCGCCTGGTCTGGTGTGTTAACAGCCGCTCGGCCTGCGTGCCATTGTTATTGCTATCTAGCCGTGTGTAATTAGTTGGCAAACAATTTAGCTGGATGGAAAGTGAGCGCCGTCGCTTTTGTCACTTACCTGCGCTTTATTGAAGACTTAACCCCATTAGCGTAAATTGGCGCACTTGCCAATCGGCTGCGATCAGCAGAGCAGCAGGTAGAGATGGGCAAGGGCAGCGGCCAACACAAAAGAAACAAACTTTCTGCGGCATGCCAAAGAACGACGACGACGAGGCGAAAACTTTTACCCAGCCCAAAAATCATTCACGAAGCTGTGCACAGCACACAGAAAAAGAGAGCGAGAGCGAGAGCGATAGCGAGAACCACCGATCTTTGGTCATCATGGGCATTTTTAGTACACATCTTTTTAGTACCAGTACGGTGTAAGAAACCTGTTTTAGAGTAGCCAGCAGCCAGCAGCCAGCAGCCATGCCAAGCCTGGCCCAGCCGCCACCAGTTGCTGCGCGACGCTCAAGTAGAGCAGAAGACGTTCAGTGAACAAAACGGAAAGCTGCAGCCGTCGCTAAAAACGAATCGAAACGAAACAAAACGGGACGCGACGACGAGAACGTCTAAGCCGAAGTCGAAGTCGTAGCCGAGCTCGCAACCGCTACGCATACGCAGTCTGTAGTTGTAGTTGTTGTTACAGTGTACTTGTTGTTGTTGTTGTGCAGCACCAGTGCGCAGCTTAATTATTACCCCAGCAGCGGCAGCAGCAGCAGCGGCGGTAGCAGCTCGCGCTCTGCTGTTCCCGTTTCCCCCACAGTTGGCAAAGTTTACTTGTTTGTCTGCATTTTTCCCGCACTTGCACACACACAGGGAGAGAGAAAGAGAGAGAGATACATAATATTTCTGTAGCCACTGTGTGTGCGCTTTTCCCTGGGAAAAATATTCTTTGTCGCTTTGCGCTTTCTTTTTGTGTGTGTATAAATGAAACAAAAACAAATGTAAACAAGCCGCGCTAAAACAGCGACAGCAACGACGTCAACGACTAGCCCGCTTATTACGGTGCTTGGTGCAATCGGCGAAACAGAAAAAAAAATAAGAAAAAAACAAAAGAATCAACTCGACAAATTTCCCAAGCAGCAACAACAACACAACTCACTGTGTGAGGAGGAGAGGTGCAATTTCCCAAACCGAAAAAAGTAAGCCAAAAATATAAATCAGAAAAGAAACAGGTTACAAAACACAAGATACAAAAAATTGTTGTTGTTGTTTTTGAAACCGCAGTTTTTGTGATTAACATATTTCCCATCAAAAAGTTTCTGTTTTTAATCGCCATGTACCTGTATGTATGTATGTATGTATACGCGTGTGTGTGTGTGTGTGAAAACAAGAAGTGGACACAGCCAGAGACCGGACCGTGGAGCTAAACGAGACCTTGAAGCTGTCGCTCTGCCAGCGCGAGTCGCGTCTTGCGGCCGCTTTTGGTATCGAATCAATTCCCATTATGCATTTCAATGAGTAAAAGGGGCAAATAAAAACACACACACACACACATACACACGAGCGCACACATTGCGCTAAAAGATGTTGGGAAATTTATTGAAATGCAACCTGCGACGACGTTTTATAGGCAATAAACAAATTTACATATGCTCAAGCAGACGTCCATACATACAGACAGACAGACGGACAGACATAAACAACACATTTACGAAAGATCTGTGGCCCACAATTCGGACAACTGACCAAATAACGTTTTGATGACTATGGACCGTAGAGCAAATAGCAAAACACAAACACTCACACACACATACACTCTTGCATAGTTGTTCACGCTTAACGTTTTTTTTTTGGTGTCGATGCGCAATCCAACGGTACAAGAAACGCCTCGAGAGAAATAATCAAGAATATGCTGCATACATACAAACATACAAAGTGAAATAGTCATATGCATGTGTGTGTGTGGCTGCATGTCTGCATGAGCTCACATTGGCTGTGCGTGGACTAAAAAAAGAGGAAATAACAGTAATCAGAGTCGAGCAGAACAGGCGCAGGCGAGCTAGCAAAAAGAAAGACAAGTAAATTAACAAATACTGGGTACTTTTGCTATGACTTCAATGCTAAATCAAAATAGAGGTACTATTGCTGTACTAAAAACAAGCTCAAGCATTCAAATCAGCTTAGTTTTGGCAAAGTCATGGCCGTTTAAGGCTAAGAGAAGGCATTTGCTGAGAGTAATATAATAAAATATGTATTTAGATAACATCTTGAGATAATTGTAAATCATGATCTAAATTGCAAAGAGCATACAAATCTTTTAGTACTATATCTAAATGAAAGATATTGAACACATTCTGTTTGTGTATTCGTTTCGGAATGTATTTTGTATTAGTCTAAATGATTAGCAGTATCTATTCCGTATATATCCATTTACCGACTGGCATCGTAATGCCGCATTCTTGACTTCGGCGTGTAGGCAGTGGAGACCTTTGCTTGCTGTTGGCTTCATTGATTATAGTGGAGAACCTGGCACGAGTGTCAAACGGCCAGAGAGAGAGAGAACAAGAAACTTGACTTTGTTAAGGCAAAACACACAAATATGTGGTTTTCGACAACAACAACAACAACAACAACGGAAAGTCTCCACCGATATTCAAATTAAATGTTCTGTCTCAGCTCCGAAGATAAAAGACGAAATGACCAAATACAGCGTGGCAGCTGCTGTTGCTGTTTAGACAGTGAGTGCGACTGCGACTGTGACAGAGACTGTGACTGTGACTGTGACTGGGTCTCAAAACAAAAGTAAACGTAATTAGCGCGTTTTTCTACTCGCTCGATATGTGCATGTAAAGAGGGTATATTGGCTTATGATAACTTCTAAATTGTCAAGTAACATAACAGCAACAGGTGGACGATAAAGATGAGCTAAGACTCTACTAGATACTATATATGTACATACATACTATGTACCATAACGAAATCACATAGTGTTAAACTGCATTGCATACTCGCTCCATATATGCAAAGAAGAGTATATGGGGCTTGAAGAATATCCGATTATCAATATAGAGGAAGCAGAGCTAAGCATTTACTATAAATTTGTATCATATAGAAGCTTTTACTAACTTATACTTCTTCACAAATGGTAAAGAGAGTATATTGGTTTGCTGAAATACCTCGAGAAGCCAACATGAATGCAAGTGAAGGCAGCTGAAGCAAATTTCCTGACTATATATATAGCCATGTATATATTATTGAGTATTAGAGCAGTTTATACTCGCTCGGTATACAAAGAGAGTATATTGGCTTACTGAAATACCCCGACAAATCAACATGAGTGTAAGTGAAGACGTGAAGAAGATGAGGCAAATTTAATATATCAGTATATAGAGTTCTTGAGTATTAGAGCAGTTTATACTCGCTCAATATATATAAAGAGAGTATATTGGCTTTATGAACTATCAATAGAAAAACAAAGAACCTCAATCTATATGCAAATTACATATTATATACACATAAATCATAAATATATAATCCAATAAATTACTGAAATTAAAAAACAAAATATTTAACAAATTTTTAATTCATAAAAAATAAATATTCATTAAAAAATACAAAATAAAATACCATGAAATAACAAACATAAATGAAAACAAGTTTTCCATCTCTTAGCTTAATGAAAATTTTGTTATTTCAGCGAAAATGAAAATGAAAATGGAAGTGGAAAGGGGGAAAATGCAGTTGACGTTTTTGTTTGGTTTGCTGTGCTGCTTGACCCAACGCGGCGAGGCCTGGCGGCCATGTCCGGAGCTGAGTCCCGCCTTGCGCTTGCCATGCAGGTGAGTAAAAAACAGAAACAGAAACAGGTGAACAGACAGACCGAGACAGACAGATAAGTAGACAGATAGATATAGACAAGGCGGATTTCCGCTTGTCGCGTATTATTTTAATACCAGCAATTTGTGAAGCTGGCGCTGATTCGATTCGACTCGATTCGATTCGATTGTGTTCAATCACGGCGATTGATTGTGATTAACGGCAATTACAGGTGTAATGTGGTGCCTTTTGCGGCAACTGGGCAACTGGGCGCCGTGGCCATGGACTGCGATCGAGTCGTTTTCCACAGCGATGCGCCGCAGCTGCCTTATGGAGCGCCCATCGTGGCGTATACGCAACGTCACAGCGGACAGCAAACGATGCCCGCTCAGGTGCGTACGCTTCGTTGTTTACTTAGCTGGATGGGTCCATTAACCTGGGCTGGGTCATTTCTCTTGCCGCAGACTTTTGGCCAGCTGAAGCTGCCCATTGAGGAGCTGGACATGTCCAACAACCTGATACGCCGCATACCGGAGAAGGCGTTCGACGGCCTGAGGGACTCGCTGAACGAGCTGCGGCTGGCCAACAATTTGCTGGGCGACAATCTCAATCCGATATTCTCGACGGCGGAGCTGCACGCTTTGAAGAACCTGCGCCTGCTCGACCTCTCGGGCAACAAGATCAAGCTGATCGAGGAGGGCGTGCTCAAGGGCTGCATGGACCTCAAGGAGTTCTTCATGGACCGCAACAGCCTGACTTCGGTGCCCATCAACTCGCTCAACGGACCCAGCGCTCTCAAGCACCTGTCCCTGCGCCAGAACTACATAGGTGAGTTGCTCCATAGGTATGCCAGCTACATCCTTGACTTGAGCCCCTTTTCGTAGCGTCGCTCCATCGGGAGTCCTTCAACGCCCAGGCCCAGCTGGAGATCATCGATCTGCGCTACAACATCCTGCACAGCATTGACAGCCAGGCCTTCCACGGCCTGCGCAAGATCAGGGAAATCAAGCTGGCTGGCAATCGCCTCGCCAACCTCAACAGCGACGTCTTCGAGCAGCTGCACTCGCTGCAGAAGCTCGATCTCTCCGAGAACTTCTTCAGCCAGTTTCCCACGGTGGCTCTGGCTGCCATCACAGGTCTGAAAGCCTTGAATCTGTCCTCCAATATGCTGCAGGTGAGTGAGGGGTCGAGTCGAGAGTCAGCCTATGTCAGTCCCATCTCTTCCGTATTCCTTCTCAGCAACTGGACTACACCCACATGCAAGTGGTTAAGGCTCTGGAGAGCCTGGACCTGAGTCGCAACAGCATCACGAGCATACCGCCGGGCACCTTCCGGGATCAGAGCTCGCTCAAGTATCTGGATCTCAGTCTCAACTCGCTGCGCACAGTATATATATATATATATATAGAGAGAGAGAAAGGAGAGAGCTTGACTAATATAATTTCCCTCTTCACAGATCGAGGACGATGCGCTGGAGGGTCTGGAGAGTCTGCAGACGCTGATCATCAGGGACAACAACATTCTGCTGGTGCCGGGCAGCGCCTTGGGTCGCCTGCCGCAGCTCAGCTCGCTGCAGATGGACTTCAACCGCGTGGCAGCGCTTTCCTCGGAGATTCTCGGCTCTGTCCAGGCGGGCGACATCACCACCTTGTCGCTGTCCCGGAACGTCATACGCGAGCTGCCGCCGGGCAGCTTCCAGATGTTCAGCAGCCTGCACACGCTCGATCTGTCCGGCAACTCGCTGGTCCTGGTCAATGCGGATACGTTTGCGGGTCTGGAGGGCACCTTGATGCAGCTGAAGCTCGGCCAGAACAAGCTCAGTGGGCTGGGCAGCATGCCGCTCTCGTTGCCGGAGCTGCGCAGCCTGGACCTCAGCAGCAACAGCCTAACGGAGCTGAGCCTGAACATCTTCGAGGACCTGGAGAACTTGCAATCGCTGAATCTGAGCGGGAACCACTTGATGCCACTGATGCCGGCGCTCTTCCGGCCGCTGGCCCGGCTGCAGATCGTCGACCTGAGCCAGTGCGGCGTGCGGATGTTCAGCGGGGATGTGCTGGGCGGTCTGCAGGACCTCAAGCACATTCACCTGGCGGGCAACCAGCTGCAGGAGCTGCAGGACGGCAGCTTCGTGAACCTGTGGAACATCAGCTCCATCGACCTGTCCAACAACCAGATCAACTCGATACGCGCCGGCGCCTTCGTCAACGTGATGCAGCTGAAGCGCCTGGACCTGCACGGCAATCAGCTGTCGGCCTTCAAGGGGGAGTTCTTCAACACGGGCACAGGCATCGAGGAGCTGGACATCTCTCGGAACCAGCTGAGCTACCTCTTCCCCTCCTCGTTCCGCATACATCCCAGACTGAGGGATATCAAGGCGGCCCACAACAAGTTCTCCTTCTTCCCCGCCGAGCTGATCAGCTCGCTGCAGTACCTGGAGTCCATTGATCTGTCCCACAACCAGCTGAAGACGGTCGAGGAGCTGGACTTTGCCCGCCTGCCGCGCCTGCGCGCGCTGCTCCTGGCCCACAACCAGCTGGACATGGTCAGCGAGATGGCCTTCCACAACTCGACGCAGCTGCAGATCCTCGATCTGTCGCACAACCACCTCGACCGCATTGGCGAACGCACGTTCGAGGGCCTCGTCCGGCTGGAGCAGCTCAATCTGGAGCAGAATCGGTTGTCGGAGCTCTCGGACAATGTGTTCGACCACACCAAGCTGCACATGCTGGAGAACATCAACCTGGCCAGCAATCGCTTCGAGTACGCCCCACTGAAGGCGCTGCAGCTGCGCCACTTCTTCGTCTCCTCGGTGGATCTGAGCCACAACCGGATCAGGGAGCTGCCACGGGACGACAGCATCATGGTGAACATCAAGCGCATCGATCTCTCCTACAATCCGCTGACCATGCAGGCGGTGCACAACGTGCTCCACGAGCCCAAGACCGTGAGAGAGCTGAACCTGGCCGGGACGGGGATCGAGGAGCTGCAGCTGCTGGAGACGCCCTTCCTGCAGCACCTGAATCTCTCGCACAACAAGCTGCGCAACATCAAGGCGGAGGCCTTCCAGCGGGTCACCCTGCTGGAGAGCCTCGATCTGTCCAGCAACCAGCTGGAGTCGCTCAACGACCTGTCGCTGGCCTGGCCCCAGCTGCAGGTGCTCCAGGAGCTGGACGTGTCCAACAACAGCTTCGAGCTCATCTCGCAGTCCAACTTTGGCCAGCTGGAGATGCTGCGCAGCCTGAAGCTCAACCGCCTGCCGCTCTGCAACCGCATCGAGAAGAACGCCTTCAAGCCGCTGAGCAACTTGGCCCACCTGGAGGCCTACGAGCTGCCCCTGCTGGGCTACCTGGACGTGCAGGGCATCATGGAGCTGCTGCCCGGCCTGGAGACGCTGGACATCGAGGTGAAGGACGCCAGCATAGGCAGCGAGCAGATACAGCCGCTGAAGCATCCGAGGCTCAGCTCGATTGGCATTCGCGGGGAGCGACTCAAGTCCATCTCGTCGGGCACCCTGGCGGGGCTGAGGGGCAACGAGTTGACCATCAAGCTGCAGAACACCTCGCTGACGGCGCTGCCGCCGGCGCTGCTGTTCCCCGTGCCGCGCTCCTCGCACCTGACGCTCAACGTGGAGGGCTCGAGGATCGGGTCGCTGGTGCCGCAGTTCCTGAACGCCCTGGACGACCGTCGCGCCAGCCTGCGGCTCCAGGGCCTGGCCAGCAATCCCATCAACTGCAACTGCGATGCGCGTGCGCTGCGCCGCTGGCTGCCCGGCTCGAGCATGTCGGAGCTGGTGTGCAGCCAGCCGAGCTACCTGGCCGGCCGCAAGCTCACCGAGGTGGGCGACGACGAGCTCACCTGCGATCCGCGGCGCATGAGCTCGACGTCGGCGCGTCCTTCGGTGCCGGCGCAGCTGCAGAAGAGCTCCGCCTCCAGCCAGCTGGTGACGCGCACCAGCGCCAGCAGCGTCCACACGGAGGAGCCGCTCATCATCTGGAGCATGGAGCCCACCCAGCCCACCATCATGAAGATCAAGACCAAGGCGCCCCTGCTGAAGGCCCAGGCGCCGATCATGAGCAACGACGACACTCTGATCATCGGCATCGTCGGCGGCGTCGTCGCCTTCATTGCCATCCTCATCATCATCATCTGCATCATCCGGCTGCGCATGAGCAACGCCGAGTACCAGCAGAGCGCCGCCATGATGGGCCTACCCGCCATGCACCAGCACCAGCAGCAGCAGCTGGGCGCCCACAATGCCGCCTACGGCTACAAGAACGGAGCTGGAGCCGCCCTCTACGCCGTGCCGCCCTACCAGGCCAACTACGCCACGCTGCCGCACAAGGCGGCGTCCATCCACCACCAGTCGACGCAGAATCTCAGCCAGCGCCAGCAGCAGCAGCAGCAGCAGCAGCAGCAGGTGCAGCAGGCGCAGCAGTTGGCAGCGCAGCAGGCAGCCGCTGCCGCCGCCTACTCCACCATGTCCCGCATGTCGTACTTCAGCGGTGCGGGCGCGGGCGGCGGTGCGGCCAGCGCCGACGGAGCCGAGAGCCTCACGCACCACCAGCATCAGCATCAGCCCTACATCATCTACTCGGACGACAAGGCCTACAGATAGACGTGGCCGTGGCCCCAGGCACACGCCCAGCCGAGCTCTCTCGGCCCACACAGGTTCTACGCAATCGTCATTCGTCGTCAGCTTATGTATGTTGTATATAGACTATAGTTCACTCTCTAAACGTATCCTTACATCTTAAGTCCATAAATACCGAAATAAACAAATTATAGTATAATAATAGATTGTCCTTATTGATTGAAATCCATCAAATTTCACTTCAAATATAATCTCCATTTAAATACCTTGAATACTCTGAGATGTCGACCAATCAGAAGCTAAGCACACACTCATACATACATACATACGATGGGACATTTAGAACGGCCATTTAACCTTTTCTTCTGCTCTTCGTACTCAGTTGCCTTACTCTCTTGCGCTCTCGACGAGCAACGCTTCTAGTGCGAGAGAGCGAGATGGCAGCTGCTACCGCAATGTGCCATTTTTGTTTTGCTCTGCTCACTGCTCTCTCAAACGCATGTACGTATGTATGAGTATATGCACTTCTGCCCTACAGAGAGGAGAGCGAGCATTGCAGAACAGCAAGCCGATCTGCCGTGCTCATTCATATTTGCATGATGGATTTAGTGTAGGGCAACAAAGCGCTAGACTTTGCCGAGACAACAAGTGAGTAACAGGATTTGGCGCGCTCATTTAGCACTTTAATTTTTGCATGCCTATTTTCGTATTTGCGTAGCGTATCATTTTAGCACGCTCACATGCATACATACATGCAGCTGTTCGTATGTGTGTGTATTAGAACTGATTTGCCTGCTGCTCTTCACTTGGACTCCACTATTGCGTGTTGACAGTTGTGGAATAAAGAACGTTAAAGAGTTTGTGATTTAACAATTTATTTAGTGTTTGTGCCCGTTTTATTACAGTTCACTAAATATGTTTGGTACAACAAGATTTCAAAAAATGCCTATACTCGTAAATGCAAATACATAGATATATATATACATAAAGGTATACAGTATATGATATTTATGTATGTATGTATAATAAGTTCACATGTAAATGTGTAAGAAACTTCAGGGTAACTATTCACAGTCTTTGTTTTTCATCGTTTAACAAAAGAAACAACAAGATCATATGAGCCTATGTACTAAATGCTTCAACAATTTACATTTCCAATTATCGAGAATATCGATTAGCTACGGTTTCATATTCGTGTTAAAATATACGAGAGCTATATATTCCAGACTGAGTTTAAATCAACCACGCTCCATTCGTTATCTATGGCAATTTCTGAGCAATACTCGATCTAAATTCTGTGCTTCATCAAAGTCTTTTGTCGTAGATCCCATCTACGCAACTTGGACGTAGGAGTTGTGCATCATGTAGTCCTTGCGACGATAGTAGATCATCAGTCCGTAGCTGGCGACGAGTAGGATGGCAATGATTCCTATAAGAATGCCTGTATAAATACAGAAAAATAGTTATAACAAATACTGGGACAAAAAACATAAAATACTGGGAAATACTAATACACAGAATTAATGTCTACATATGGCAGGGTACTGAGAACTAACATGAATATAGTGAAATAATACTGGGAAATTAAACTAATATTGGAAAATTAAATAAATAATGGTATCCCAAAATAAAATATTTCTTAATATTACAGATAAGAATAAGAAAGAAAGAAGTAAAATATAACAGGAAATTTAAATAATTTCCCAGTGATAACGTAAAACCAAACTTAACTTAATGGAACTTTATTGTTACGAAATGTTACTGTTATTCAAATATATGAAGGCGGCTATATGGGTTAGTGTATATAGGGATAGGGTCGCTTTCTTCGGATAACTTGCCTGTTGCCGCGCCAAGATTTGCCTCCTCGTACGTCATAGTCAGGGTCGATCGCTTGCACTCATCAGCCCAGTTCCCGGGCAAAACATCGTCGTATAGCTTAAACATCTTTGCCAGTGGACAGGATATGCCACAGCCGGGTATATCCAGTGGCAACGGCTCCGCTGTTGTGTTCTTGTAGAAGACCGACACGAACGGAGCATCGTTGGCATCCACGCGCAGTTCCATTAATATGCAGGCCGTGTAGGGGGGACTGTGGAGCTGTTACGAATAGAGATGCATTAGACAAAAACCATTTGAGGAGCTGTGCTCGACCAGAGGATACCCTGCACACAATAAAATAACATTCTATAGTATGCTCGTACCTGGAACAGCTTGAGGGCGTTCAGCAAGTTGGCGACTGTCGTATCGTGTGCACTATATATAAACACATTCCGATCCGGTTTCAATTGTTTCTTATGCTTCACCTCGAAGCGTTCGAGTACGTCCTTCAGCAGAGGCCCGGCCCTGAGGCGCGCCAGCTTTCGCGTGTGTGTGTTGATCGAGAAGGCGAAGTTCGAGATAAACGTTAAGTCGGGGCTGCCATAGACCTTCTGCGCCCACACTGGCAGAGTCTTGTTGTACAGTGTCTCGATGAACAACGTATTGTTCAGATACTGTGCATCTATGAACGATCGGACAGGTCGTCCGCTGTTGTTTGAGAGATAGTCGAAGAGCTCCTTGTAGCGCGCCAGAAGAGATTGAAACTTGTCGGAGTTCTTGAATATTTCCAAATAGTAGTCGAAGGCTGGACACGGCGCCTTGGCAGCAACAACCTGTGAAGGCATACATATAGTATATTAAAGACATCATTCATTAGAGTGCCTAAAGATTACCGAGTCCCCCTTCTCGGGCATGGTGTGCACCGGAATCGGCTGCCATTTGATGTCCGAATTCCACACATCGCTGCCCGTGGGCTCGTACAGGCCAGCCAAATTGGACTCCGCGCTCATTAGTGTGCGATCCACGTCCGTGGACTGCACATAAATCTGATCGTTGTCGAAATGAGTGTCCAGCAGTGAGCTGTACCTGCTCCTCAGCCACTTGCCCAACTCGTAGTGCTGCTGCTTGCCGCGCTGCGAGATAAGAAAACAGTTTTCAGTACGTGAGTCAAAGCCAGCTTAACTACTCACGTTAGTCAGCTGCCCCCAGCCCGTGGGCCAGTATTTGCGATCGTTCCAGGGATCTGTGGGATACGGGTCCACAGGCATTCGGTCGCCATGCCTATAGATCTGCGTTGAGAGACAGTTTGGTTGAAACATATGGAACAAAGCGTTTTCATCGACTTACCACATGCGCAAACCTGAGCTGGCCAGGTAAGCTGCTTTGCACACCTGTACTGCCGACCTCCAAACAGCATATGGAAATCAAAAACAACACAAATGCCTTGAGACAACAACATGAATCTTTCCTCATCATCATCAACACTGCTTGCTCGTGTGGGTATGTGTGTGTGTGTGCGTGAGTGTTAGTCTGTGCTGCAGCGCTGTGTAACAAAACGGTAGTTAGATAAAAGTGCTTTGTTATGTTGCGTTATCTCTCCTGTCACTTACTTCAAAGACAAATGCGTTGTTTACCAAGCACTCAACTAAATGCAAATGCAAATGCGATTACAAATTTAATTTTAAGCAATTGCCATTGTTGCTCGATTCCCGCTGGTATGAGCGATTATTTTGAGCAGCAGCTATCGATGATTTCTAAACAGTGTGACCGAAATATTTCAAAGCATACAATCCAGTATTTTTCCGTTAGCTTATTTAAAATGAAAGCAAACACATTGACAAATTTAAAACTTACAAAGAAATGAGAAATGCTGAGCACTTTCTTCGACTACTGACAACTTGCTCCTCAGCTTATGCTTATGCTTACATGCAAACAATAGTTTATCTTTAATGAAAACTGATTTAATAGTTTGACATCTGTATTGGTAATATCGTAAGTCGTCGGCCATTTGGGAAGAACATGTAACACTATTTGCACATTGCTAAAATAATTAAATATTGTTTTGCACACTTAATGATTACAATTAACAAAGATACTGATTGATTGGTTTGGTCTTATGGATAACGCGTTCTTCTTATTTCAACAAAAAATAAAAACTCATCTCACACTTTATCGTCTTAACTTAAGAGGTTGCACGCGCGCAGTTATTGGAAAACAAAATTCGGCTATTATGTTATCGTTCATCTTAGATTACGTAGGGTCCATGTTTTAAAGTTACATACAGGAGGAGGAGGGCGATTTTAATTTCAGAATCTTCTGTTGCCGCTCGCATGTGGTCCATTGAAACTGTGTGAGATTTTGAATGAAAATGTTATCGTGTCACACTTATCGATATGTTTGCATACCGATTTCGATTGCCTGGCACACCCAAGGGCGGAAAATCTGAATGATATGCATTGGCTGCATTGCGATTGTGGCTATTGTGATTGCTGTTGGCTGGTCCGTGTTTGTTAAAATTGTGAGACATGCTGCTGCTGCCGCTGGCACCGCCGCGCCTGCCGCCGAAGCCACCACCACGGCCACCGAAACCGCCACGGCTGGCGCTGAATCCAGAGCGACCGCCGCCGCCGCCTTGAGTGCTGCTGCCACTGCAACAATTACAAAAGATTAGCTAGATTAAGACTTTGCTTTAAGGCATCATGCTTCCCACCTGCTCATGGCAGAATTGCTGCGATTGCGCTGGTACATGCCACCACCAGGCTCGGCATTGCCTCCACTGGCCACCATTGAGCTGTTGCCAAAGCGACTTTGATGATGATGATGATGTTGGTGCTGCTGCTGGTGAGGATGATCGACAGCGGGCAGCGCAAAGCCGCGACGATCTTGCCCGACGTTATGGCTTGATGATCCGCCACTCCGCTGACCTCCGCCAGCTCCAGCCCCAGCCGAGCTATTCGCATAGTACTCATTGTGCGCCGCGCCTTGGCTGAATTTGTTCTTGAAGGGCTGCGTGGGGCCATCAAAGTTTTGGTTGTGCTGTGGCACGCCCTTGCTGTAGGGCGCGTTGCGTTGCTGCCTGAAGTGTCCCTCGCTCCGCATTGGTCCGAATTGGCTGCCATTTGAGCTGGATGACCGATGCCCGCCGGCTGATCGATAATTGTTGCCAGCCGTGTGGCTACCACGACTGAAAGTGCTTCCTCCACGTCCTGGAATTGCGTGTTAATCAGTGTTGTTGATCAGGGGATATGGGTCTGCTTACCTTGCATCGGTCTGCGGTTGCCGGCACCGCCGCCTGGTCCACCACCACCACCACCGGCCCCGACACCACCGCCTCCACCTCCACGTCGGTCTTTGGGTCTGCCCGGCTCGACGACTATGGTCTGTCCCTTGAACTCGACGCCGTTGAGAGCGGCGATGGCTGCTTCGGCCATCTCAACGGTCTCCAAGTGCACGAATCCGCAACGGTTCATAATATCGCACTCGACCACAACGCCATAATTCGTGAACAAATGTCGCAGCTCCTCGGGCTTGCAGCCAGGCGGCAAGCTGCCCACAAAGACTTTCGCTGTCTGCAGAGAGTTGACAGAGACACTCAGTGTGCATTCGTCTATTCGTGGCAAACATCGTATATAGAGTACTTACAGACATATAGGATGCTACTTATCTTCCTGTTTTTTTCTTTCGCGTGCTCTATTTTACACTTTTATTTTTTCTATCGAATGGGCTGCGAGAACGATTAATGGTGATGCGATGAAAACAAGCTCAGTTAATATCGAAACATCGATAACAATTAATCGAGTACAGTTTTATTTGTTTACTAATTTTTGTTTTTGCTGAGAATTGCTTTCAAAAAAGAATGTGGGCGCCAAACAATGAAGAAACATATTTCGCCAACATGGACAACAAAAAGAACGTGGTGAACATAATGCCCAGCGTGGAAATGCTGGTTACCTTCACTGCCGACAGGGACCTGATGCGCACCAAGAAAGCTTGTTTACTGTACGCCGAAAAAGTGGACTTCAAGGAGTTGATCGTAAGCCACGCCACGCCACGCCCACAGCAGACGAGCTCAAAATGTAAATATGCATTCGATTAATGTACTTGCACTTGCAGCAACTGCGTCTGGCCGAGAAATGCGACCAGCGACGCATGTACATCACCACAGTGGACAGCGCATCTTTCCAGGAGCTGAAGCAGGATCAGTCGCTGAATGTCACGTTCGCCGGCTTCATGGAAAACGTGGTGCGCATGCTGAAGGACTGCCAGGCCGGCAAACTGGAGCTGTGCCTGTCCGCCAGAGAAAGCATCGCCGACCAGCAGAGTCACGACTATCTGCTCCAGTTCGTGGAAATTCGAGCCTTCAAGAATCTGGTTCATCTGTGTCTGCCTTGCCGCTCCGCTCCGCTGAACACGGTCCTCTTCTACATAAACGCGGCGCTAGATGCGGCGCAGAAGAAACTCTTCCTGGTGGAGCAGAGCACGCAGCAGCTGCAAATGGAGCTAGGCGCTCGGAGCGCACACATAGACCAGCTGAGCTCCGACAACGCCAAGCTGCGAGAGGCGCTGACTGAGAACGCACGCCAACTGAGCGAGAAGCACTCCGCGGAGCTGAACGAAATGCAGCTCAAACTGGAGAAGCTGAACGAGCAGCGCAGCAAAGAGGTGGAGCGCAGCCGCCGTGCGATAGCCGCACTGCAGAGCCAGTTGGAGCGAGCGGCGGTAGAGAAGGGAGAACTGAAAACGATGCAGGAGCAGGCCGAGAAGCGCAACGAGAGCTTGAACGAGGAGCTCAGCTGCTGCAAGTCGCGCGTGAGCACGCTGAAGGAGCAGCAGGAGAAGCTGCATAACGAGTTAACGGGAGCGAAGAAGCAGGAGCGGAAGTTGGAGTACAAAATCGAAGACTTGAAGCAGCACACACTGGAGCTAGAGGAGCACATACAGAAGGGGAACAAGGAGAAGGTGAGTGAGTCCTACTCCAATGTCCAAATTATACTCATCGCGGTTCCCATGCAGGCCAACATTGCAGCTGAGCTGGAGGCCGAGAAGAAGATCTTGCATACGAAGCGTCAAGCGCTGGAGATGGCCTCCGATGAAATAGCCAAGGCGAATCAGATCATCCTCAAGCAGTCGCAGGAGCTGCTCACCCAGAAGAAGACGATCTCGTGGCGCACCGAGGTGGCGCTCCAGCAGGAGAAGGCCATCAAGGAGAAGGAGAAGCTGCTGGGCCTGCGCGAAGAGGAGCTGACGCAGGCGCGTCTGACCATACAGCAGTTGCGCGAGGAGATTCCACAGCAGCTGCAGTCCATGCGGCACTTTGCCAAGGGTCTCGAGGAGAAGTACACGAATCGTAAGTTAAACTATTACAAATATATATATATACATATATCAATATCTTAAACATGTATTCTACAGAAATACTCACGCTCAAGGAACGTTTAGGCGGAGGCAAAGAGAACTCCAGTCGCAGAGCCAATCGGAAGTAGGCCAACTTATGTTTAGTTAGTTAAGTGTGTATTGTATAAATATAATGTGTGTTAGTTAATTGTTTCGAACCTTGCTTTAATTAAACATTATTTATCTCGATCAATTCAAAAATCCTCATCCACATTTTTCTCCGCTTGCACCTGCGCCGTGGCCACATTCACGGCCTGGCTGATGTCCTCGAACTGGTTCATTTTCAGCCTGTCGCGTATCAGTTCCGCAATGGCTTTCTGTGTGCGCCGCTCCAGTCGTTCCAGCTTCTTGCTCACGTCGCGCTTCAGGTCCCAGTCGGGCTTGCGCGGAGCCAGATTCGTGATGTCTATTTCGTCGATGATCAGTGGCTGCTGGAGCAGGCTGAGCTGCGACTGTACGGCGGTTTCAATGTCGCCGGTGGGTTCCTGTGGCAGTACTTCGCCCTCTGTGGTTTCATTGTGTGGCTTATAGCTGCGAAACACTGGCCTGCGGCACCAAAACAGTTTTATTCACATGTCAACAAAATCAAAACACACCAACCTTACCTTGGCAATTTCTCAGCACCCTCTTTAGCGTCCTTAGTCTTGGATAGCGCCTGCTCGCGCAACTTCTGCAAGCGCTCCTTGCGCTTCAATGATTCCTCTGTCAGCTTTCCCAAATTGGTTTCATCTTCATTAGCCATGGCTTAAGCAAAATTAAATATATACAAATGTGAAGTCTCTATTTTAATATGTCCAGTTTTATTTCGATACTACGATTATCATTGACTATCGATAGCTCTCCTGGAGAATGCACATTGAGCATTCATAATATAATCATCGTATCTGTCTTCGATGATAATCAAAATTATATATCTAAACAATACATTTATTTTCAGATCTGCGTTTACAGACAGGACAATCGTAATATATTAAAATATATAAACAATTACTCACAAAATTGTTAATTTTATAAAAATATGATCAATTTGCAGTCGATAGCATTATCGATATGTTTGCAAATACTCAATTAGATACACAAACATTACAAGTTGGCAGTTCCCGTTTTCCAGGTATAAGTGTGAGGGGAGAATAAAAACAACGCAAATTTTTGACTTGAAAAATAAATAAAAACAAACTTAGTGTGCATTAGTTTCAAACACTCTGTGGTTCTTTTGCAATTGCCCATGAGCTAGCTATCCATCAAATAAGTATACGAATTGCGATATATTATAATGTAGCAGCTGTTGTGGCAATTGGTTTTTTGGAGTAAAGCGAAATTTGCTGCTGCTGCAAGCGAGCGAGCGAGCGAGCGCCCGTTGCTGCAGGTAAAAGAAAACTCTTCAGTGGCTATCAAAAACTATTTCTGTCAACTTAACAAACGACACGTCGAGGCTTGTGCTAATTTCAATTCTGTTTTCGATTAAAGGGAGCTGCAGCCACCGTCGCCGCGATCAACAACTAACTGCAGCGGCATCCACACACACACAGGTACGCACACTCACGTACGCACGCACGCAGGCAGGCAGGCAGGCAGACACAAATACATACACACATAGAGCGCCTCGTAGAACTCATTGTTCTGTGACTGTGACATCGTTTATACGGCGGCCGTCTCAACCGCTGCCCGCTACCCGTTGCCCGTGGCCCGGCTCTTTAGCCAGCTATAGCTGTATCTAAAAATGGAGTGGACCAGAGAGAAGACATTGGTGCTGATCAGCGAGTACCGACAGCGCCGTGGACTGTGGGACATGACATGCGACGAGTATCGCAAGAAGGACGTCAAGCAGCGCCTACTAAACGAAGTTAGTGACGTTCTCGGCGGCAACATACCCATACCGGAGCTGGAGAAAAAGTTCCATACGCTGCGCACACAGTATCACCGCGAGATCAATCGCATGAAACGCAAGGAGCCCTACAATTCTAAGTGGTTTGGCTTCAAGAATCTCGTCTTTCTCAGCTCCCCATTCGCGTGCCGCTCCACGAAGGGCCGCTCCAAAGACAAAGAGGACGCAACAGTACAAAAATACATATTGGGCGAGGTGAACGCATCCGGCGCCGCCGAGGGCAATAACATGAACGAGGAGTATATACTAACGCCGCGCAAGTCGCATGCGAGCAGTCGAGCCCAGGAGCTGGAGAAGCTGATCGAGGAGACGACCAAAGATATAGAGGATACTGAAGACGAGGAACCCGGTGTGGAGGAGGATGTGGACACGAAGCCCAAGCTGAGCAAGGAGCTCAGTGGCACCTATGTGCACATCAACGAGGACGAGGCCGAGGCAGTCGAGACGCACACACACCAGCAGCAACAGCAGCATACCCACGCCCACACCCACGCCCATACCCATGCCCATGCCCATGCCCATTCCCTTCCCCATACACATGCACATCCACATCACCATCAACAGCAGTCCTTGATGGAGCTGCACCACTCTGCGAACACTGTGGAATCGGTTAGCTTTCAGGCTAACGAGAGTGGCGAGCTGCACTACCAGTCGACCTCGTCGACGCCCACTGCTAGTGGCGGCGGGTCCGGCTCCTCGGTGCACGTGATGCCCACGCGCATCATTAAGATACAGCGGCGCGACACGTCCAATCAGGAGAATGGGTACTTCGAGGAGCAGCAGGCGCAGCACCAGCTGCATCCGCCGCCGCCGCCCAAGCGGCTCTACTTCGATCCAAATGGCTCGCACAGCACCACGATTCTGTCCGCATCGACGCTGCAGACGGCATCGCAGAGCGTCAATGGGAGTGGCAATGGCAGCAATGTGCTGACCACGACCTCCACCTCCGGGCTAACAGGTGGCACGCTGCGTCTGCCGCGCGTCAATGCCATAGTGAATGCCACCTCGCTGTCACCGCCAAAGCCAGCCAGCTCCCCGATACCCCCGCCGCAACTGGCTGCGGCTGCCAATTCGCTGCAGCGGGACGAATTCGCCACGTACGGCGAATACGTGGCCAACGAGATGCGTGCCATTAGCAACAGGGAGGTCTTGATCGCACTCAAGCACAAGATAAACACGGCCATATTCGAGGCCAACATGGCAGAGTTGCAGAAATAGACGCCAGTGGAATGAGGCCAATCACGACGATTGGCAGCCATATTTGAAGCGAAGTGTGGCGGAGTTGCGGGAATTAAATGCAAAATTAAACTCTCAATTATCAAAGTTTTTAGCAACAATTTAAATTAAGTGTCCAACCCCAGTAAATAGAACTGTAAAGCTTATGTGTTAACCTGTAAATTGACATAAATTCACAACAATTTGATTAAATAAGCCAAATATAACATTTAGTAGAATCCGAATACATATTTTTCAACTATATTATATATTTAAGTAAAAAAAAACAACAATAATTGTTCTATAAATTTTGGTAAAATGATTACAAATCCGATCTGCGAACCGTTTACGGATTTCCCAGCTCGAGTTGATATTGAGAAAATTGCCGCAGAGTTTAGGCCGAAAGATAAAGAAGCTGATGTCGTGAAAAAGCTAACTCCCCGTGATTTTCTCCATCTTCCCGACGAGAATTGGGTCGTATTGCCCATGTTCAAATGCCACTTGGATCACATGAAGCCAGTTCTCTCTATACGCAAGAATAAGTATATGCGTTGCCGCTTCGAAAAGTTTCTTAACAACGTTCCCGAATACTTTGTCAATGTGACTTTGTTTAATCCAACCATTTGCAAGTAAATATTTTCACTTTTTTGATTCACGCAGAAAAGATTTTCCCGCTTTATATGATTTGTAGTCAGCCCAGGCCGAGACGAAAATCCCTTAATGGTGAATTTTATGGTGTGGACTTTAAATTGGCGCCCATACCCGTTACAGTCGATCCACGTAACTCTGGCTCCAAAGCGGGAAAATCCAAACAGCCTTCCAAGTAGTCGAATTCAAAATATTGAATGTAGGCGCTCACCAGCTATCGCTGTGATTGTTATCGCTTAAATAAGTTATCGAACAGATACAGACTGGAGTCATCGGCAGATGTGCAACTCTGTCATATTAAAAAAAAGGGCTATTTGGCAACTCTGCTCGATCAATTGAGACGAAAAATGTTTACAAAATGGATTAATTGTTGTGCTTCAATCATATTTTGTGTAATATTCGCATGCCTTTTGGTCGAAAACAGTGGCAAGTATCGCAACGAAGATAACAGTAGTGTTTTTCATTCAAATAACCAATTGTTTCGCACACAGTTGCCCTGAAACGGACACTGCGCCACTACGAAGTTTTCCACAAAGATGACATTGTTCATCGGATTATCAAGAGGGGGGCTAAACAGAGCAGCAATCCATATAACACTATCAAAGAGCTGGAGTTCAAGACGCTTGGGAAAAACTTTCGCGTGATTTTACATCCCCATCGCGATGTCCTGCACAGCAAATTTCGTGCCTATGCCGTGGATGCCGATGGCAACGAGACCGTCGTGCACTTGGGTAAGCAATTATGGAGCTTTCAAATGTCAGCGGAGCTAATGTCAAGTTAATTGTAGATCATGACAACTTTTATACGGGTCGCGTGTTTGGCGAGCTAGAATCGTCGGTGCGCGCGCACATTGAGGATGGCACGCTGACCATGTCCATAGAACTGCCCCAAGAAACCTACCACATAGAGCCTTCCTGGCGCCACCTGCCCACAGCCAAAAAGCATACGATGGTCGCCTACAAATCTTCCGATGTTAAACTCAATCATGCTGAACCGGGTGACCAGGTGCCCAAAACCTGTGGCTATATCAAAGAGGGCCTCGAGCTAGAGGCCAAGGATAACGAGGTACACGCGCGTGAGAAGCGTCAATCCGATCAATACGAGTACACGCCTACCAAGACGCGGTGTCCACTGCTGCTAGTGGCGGACTATCGTTTCTTTCAGGAGATGGGCGGTGGAAACACAAAGACAACTATCAATTACCTAGTAAGTGACAGTCAGCCAGCTGTGAGCCCCTGCCCCTGCCCCTGCCCCTGCCCCTGCCCCAGTCGCCATTCCCTCGTTCTTGTAAATTAACTGCCTGTTGCTTGCTTTCAGATAAGCCTTATCGATCGTGTGCACAAAATCTATAATGATACCGTATGGCAGGATCGTTCCGATCAGGAGGGTTTCAAGGGCATGGGGTTTGTGATCAAGAAGATCGTCGTACACTCGGAGCCGACGCGTCTGCGTGGCGGCGAAGCTCACTACAACATGATACGTGAGAAGTGGGACGTACGCAATTTGCTGGAGGTGAGTCCGGGCTGTGATTCGTTCACTCGATTAATCCGTAACTCGTTTGTATAGCTAAAACTTGTATATATCGTTCTACTGCTAACTCTCTCTCTCATCTCTTGCTTATCTTGAATTCCGGTGGTGCTTTATGTAGGTCTTCTCACGGGAGTACAGCCATAAAGACTTTTGTTTAGCTCATCTCTTTACCGATCTCAAATTCGAAGGCGGCATTTTAGGCTTGGCTTACGTCGGTTCACCACGCCGCAACTCTGTGGGTGGTATCTGCACACCAGGTTGCAAACCCTATCCGAAATATTGTTTTGATCATTATCATTTCGCTTAGCACCCCTTATTTGTTTCCTTTCTCGTTGTGTTTCGTACGTCTTTCTTTTGAAATCTGAAATCCTTTGCAGAGCATATTATAGATAGCTTTTTAGATTCTGTCCACATGTCTGTCTGCCTATAAAGCTTATAGATGTAGTTCGTATAAAGCTTCTAGATATGTTGCTAACTGAGTTGACTGACCCTCTCGACGTCTCTCTGAACTCATCGATCTCGACAGCTACAAAAGCTAAAGACTTGCAATTTGATATATAAATTATTGAATACAATACGGAGTGTATTCTTTGTATGGTTTTTCGATAACACATCCAGCTTTCACAGTATCGATAAATATCGAGATTAAAACTTCGCCTTAAGAACATAGAGGCTAGAGGCACTAAATTTGCTATTTAGACTCTAGTAAAACAAACATAATATACAAGAATATTTAAAAAATCCGCTCTGCGCTGGATCCAGGGTAACTGACAATCGGGTGCACCCGACTGGAGTATTCTTCGTTTGATTTAATTTCAATTGATTTACTTAAGCTTATTCGATTTTCAAAATTTGATATTAATGAATGTAATTTTCTGAATAACTACCCCAAGAGTACTTCAAGAATGGCTATACACTCTATCTGAACTCGGGTCTGAGTAGCTCTCGCAATCATTATGGCCAGCGTGTGATAACGCGCGAGGCTGATCTGGTAACTGCCCACGAATTTGGGCACAATTGGGGCTCGGAGCACGATCCCGATATACCCGAGTGCTCGCCCAGTGCCTCACAGGGTGGCAGCTTCTTAATGTACACCTACTCCGTCAGCGGCTACGATGTGAATAACAAGGTAAGTAACTAGAAATTATATATCTGAACCACATAAATATAATAATGGTTTATTTCTGTAGAAATTTTCACCCTGTTCGCTCCGGTCCATACGTAAAGTTCTGCAGGCGAAGTCTGGACGCTGCTTCTCGGAGCCGGAGGAATCCTTCTGTGGCAATTTACGCGTCGAGGGCGATGAGCAGTGCGACGCCGGATTGCTGGGCACCGAGGACAACGACTCGTGCTGCGACAAGAACTGCAAGCTGCGCCGCAATCAGGGCGCCATGTGCAGCGACAAGAACTCGCCCTGCTGTCAGAATTGCCAGTTCATGCCAGCGGCCATGAAGTGCCGCGAAGCTCAATATGCTACCTGCGAGCAGGAGGCGCGGTGCACAGGCTCCCATGCCGAATGCCCCAAGTCGCCAGCCATGGCCGATGGCACCATCTGCCAAGAGCGCGGCCAGTGCCGCAACGGCAAGTGTGTGCCGTACTGCGAGACGCAGGGCCTGCAGAGCTGCATGTGCGACATCATTGTGGATGCATGCAAGCGCTGCTGTCGCATGAGCATCAATGAGACCTGCTTCCCAGTTGAGCCGCCCGACGTGCTGCCGGATGGCACGCCCTGCATAACAGGCTTTTGCAATAAGGTAGAGAAACTCTATCTATATCTAGATGTAGCTTGAGTACAGTTGTCAGCTATATAGATAGTCAGCACTCCCCCATACCTTCTTCTAATCAAGGAGCTAATATATATCCTTATTTGCAGGGTGTCTGCGAGAAGACCATTCAGGACGTAGTTGAGCGGTTTTGGGACATCATTGAGGAGATAAATGTAGCTAAAACGTTGCGTTTTCTCAAAGACAACATAGTCAGTAAGTACAAGTTACTAAGAGCTAAAACACCTGTATATATAATTGCTGTCTTCTACAGTGGCTGTTGTCATGGTCACAGCTGTCTTCTGGATACCCGTCAGCTGCGCCATTTCATACTTTGATCGCAAGAAGCTGCGTCACGAAATGAAACAAATCGAGTGGAGCCACAAATTAGATCTCATACATCCCAGCGACGACAGACGTCGCATCATACATATACGGTGAGCTGAACTACTATATAATCTCTATATATATATATATATATTCATACGATTCTCTATCCATTTGCAGCGTACCACGACAGAAAATCTCAGTAGCGCGCGCTTGTAATTAACATAAAATATGGTGGCGGACAATTGTTTTATCTTCCGTGAGCATTCTTCTCAAAACTGCCACAATTATTTATATATATTAAGAATAACATTTAAAGAATATGAATAAAATTCCCAATAATATAGACCAATACAAAAAGATGGCTGTCGATCTCAATTTAGAATGCAAAAAAGCTACAAATTATTTTGTATATAGACTCTATATACATATACATACATATATATTACAATTAATGAAACATGAATTCACTTCGATTTGTTTTGGATTGTTTTTTTTGTTTATTCATACTTTACCAAAAATATGCTTTTTGTTTCAGAGTTGTTGCTGCATTTTGTTTAGAATTATGATTGTTTTTCCTTCTTTTATATAGTTTGTATATTAGCTTAGTTTCCTTTTAGTGTGTATTACTTCTTTTTATTGCTCTTGCCGTTTGTCTGTGGAGAGCAATCGTCCTCAGGCTCCAGTTCGCTGTCGTCCTCATCATCCGAATACTCCTCGTACATCTGACCATCGTCATATTCACCCAAGTTCATTTCAGCCTTAAGGAAATGATGATGATTAATCTTTTGAGAAATGAAAATGAGAGTGAAGCGATTACCTTGCCGCACACGTAGACCGGCCCCGTGCCCTGGACAAGCTTAAATGTGACGGATCCATTGGGGAACTCCACATTTGGTCTCAAGCTACGAGTTTCTCCTACCTTCAGCACGGCAATGGGAATTTTAACTGTCTTCTTTTCGCCGTCATCGTTCACGTTTGTTTCCGCCTGTCAATGAGCGAGTAGTTTTGTGTTATGCGATATAAAAACAACCTCTCTCTCTCTCTCCCCCTTCTGGCCAGACAGAGGCCTATCAAAGTGTTGGTCAGTGTTTTTCCATACCTGAACGACGTTGAATTCGCCGGACTTGGCCTCAGGTCCCAGGGATATCTGTTTGATGATCAGCTTGTGTGAGTGTACGATATACTCCTCTGGTATTTCTGGCACATCGAACTGTGCGATCGGCTCCTTCTCACTCAGTGTAACACCTGAAAGAATGGAGCCGTTAATATAATATATATATATGCACACACATACATATATGTATGTATGTAGTCTGCCGGTAATGCTGTGTAAGCCATCTACAGCGCTAAGCTTTGGCGTTAGCAGACTTAAAATAATTATGGTAGGCTCCTTACCATAAAAAGATTCAGACTCCATTTCTAGGCTTGTAGACACGTTATTGTACAGTCCAATTAAAAAGTTAACGAAAACTTCTACTTTTCACACGTGCCCGTGCAATGGCGATAGCTAAAGAGTCAAAAGCGGCTGGAATGATGCCTGGTTTTAATCGATGATATGATAATCGACGATATATTCAGCCGCCGATCGATAGTAGCTGTTTATACAAATAAATAATTTAAATATTAATTTTCTAGATTTTTATAATTGAAGTATATTATGTGAGATATGCGATACTTCTTAGCGTTTTGGGTTGGTTTTAAATTTATATATAATAATTATTAATAAATGAATTAAATATGAAATAAAAGAAATAACAAAAAAATGTTATCGCGGCTAATAGTGATATATGTATGTGGCAACGCCATTCTTGCATAGTCAGCACATCTCCAACGCGACTTGCATCCCTAGCTGGTAGCTACCATTTTGCAAAAGTTTTTGCTCAACACGTGCTCATCGCTTGAATTTTAGATTTTTAACTATATAAAATAATTGAAATGGCCGAAGAATCATTCTATGGTAAATATAAATTATGGAGGTGTATATTGTATATTGTGTGCGCGACTGCAATTGGATAATATGCACAGCGCTGGACTGTGTTGCCGGCTGCCGGCATTTTTATTCAAGGTTGCGGATGTGTACGCAACTGTGTGTGTGTTTTTCGTGCATGTATGTGTGCAATATAATGTAGTATCTGTGTAGTTTTTTTTTCGTGAATTCACGATTAATACTCATCATTTCATTAGGTGTCACCTTAAGCGCGGAAAACAACAGCGTCACCTGGGACGTTGTCGCCGATGAGGACTATGCCCGCGGCCAGAAGCTGGTCATCAAGCAGATTCTGCTGGGCGCCGAGGCAAAGGACAACGAATTCAACGTGGTTGAGGTAAGTGCGCCAGTGCGAATCTGTCTGTGTGAGTGCGTGTGTCTGTGTCTATGTCTGTCTGAAAGTGCGTGTCTGTGTGTGTGTGTGTGTGTGCGCGAATCTCTTATTGTGCTTGGCGCATGGACCGGTTTGAATTGTCCAAGCACGCGCAACATTTTGCCGTGGGCAAAGGGTAATTTTGTCTGTATCTGCAGTACGCGCCCTTTGTCTGTTATCGTCGTTTGCATAGCTGTGACGTCATTGATGCCCAAGAGTCTGCTCTTGCATACGCTCAAGCTTTAAGCACCCTCTAATCAAACAGAATGAATTGATATACACATTGTTTGGTATTACATAAATACTTAAATACACAGCAATTGTCCGTATAATAGTATAATTTAATAATTTTAAATTTAAAATATGTTTTCAAACTTTAAGCTTAGTTGATTTGAACTAAGGGTAGCACCCATAACAGGATATTTGAGGTGCGACTACTTGCAATTGGCATAAGTTAACTGTACAAAACAAAACACATTTCGTTATTGACTCAAGCGTCATGAAATTTGATCAACTTGACGACTGCTGTCATTGTGACAGTTGTTGTTGCTGTTGCCGTTGCTGTCGCTGTCACTCTTGCGGCTGCCGTTGGCTATCGTTTCTAATAGCTCGTTGAAGCTTTTGGTGAATCTGAACATGTTGCGCGCCTTCCTTTGCAGTCGGCAAACAACGCCCGCCGCTGCCATGCTCCAATTCCAGCAGATAAGCTCACATTGCAGCTGCTGCAGATCATCGCGCAAAGATACCAAATTCTGTATATCAAAAGTCAAGTTACATATACTCATGATGTGGCTTTATATACTGTGTATAGGTTGATCTACTTGCCAGCGCCACAGTTGCGTCAATGGAGCCAATGTCTGGGCCCTTAATGATCACCAACGATATAGTTTTCTGCATCAATGTCGCCTGCTCCGTCACGAATGCGACTGTTGATATCTTCAAAGCCTCGGCTGCCGTGTAATCCACGTTGCCCTTCAGCTCTGCCACGCACAGCTCCAGACCGTTGTGCTGCTTGGTAATTTGGTATCAAATTCAAATTCACGTGAAGTTGCCATATTTACGCATACCTTTTGTGTTTCAAGCTGGAACTGGGGCGTCATACTCTTGCCCAGTATGAAGAGCGCATTGATTAAGACGCCCACCAGCATGCCGTACTCCAGTGACCAGAACAAACAGAAAAGTACGGTGAAGATAAACGGCACCATGTCGCGTTCTGTGGGTGGACAAAGAGGATTGATTTACAAACTTCGTCTAATACTGTGCTAGAGATCAATAGACTTGCTTAGATTTCATCTATGGCACTTGAGAACGGAAAAATGGGAGATATGCAGAGTCCCTCAAGGTGTGCATATTCGAGTCTATCCGTATGAAGCTTAAATATATTTTCCTATGATAAGAGTGTATCCTACTGTCCAGGTAACTTTGCACATCCCCGTCTACTCACTTTTCGCACGCCATATCTCGGCTATTGTATCGTACTCGACCATAAACAACATGGCCGAGATGATGATGGCTGCCAGCGTGGCTTTGGGTATGTAGGCAAACACGTGGGTCAGAAAGGCGAGCGTCAGCAGTATGAGGATGCCCGTAAAGGCGCCGCCCAGTGGAGTTTTGACGCCGCTCGAATTGTTGATTGCCGAACGGGCAAAGGACCCGGTGATGGGCATCGATGAGAAGAAGCTGCTGAACAGGTTGCAGAAGCCCAAGGCAATCATCTCCTGTGAGGCATCCACAATCTTGCCCTTAGCTGCAAATATAACAAGTTTAATGATAATTTGTAGAGTATTTTGTTGGTCTTACGCACAGAATGCTTTGGCAATTGAGACCACCTCCAGTATGCAGAGGAAGGGTATGGTGCCCACGGCGCCGCCCAAGTTGGAGATCATCTGGCTAAAGCCAACAGTTTGACCCTCTTCGTCAACGGTTTGAAATGGTGGTGCACGAAAGGGTGGCAATCCCGGCGCGATTTGCTCGTTGATGCGAAACGGCATCTCCCCGCTGTCCCGGCTCAACAGATAGCAGAGCAGGATGCCAATGACGACGGCCAAAACGTTGCGGCAGAGCGATAGATATTTGAGCAGGGAATGGCAGCCGCAAGACTTAAGATCCTTGAGTTTCTGTTGGTATTTAAACGGATATCATTAGCAGTTTCATTAATGACTTGAGTAACCCTGAACTTACTCTCATCAACAGCAGCAGGATGAGTGTGCAGCAGCCGAGCAGCGCATCGTTGAGGCGCGTCTCTTGTATGTGGCCAAAGAAGTTGATCCACGACTTGAGGAACTCATTCGATTTGCTCTGTATGCCAAAGAGATTGTTGATCTGGCCACTGCCCACAGTTAGGGCAGCCGATAAAGTAAAGCCCGCTATGACAGGCGCCGAAATGAAACGCACCAAAACGCCGAGATTCAGAAAGCCCAGCACCAGAACAATGCAGCCCGTTAGAAAGCAGGTTAGGACGGCATAGTCCGGATTGCCGGCAACATGTGGATAGACCATCATAGATATGATGGCTGTGGGACCTGTCGATCGAAAGGATTATAATACTAGGATATAGGGAGTACTTATTCCTTACTCACCCACTGTAACGTCCTTGCAGCTGCCAAAGACGATGTAGACGAAGCAGCCCATGAACGCCGAGTATAGGCCGTAGACCGGGGGTAGTCCGGCGACGGCGCCATAGGCAATGGCCTGTGTCACAGCCGTCAGGCCGACGGTCATGCCCGCCACGAAGTCAACAATGAGGGTCTTCAGGGTATATTCGGGCAGCCAGGTGACAATGGGCAGCTTGCGCTTGACAGCATCTATGCTGCCGCAGGTTTTCGACTTCTCGCGCATGGCGCCGCACACGTTGGGCAGTTGCTCGTGATAGAGCTCATCTGAAAAGACAAGTAGAGAGTAGAGAGAGCGGGAACAGTACTTGAGTTTTGATTAAAAGTCCCAAGCGACGCTCGCCTTCTTATCTAGTTGACAATGTTTAAAATATTATTTATTGAATTTCACCTTAATCGATCTGAAGTGGTTTGATTCTACCTTCTACATGCCCGACACAAATTAAAGATCCCCAAGGCTCGATTGAGATTTGCCGTATATCAGTAACATTCTCTACGAAAATTAGTAAAATTCCATTCACAGATTATTGATGTTGTTTATGGCTCTAAACGATTCTGATAATGCTGGGGGCCTCTATCAATGCGTGGGGAAATGATTAATATTTTAAAACGTTTCCATCGGAACAACGATATCATTATCTATATTACTTGACTATTGTATATGACAGTAATGTGTATTCTATGAAGGGTTTCTCTTCTCTTTCAATTAAGTGTAACAAGGCTTTAATTGAAATACTGCTTCCTGATGGAGAAGATCTATGTGGATAAGATATTGCCTGATAAAGAAGCATTGCTCAAGATTAATAACATATTTCCCTGATTACATACTTAAGGTTGTTGCTAGGCCCAAGATTTGAAATCTGATTCGTAGCTTCTACCTTGGCTCAGGTCTCCTTGATCAGCTATCTTTATTTGAACATATCTCGCACACTTTCATAGCTTTATTCACTGCATTCGCTATATAGCTTCTTCTCAATAATACACAGATACTAAATAGTCCTTTTCCAGGATACCTGTACAAAATTCACTTATAAAATCGAAAAAAAAAACTCGCTTTTGACACGTTGTAGGGAATATTTTCTAGACTTATTCGTAAATTTGGTTATATATCTCTTTGTTCATAGGTATAGACCCCGGTATTAAGCACTTCACTTTATGGATAATTACTCAGAGTTCAATTTTCAAAAAAATTAAGCATATCCTTTGGGATATTTCGTTGGATCAAGCCTTCTTCTTTTCAAAATCTCTTTCGATCCTCACTATACACTGTATTGTGTATATGGAATAACTTCTTTTATCACAGGTACAATGATATATTTAGCTTTCATACTTTCATCTTCCATTATTATCATCATAGTCTTTCGATAACTGTTATTTGAATTTCTCTCGTAATATTTGCAGTCTTCGTTAGCATTGCCATTCGCTTTCTTAGAAAGTTGTCTAATTTGGAGTTGATTTTAATTGAGTTTCTTTGTACACTCTCTTAACATATAGATCTCTAGCACTTATCAGCCGATTGTAACGTACCGTCATAGTCGCACATATTTGCGAATATTTCCAACTTTTTATTTAGTTAATTTGCTCGTTTCTCTCGCCAGGCACTTCACGCTAAGTGGATTTTTTATTAGAAACTTTTCGACAAGTGGCTAAGAAGGAAGCACGTGCTTTCCGATTCGCCTTAAGTGGAAGATTGCGGAGGAATCGCTTGGCGATGTTGTCTCTGCCAGTGCAGAGCGACGAATGCCCGACCCGGGTATCATTGTTCCCGTATATAGGTCTATGGTGCTAACGCCTACGATTTGTATCTCTTTCTGTTTTCTTTTCTTGTTGTTGAGAGGTTTTGGTTATCTCAGTTCCAAAATGTTTGCTCCAACCGATTGAAATCAGTTGACGCCGGCTATATACATTATATATACATGCCATCGATTTGATAATTCACACAGAGATCGGCAGGAGGGCGACGGCGGAGCTCGACTTTGATTGACAGGTCACAAGCCTTATCGATCCTAGTACCGAAGTTCAAATACCCTGGCTGGTTCAGCCTATGCAACTTCTGGCATATACCTGAACTGTATCTTTATCAAGATATAGAAAAAGAATGAGTATGTTGCAGTTAGTTGGGCGTAGCCGACTGCTCAATACTCTAGCAGCTTTACTCTAGGTGAAGCTTTATTTTATAGAGAGTTCTTAGAGTTCTCTATAGAAGTTAAATTGTTTATATTCCCCCAATCAATCTATAGAGTGGGCCTACAGTGGTTGTAAAAGTATATAACTATAGCTATAAAAACTTGATTTATAGCTAGCGTGTATACAAGTATATTCCAGCTCTATAGCCCTCATATCGCCACAATAGTGTTTGTGATGAAAAAACTATAGTAATTACTATAATTACCGATTTGCCACAGCGAAGTCTGAAGCTCTACGGCTACGTTAAAAACCAATATACCCTTTGCTTACTGAACGAGTATTTCTTGCCTTTGGACCACAAGACATAGATTGTACGAAACCTACAAAATATTGAGTAATTCATCAAATTTCATTATCTGGAAAGCTTAGCCAGAATTATAACTGATTTCCACTCTCTTTCTCCCGCTCTCAACAGGTAACCACAATGAAGGACTCTGTACAGATTCCCATTGCTGTGTTGAAGGCTGGCGAGACACGCGCTGTCAATCCCGACGTTGAGTTCTACGAGTCGAAGGTGACGTTTAAGCTAATCAAGGGCAGTGGCCCCGTCTATATACACGGCCAGAACATCAAGGATGATGTCGAGGTTGTCGATATGGAGGAGGAGGACGATGAGGATGACGGCGAGGACGACGAGATCGAGCATCCAAAGAAGCGTGCCAAAATCGAGCCGAATGCCGATGGCAAAAACGCCAAGAACCCGAAGAAGAAGTAAATCCCAAGACAAATGAGAGGAAGAGGAGGAGGAGTAGGAGGAAGAAAGATGTCTCTAAGCTAAATCTGTAGATTTTAAAAGTGTTTTAGGCCCTATAAACAATACAATTACAATACATAACATACGATATGATACGCGATACGATATGTAAAACTTGCAACATACATATATTACAACCTACTTATCTATTTAGTTCCTTTCTCTGAGATTCTTCAAATCAGCAACCAGCCACAACATTCAATTCACATACTAAAATACTATCGATACTACTGATGTATACAGACGACTAACACCTATGCAATAAGCCAAGTTATGTAAACAGCTGACGGAGCGCTTCTTGAAGCACATATATTTGTATATAAGTACTTTACAAACTGATTAACAACTTCAATCCCAGCTGAACTCCTAATGCTGTTCTCGATTTTTATACATCAACAAAAAAATAAACACAAACTTATAAAAAAAAACTAAACTAAAGAGTTGTTCTAAGTGGGAGGCGCCATCTAGCGTTCACTTTCAGCAACGGACATGAGCGAGTTATTAAGTAGTTGACTTGGGGATACTCGTACTGTTTGGCACAGCTCTCTAGCTAGAGATAATGGCACAGAGACTGAAGCTATACAACAATTTATATTTGAAATGCTCTTCTAGCTTTTACTACATTCCCGTATCTTAACTCCGATCTAGAATACAAACATATATATACATATATATAGTTCAAGAGTAAAAGCAGTCGGCTTACAATTTACGAAGTTAACATTTCCTTTAATGATTTCGCTTTTCTGTTTTTCTTATCGATACTAAAAGTGCCCGGTGTAGAGAATTGAACGCTTTGACAAAAATGTTCAGAGCAATTCTAATTTCATTTTCAAAATATCTTCAGCTAGGGTTAGGCGATGCAGTTGCTGTTCCTCCATCAGCTGTGGTCTTCGGGGCTGGTGTGCTTAGACGGAGCAGGGCATCGCCTTGATCCGTTCGAAGGCTGCCTTCTCCAGCGCCTCACGGTGCTTGGGGTCGGCGATCTGAATCAGTTCGTACATGCGCTGGCGCACGTTCTTGCCAAAGAGGGAGGCAATGCCGTGCTCGGTGACCAAATAGTGGACGTGAGCCCGGGAGGTGACAACGCCGGCTCCTAAGGGATTGCAAAAGAAAAGGGCATTAGCAGATCCTCTAGTTGGCTGCGGACTTGGCCTTACCTGGCTTAAGCATAGGCACAATCTTGCTCTCTCCTTTGTTGGTGGTCGATGGCATGGCTATGATTGGCACGCCCTGCCCATCGAGACCTTCGGCTGCGCCGCGAATGAAGTCCACTTGGCCACCGAATCCCGAGTAGAAGCGTGTGCCAATCGAGTCCGAGCACACCTGACCGGTCAAGTCCACCTCGATGCAGCTGTTGATGGCCGTCATGCGGGGCTGCTGCTTGACGATACTCGTGTTGTTCACATAGTCGATGGACAACATCTCTGCAAAGGACAAAGGATGTTAGGGAGTCTATATGGCCTATAATGCGAGCTGAGAGCCCTACCAATGAAGGGATTGTTGTTGACGAAGTCGTAGAGGGGCTGATCTCCGATCAGGAAAGAGCCCACGATGCGGCCCTTGTGCATAGTCTTTCTGCTGTTGGTCACGCAGCCTTTCTTGACCAGCTCAACGACGCCGTTGGCGAACATCTCCGAGTGGATGCCCAGATCCTTGTGGTTGTGCAGCGCGTTCAGCACGGCATCCGGAATGTTGCCAATGCCCATCTGGAGGGTGGCACCATCCTTCACCAGGTTCTCGGCTATCAGCTTGCCAATCTTTTGCTCCACCTCCGACAGCTGGCCGGTGCCGTGCTGAGGCAGCTTATCGTTCACCTCAATGGCGAAGTCGAAGTGGGACTTGTGTATGATGCCATCGCCAAAGGTGCGCGGCATGTTGGGATTGATTTGAGCTGCAAGCAGGCAGAGGTCAGCATACTATATACCTATATATAAATATATATATATATATGTATTCACTTACCAACAATCATCTTGGAATGCAGCAACGCCATGCGAACGCAGTCGACGCTGGTGCCCAGCGAGCAGAAGCCATGGTTATCTGGCGGCGATACGTGGATCAAGGCCACGTCGGGCTGGACCAGCTTCTTGCTGAACAGCATGGGTATTTCATGCAGAAAGATGTGCATGTTGTCGCCTCGTCCCTCCGCAACGGCCTTGCGCACATTGCCGCCCATGAAGAAGGAGTTCGAGCGGAAGATCCCCTCGTACTCGGGCTTGCAGTACTCGGCCGGTCCCTCCGTGTGCATATGGCAGACCGTAACGTTCTCCAATTTTTTCGACTTGCCATACGCCGACATCGCGTTAAGCAACGCCACAGGCGTGGCAGCGGCACCCTGTGCGAAGACCGTGTTACCTGCAAAACATAATAAAAGAGAGTTTATAAGAATGGAATACAGAAATCGATTTGTGATTGAGATTGATTGATGTCTGTTGAAGCTAGAGGCCCAAGGAAGCTAGATTCTTATTTCTAGTCAAGCTTAGCGAGTGCGCACTGTACTTGATACGACTAGTTGGCCTTGCTAATCGGCCGAACGATCAACGAACTTACAGTATATGCATAGACACACACACACACATAGAGAGAGAGAGAGAGAGAGAGAGAGAGAGAGAGAGAGAGAGAGCTGTAGGCATGCCAATTTTCTATTTATATGGCGCCCTACGAATGCAAAATTCTGTCAAGATGCTGCGTTTCCTTATTTTGAATATTATAAGCAAATAAAAATGAGCGAGAGTGTGTGTGTGCATATCTATATACTTCTGTTCAAACAAGCAATTAGATAAACTACTAAATCCCGATAAGATTAACAAACACTATTTACATCTAATAAAGCCGTTTTTTGTTTGTTTTCTCTTCAATCAAGCTTATCGAATAAGCCCTGTACGCATGTCATGCAATCGCCTACATAACAGCAGCGTACCTGCCTCAAAATGTTATCGAACCCCACCAAGCCGCGTAATGCGCAAAGAAAAAAACAATTCAAATGAAGAACAACAACAAGAAGAGAAACTTTTCCAAACGATATGACGTAGTTGGTTTAGCTCTGCGCGTGTTTGGCAAATTGATCTAAATTTAGAACGCCAGTGCTAACCAATGTTAGATCGCAAATGGAAGAGGAAGAAGCAGAAGAAATGTCAGTCGAAGTGCGATCTAAACATCAACTTAAAACGTAAATAAACTGTACCGCTTTATGGTGGTGGTGGTGGGCGTGGCCAGCTTGAATAACTAGTTTCATTGGGACTGATAAAGGTTTTCTCTTGCGCAACTTGCCGATTGAAATTAATTGAATCAAATCTGAATTAGCATCAACAATTTGGCAATTTATTTCGAATAAGGAGAGACATATACATATGTACGTATGTTATCAGAGCTATGGCACCGCCCACATGGAAGCAGCCAATAAAATGCTAATGCTAGCAAAACAGCAACTTCTGATGTTGTTGCATAATGTCCGACATGCATGTGTACATTATATCGGTTTCAGTTTATATAGTTATTAATATTGCTCTTATCAGCACAGCTGTTAACAGCCCGGCCAGCCCAGACGCGCGACTATGTCATGTACATGTTTAAGTGTATGCATGTATGTGTGCCTGTCTGGTTTCTTTGTGTGCGCGAGTGTATGTGTGTGTGTGTGTGCCTCTAAGTTCAGCTTTTCTCGTGCAAAGCGGCACAGCTGGGCAGAGTACAAAGTGCAAGACACTATTCGATAGTGTCCAACACTGTTTTCATAGAACGAAACGACGACAACAACTGCAGCAGTATCTGCTGATCTAGAGTGGATTTGATTTGTGCATACATTATGTATATAGATTAGAATACTGTACTTTGCATACGTGGGGGTTGGTCATAAATTACTGATATGTCTAATCACAGGACTAATCACGGTCAATTGATTTCTATATGGCCGCTGCTGCTGCACACCCTGTAATTGCCCACTTGATATGTTTATGTACTTACGCGCACGCACACGCACACAAACAGATATGTAAATAGTTTAGATTTACAAACGCCACACACAAACAAACAAAAGTACACGTACACACACACACACACACACACACATGTACACATATTTATAATGGAATTTTGCATGCGCTAGTGACAACCCCCGTGGCCCTTTGGCTGTTCGCATTTTCATTCTGTTATTCTAAGCAGTGGGGGGAGGGAGGGAGACGGCAATCACGGTAGTTGCTGGCATATTACATAACACTGTCGTTTTTAGCATTCCGCCAGAATGGGCAGAAATTGGGCATTGCGAGCGTCGGCCGCCACCCACTCGCGGCGAGACTTACCAGACTTGATGCAGGCGACAGCCTCCTCGGGCGACACAATTGGCGGCTCGCGTGGCAGCGGATGCGACAGCTCATTCACGTAGGTGAAGTAGTTGTTGTGCGTTCCGCCGGCGGCGTTCGCCGTGGCCATGGACAGCAGCTTCTTCATTTGCCGAACATTTCGAGTAAGTTGTTTGCTCATGATTGCACGAATTTAATTTTATTTAATTGAATTAAAGCAGCAGCAGTTAGCAGTGGAGAATGCAGCCTTTTCCTTAAGGTACTGATTGCAAATATGTTCAGCACAACTCGCCAAGAACAGTTCTTATTGCGTCTTGCCGCTCCAGCGGTGCGATTACAACTAGCTTGCTCTTAAAGCTTCAGCAGAAAAGCAGAAGCTTTTGCACAGTGGACTCCTCGAGTTGTTTTCTGCATCTGGCTGAACTTGTACTAAACACTTTACACATATTTTGATTTTGTTGCAAATAAGAAGAGAAACTAAAACATGGTTTAGTTTCAATTTTAATATGCTTTTTATTTTTCTGCCAAACGAAATGATTTGTAAGTCAGTTCGTGACGTTGTACAACACTTTAATGTGAATGACAATTGTTCAGTAGCGCGCTAAATTCAAAAAATGTCTAAATCAGGGTGACCATATTCTGATTTTATTTATGCTTGACGGTTTAAATTAAATTTGATTTGTTTGCATTGAATTAGCGTTTATTTTATTTTATCATATTGTATTATAAATCCTAATAGATAAAAGCGCCTTTTGGACTAACAATTAAAATTAACAAATTATGCACATAAATTTAATACTTATCGATTATTACTTTATATATTAAGAGAACCTATGAGAAAAGTAAAAACTATACAACAAAGTCGGAACTATTTACATGCTTTATATTAGTATCTAAAAAATATGTATTCAAATTTATATATATATGTGTGTGTGTATATATTGTATTTTTATAGATTTCTGCGTACTATTCAGAATATATATTGTGTTCGTATATGACTAGCTAATGCATTATGGTTTCTGTAGTTCTCAAAATTTGACTTCGGCACATTTGGGGGGATCTATATATATATAATATATATATAAAGTAGGATCTCATGCAAGTAGTATATATATATAGGAATATACGAAATTATAGGGTTTTTAGGCGTCTTGGCTTTTATTCAATTTTGGACGGACCCTAAATAAACAATAATTTAAGAGCGCTGCTCGACTCGCAGATGCTCTACAAAAAACGGCACAATTTAAAATTTCAATAGTTTTTTGTTGTTGTTGTTGTTTGCCTATACAAAATCTGACTAGAAAATATCTATATATGTGAATTGTGCTGCACTGAATTTTGTTTGCATTTGTATAAAAATTTCGAATAGATGCGAATTATTTGCGTTGATTGCGATTTCGAGTAGTCGTTAAAGTTCTTTGATCTTTCATCTGGGGATTCTCGATTATATATGTCTATATAGTGTGTAAAAGTTAGCGCTACTTAAAATGATTAACTACATAACTACAAGCTAGTAACTAGGCTAATTAGCTATGATTAGAATCTGTGTGTTTTTGGTGATCTATAGCTTTATCTCGTCGGCAGCGTCATGTTGAGGCAGAGTTCGTGATCTCGCAGATCGCCCCAGCCGCCGTTGCCTTTGCGTAGCTTCGATTTCTTGATCAAACTGGGCACCGTCATCATCAGCGAGCGCGGGAAGAGCTGATGGGAGTTGCGTGCGATGCGCAGGACATGCTGCACCTTGGAAATCACCTGATTGGACTCGCAGTTCTTGTTCTTGTGATGAACGCCACTGAAATTAGAGATTATTGGAGAGTTAATATCGAATTCACTCTCCCTCTCTATCTCCCCTCATACATACCATTCGCCAATGTGAAAGACTCGCGGACCTTTGACTATCATTGCGTGCAGCTTCCTCTGCAGGCACTGCTGCGAGACGTGCTGCAGCGACCAATCCCAGTTGTAGTCATCGTAGCTGCAGAAGTGTCGGGCGCAGCGTCGAATGCTCGTCCAAGTGGTGCGATTGAAGGCGAAGCCCATGTTGTGTTTGCTGCTGATCCAGGGCATGGACTCCACCTGTGGATAACGAACATGTGCAAGTGGAACGCGCATTAGTGGCATTCCCAACAACTCAACTCACAGCGAACAGTGGAGTAAACAAGATTTTGTGAACATGCAAATTTTTACAAACATAGATAACAAATATATGAGAAACGATTGTAAACAATATACAAATATACAATTTGATTGGGTAACTTAACACAAAAATGAATCAATTTATTATTTGCTGCTCAACGGGCCCGATACACAGTGCATGATGATCAGCATTGCCAGCCTTGCACTGCTATGCGATGAATGCATGGTGCAAGAGGCCGTCTCTAATAACGGTTAATGTTAGTAGTGAGCAGTTTGCAATTTGCATAAACGATTAACGATATATTTAACGCTTACTACCTTGCGATAGTCTTGGACGATGCTGCGCCTATCGGGCTTGGCGGCGCGTACGCGGGCGCGCAACTGTGTACGTGTGCGTGCGTGTGAGTTTGTATGTGTTGGTAGAATTTAACGGCATGCCACAATGGACGTAGACACAGAGAGCGAGAGCGAGAGAGAGAGAGCCAAGCACACATACACCGAATAACAACATAAAGAGAAACAACAACATAGTTAAGAGAATAAACAAAATGAGGCAGTAACGGTAACATGCAGATGGGTAGGGTATCCAGTTAGTTAACATGCCAAAACATAAACAAAACGGTGCTCGGCTACGACTACTAGCAATGACTGACGGTGCTGGATTCAGATATACACATATATAGATAGATTAATCGGTTTTTGTTATCGAGGATGGTGCTACCTTCTGATAGACGGAATACAATGACGGCAGTACATGATAATTCCAAGTTTGTGCACCATTCTTATTGCTATTATCATTGTTATTGTTATTAGTGTTGGATGTGGCGGTGACAGTGTTCATGTGGCTACTTCGTTTATTGCTCATTTTATTATTCTTATTATTATAATTATTATTATTGTTGTTATCAACGTCTGAGGTGTCGCCCACATAGACCTTGGCGTTCTTTAATGAAGTGCTGGATGATAGCGCTGATGAGGACGCAGTTAATTGCTGTGAATTTCTATTGTTATTATTATAGTTATTGTTATTATTGTTGATATTGTAATTGTTCCTATTTGATCCTAATAGACTGTTTGACGAGATCAGCGAGGAAGCATACGATTTTTTGTTAGTCTGCATCAAGTAGAGAAGAACGCAGAGAGATAAGATGATATTTAGATACGAATATGGATTGCAAATGTGACAATGTGTGTGTGTGTATATATATATATAGATAAAAGTTAACATACATATGTACAACATACATATCGAGAGCCAAATGAGTTACATTGATGTATGTATACAGCTATGTATGTATGTGTATGTACAGCTGCGAAATATATAATAGCACCAGTAGTATATCTTTCGCTCCTGTATGAGTGTGTGTGTGTGAGGTACAGTGAAAGCTCTACAAACGAACGAACAGTCTTTAGTGCCTATGTTAGTCGAGTAGGACTAGGTCTAGGACTAGCTACTAGTACGTAGTTATATAGAATGCTTTAAACGTTTCTACTTCGTTCGCTGCAGCGGGCTTTCACTGTAGCCGATCTAGCCATATAGCCCTACTGTTTGATATGTATTATATAGTATATGTGTTTAGACAGTTGTATTAGTTAACAATTATATTGGCATAAGCGTGGAAATTTGCCTTTGGCTTTTGTTGTTCTTAAGAAACAAAAGGTAAACAAAAGAAATGGAAAAGTTTCTCTTGGAAGCAGTTTGTGTGTGTTCTTGGTTTGTTTGTTGTTTTTGCTGAGCGACTAAGCGACTAACGACAATCTCGTAGCCAAGGCAAAGAAGCACAGAGAGACAGAGACAGAGGTGAGGCAGTTGCTATGCGTCGGGGCGGCGCTCACCTTGCTGTGGTACGTATAATAGTTGAATGTCTTCAGGTAGGTGCCCAGCGAGAGGATGTTGCACTGCGGGCACAAGTCTTTGGTGCGCTGCTGCATCATGGCCAGCAAGTAGAGAAAGTCCTCGGCCACATAGTGGTCCTCCTCCAGGAACAAAACAAGACCTGATTACACAAAATAGATATGGATTAGGTATACGTTATAAGGCCCATTCAGTTGCCTTTTTAGGCCATGGCTAACCGGTATGAAAGCGCGTCACTTCCAGCTCGTTGAACACTCGATTCGCCTTCCACCACCAGTGGTGCTTCGTCTGCGTGAACTTGGCCTCGCGATAGTGGCCATAGAGATCGGGATACAGTGCGTTGTTGCAGTTGCTGATCAGAGCTCTGGAAAGGCAGATGGAATTGAGACTGGAATTCAGTTAGACTCCGCAGGAGGCTGCACTCACTGCTCCTTCTTGATGTTCCGGGGGCAGTCGTTGGGATCGACGCCCGGATACTCGTGCGGATGCGTTTGTATGGAGTACGGATAGAAGATCTGTAGCACCTTGCAGAAATCGATCTGCTGCACCAGATCGTTGATGTCATCGTCGTAGAAGTCATGCGAGAAGATCAGCAACGATTTCGAGATGTCCCGCGCCTGCGCCAGGCTCACAATCAGATGCCGCAAGTAATTGATGCGCGTATGCACCTGGAAAGCAAATTGTTAACCGATTAGCATTTATCGATAATTTATCGATAGTCGACACACCTGTATGACAATTATCACAGAATCGTTCTGCAGCGGCCCGAACGTCTCCTCATTGAGCACCAGCTGCATTTCGTTGTATCTCACTATTTGGCGCTTGATCTCCGTGTTGTTCGGCGGACGATAGACCTCGAAGCTGATTGTTGTCGCCGAGCCACTGCCCGAGCCGCTCAACGCAGACCCGCTGCTGTTCGGCTGGAGACCTGGAGAAGGAAGCAGATGAAAGGAAATGAATGATTGAAATGTGACGGACATAAGCTTAATCAATCAATCAATCAATCAGCAGGTCAGTTGGTCGAAAGCTGCTGTTTCTCTTTTTGATAATACGTCTATAATCAATCATTGTTTCAATCAGTTAAAAACTCTGGCATGTGCAGTTCATCAATCAATCAATCAGGCAGTCAGTCATCCATGTACTTTTATTATCAATCATCACATCAGTCAGTCAACTCAGGCATCTGCTGCTCATCAATCAATCAATCAATCAGCTAGTTCAATCATTGCATTTGTTAGTCAATCATTCAGTTAGTCTAGTTCATCGTTGTCAATCAAGGTGTCAATCAGATATTCATCAATCAACCAATCAGTCAGGCAGCTGTTTCTGACTGGCTCTCATCTTACCCGTTACCATCAATCAGTAAGTCAATCATCAATCAATAGGATTGAGGGACTCATCAGTCAATCATTCAGTTGCTGATGCTGTCCGTTTCTTAAGCATTGATTATATCACCAATCAAGCAATCAATCAACTTTTGCTGTCAGTCAATCAATCGATCAATCACTCATAATCAGTCATTAGCTTATAGTCAATCAATAGGTCAGTAACTCAATCAGTCAATCATTCAGATTCAACTGCTGTCAATCTCTTACGCATTGACTATATGATCAATCAACTTTAGCTGTCTGCAGTCAATCATCCCATCAATCAGTGAATAACCCTGCCATCTCCTGCTCATCAATCAATCAAGCAACTCACCTGCTGCCGCCACGCTATGATTGCGCGTGTGTGGAGTCAGATATTTGTGCAGCGTGGCCGGAACCATTGACATTATCGCATCCACGGAGTCATTGGTCACCGATTCGCTGAGCATCGCGTCGCGGCTGTCCACTGTGCAGGGACACGAATCAATTAGCACAAATCGATAGCTAATGCAGTTACTAACGGTAGTACACTTACGGTAGTTAAAATTGTGATACTGCAGCAGGCCGAAGATGCACAGGGCCAAGACGAAGATGCTGCGCATGTAGAAATTGTTGCGTTTGCGCCCCATTGCCCCCGTGTTGGGCAGGGGAATCAGTACACGACCTGCAACCGGAGCGAGACGGACAGTTAAGGCATCTGATATGGGTTGGACTGAGCGAGTCCTAAGCGAATTACCTCTCATTTTAGACATATTCCTTACTCAGCGGCTGAGTGGCTAGCAACTGCCTACTGGGCTGGCCCTTTTATAGCGCCATCTGAAACGAGAATGAGCCAGGTGTTAAAATCAATGTGCACAGCTGTCGGAGTTTGCGTAACTGTACACAGTACAGTGAAGCATCGCCTGAGTGAACTTGGCGAAAATACAGATTGCAAATAGAATCTGAAAAGTAATTTTGAAATTTTCCCAAATTATTATAAGCTTTTAAAAGACATCTGTCAAGTAGACAAAATATATATGCATTATAGATATAGTAAATCTATAGGTATTGATAAACCTACATATATGCCCCTTTTCAAAAAATTCAACAAAATAACAGAGTATTGCACAGTCGTTTTTACTCTAATTCTACTTTAAATTCTCTAGTTTCATTACTTGAAATATTAATTTCATTCAAAAGAAAATTCAATAAAAATTCCTTTCACACACATTTCCGTTAAGAGGAGTGCACACTGCAGCAGAACTTACGAGAATTGATATTTTGGGTTTATTTGGGGGGGAAATATCTTATCAGAGTACAAGACAGAAGTGGGGAAAATTAGTTTTTTCTGGCCTAATATTTATCTCGCTCAAAATTTAGTCTGAAACATTTTTAGTACCGTTATTAGAAATCGAAATGAATTGGTTTTCTTGGGAAGTGAGTCTACGTACAGCACGTCTGAGTGTTCTACTGGGCAGTGCCCGACTTGAAGATACCCAAGCATCTCTGTTCAAGCACTTCATTCACACATTTTTGCAAATTTCACACGTCATATTGGAGATATGTCTCTATATATAGGTTATAGGCTAGAACATTGCCCTGTTCAATTAACACGGCTCTGAGCAGCTAGAGAAAGTTGTCATCAAATTTATGCCAGAAATTAAACCCAAAGAATCAGAATTCGTGAAATGCTTGACCCGAATTTATGCCGAAATTAAAGCAACTGGGATCGAAAGCTATGCCAATTGGAAGTTTCCACATCTGGCTTGAAAAATATTGAAATTAGATATTAATCAAATCTAGAGTCTCAGGCTAGAAACTGGATTTGTGAAAGTTTTAGTCAAAGGCGTAAAGCTTCAATAGGCACATAGATTATAGATCTGGTTTATAGATATTGAATGAGATTACATTACTATTAGATCAAAGTTTATAGATATCATGATTCATTCAATTTACTTACACTGAACGATGGAACTATGACAGCTCTAAGGAACTGTGACAGAGCTTTTCTACAGAGAAGTTTGTATCTGAAAGTTTTTTAAAGAAAACTTCTGGGATTGTGAGCGAATGAGCGACTGTTTTCGCTGCATAAACTTCTAAAGAATATATACCTAGTAGTACTACGACGATTTCCACTGCACAGACTTTTTAGCCTCAAGGTTCTGGAAGAAATATTACGATATCTAAGCGCAGTCTGTGCAGTGACTTAATAATTAGAAAACTGCAGTCGTAAAATGCAAATATTCCAAGTCGGGCTATATCGGGAGCTATTAAACAGAGCGATAGAGAGGGAGATATATATAGATATAGTCCTATTTGAGCTGGCGATAAGTACGAGTTGTGACGAGGAGAGCGAAGATTGCCGGGCAGCGTCGCAATGGCCTCCTAGCGACACGTAGTCGCTGCCTATCTTGCCATTAGGCACCTAGCAATAGCCGCACCACCCGGACCCACCCGATCCACCGGCTGGGTTGTAATGTGGGCGATCGTGCGGCCTCGCGTCAATTGCCATAAAAATAGAAACAAATTTTTGGCGACTGCCTCGCGTGACAAAAAGAAATATATATATATATATATATATATATATAGATATATATCATATAAGATGTCTTAGCGGCACTCAAATAGTCAATCTGAAGGAAATTGCAAGATACATGCTACGAAATCTATATAAATGATGATAAATGTAGAGAATAATGGATTATATATATTACATTATAATATAAGATCTATAATGCAAAGATGATATATTATAGCAGACCAGATAATGCACATAAGATGAAGAATTTGAATTTGAAAGCCTTTCAGTTCAGTCAGAGCATCGAAATTCAGTGAAAGAGTTACCTAGTGTTAAAGAAGAGTCTATATATATATATATATATATATATATATATATATATATATATATATATATATATATACCTGTAGGAGCTTTGGTAGCTTTGCCACTCGGATACGCTCTAAATAGGCGTGTTTATTTATAGTGTTAACTTGAAGCGTTACACTATTAGCTATAGTATACATATAGCCGAAGAACTTTCTTAGCTGTACTCCTCTAGGTGACTAACATGGGTATTACTCATATCCAAGCATTCAGAGCCATTCACGGCTTTATCAGCAACTCCCCATCTCTGGCCATAGCCCATTAAGTAGAGCTCATTAAATGTCGTTTGCCAAACAATAAAAATCGTAATTGATTGCAGCTCATGTTCTTAACGCCCCCCGTTGGTCACGCCCCCCCAAATGTCATGGTAACATTTTGGTTCCTTCCTCCCTCCTCCCCCCAATGACGAACATTAAATTTATTTTCGGTTAATGAAATCAATCGAATTTCCATAAATAGGAAAAAAAAGCAAAACAAAACAATTTTTATTTCTATTGAGGGGCGTTGCTTGATGACGCCTGAACTGGAGCTAAAGCTGTAGCCAAGGGGGAAATGGGTCTTACGTTTGACTTTGCGTTTGAACTTTGGATGTCGATTAAAGCTGCTAAAGAGGAGTGACGCAAAGATACCCTGTAGCACTCCTATGTAAGTTGCCGAATGAGGGTAGAGACAGTTCAAAAGTGTCCAACTGCTAGATACCCTCTATATATACATGAGCATTTGACTTCGAATTCGATATGAAGAACTTGATTGAGTCAGAAGCTAAGCTAGAGGAGAGCCATAGAGATGACCTATAATCAACACACAAATATATGTATGAAGCAATATATGAGCATAACGATTTGAAGTTTAGGTATCGATTGGGCATATAGAAACGTGTATTCTCGAGCTGAAGTGGCTGAATCCATAGCAAAGACACCGACAGAGCCAAACCAGTTTAATCTATAAGAGCAGAGTGCATCGTACTACGATATAACATACATGCTATATATTTGCTAAATATACTCCTTATATATATTAGAGCTTGTAATTTGAGCTTTGTGTATCGATTGAGGTGTGAGTTAGCTTGGAGCAGAGACTATGCACTGCTAAATACCCTGTATTTCTATAAATGAATAGTAATCAAGACCCTCACTTACATTCAGAGAACCAAAAGTAAACTACTTCTAATGTACCCACCGTAAAGATACCCCTTAATCGCAGTAGTGTTTGTATTTAGCAGTCTTATGTGCATCAACAAATATATATAGCCTACAAAAAGGGGCTGCAATGCAGTATGTTCTTCTAGACAACCTAAGACTATATAATATATAAGACTATATAATATATATATATATAACATAATATTAACAAAATTTAAGTTTTAGCTTAATTTCATAATTATGTATGATTTTTATTTTACATAAAATAAAGCTGTCATAAGCAAGCCCAATATACCCGCTCTCGATAACACACGAATACGCGGTATTTAAGTGCAATTGTACTCAACACAAACGGACACTGCGGTCAAAAGAGAGACAGAGACAGAGAGAGAGAGAGAAACGGGAGTTGGGCAGCTGGCAGCTGGGGTAACTGTAGCAGCTTTTCACATACTGCTGAAGCAGGTACTATATGTGTGTGTGCGTGTGCGTTTGTATTTATTTATTTACTGTTTGACTGTTACGAAATCGAGGCGACATTCATAACACCAAAAATGTGCGCAGTTGTTGTTGCTGCTGCTTGGATTTGATGCGTGCTAATTGATGGAGAATCGGATCATTTTTTCATCTCACCTTTGGCTGAATTTGCAAGTGCGCAATGTTTTCGTTTGTGGCTTCGCCTTGGCTGTTGGCGGCATCGTTGAACGTTGATCGATTTTTCAGTTGGCTTCCCAAGTCCAAGTCCAAGTTAATTCGCAGCGTAACGGCTGCTGCATTTGAATTGTTGCTGCCGTCTCGTTGTTATTGTTGCAAATTGGAGCATTTTTGCAAAAGTGCCTCAATTGATTAATTAGTTAAATAGACTTTATTGCTCTTGTTGGTTGATGCGCGCCTTACGGCTGAGATTCGTGCAATTTCTACGCACACACACATACACATACACACACGCACTCACACAGATGCTGGCCCGCAGCAGCACGTCTGTGCATATCTTTGATATCTAAGCGGATCAAGCTGCATTTTATTAGCCGTTACGCATTTGATTAGATCACATACGTTTTATGTAAATTATGTATTCACTTTTTGCTTTCTTTTTTTGGGCATGCAGCAACAAAACTCACTTTTACTTGTCCACCCGCCGCACACGAATGTATCGCTCGATGCGCTCTCGCGACGACTGAAAATCAAAGCGAAACAGCTGTGCTATGTTTGCGCTCCCCAACACTTAGCAACGCTGATAGGGTGACCATATCGAGTGAAAGTAAACGATGATTACGGGCAAAGCAGTGCCGATAAGGCGCTGACAATAGTTTATATTTTAATATTTAAAATATCACTCAGTAAAATTTTTAATAAATGTCTAATGTTAATAATATCAATTGCAAAATATATATAAATACAAAAAGAATTATTATTTATTTTATTTGTACTGCTGCGCGGGCCGCTCAAATCTTTAACATGCAACAAATTTGGCGGGTAAAAAGTGTTGTTGCTTGGAATTATTTTCAAATTGACCTTAGTCAACTTATTTCAGGCTTGCAATTTGATATTTAATTGAAAATTTTAAATTGTGAACAGTTGCAGACGCAGGTCGTACCGATTAATCGCATACAAATAATGTGCAGCCCTGAGGCAATACATCGCACTATCGGTGCGATAAGTCGATAGGCGCGTTAGTTCACACAGAGTTGGAATTGCAGCCTTGGTGTCGTCGTCGCTTTGCACCAATCCAACATTTTTTGTTACACATATTCCAAAAATAATACGAACGCGCGTGAATCATACGCGACGTCTCGGCTGACAAAAAATCGAGTGTACATAGCATAAAATATACAAAAATATTCAGTTATTGAATATACATATATATCTATTACCCGAATACGCATAAGCAAATAACAAAACTAAATATATATATTCGTAGTTATATATATATATTTAACAAAGTTGTCGTCGTTGCAGTAATTTCCGTCTGTTTGCCCGCCCTGCCTGCCTGCCTGCGCTCTCTGTGCCGTCTGTCTGCTCTGTCTGTTTGAGTGTGCTACTAAATTTGTCTTAAATAGTTCTGTGAGTGTTTTTAGCCAAAAATGTTTAGTTTTCTGAAGCGCGAGACCAAGAACCAGGAGGTGGTCGAGAATGTTATCGGCGAGCTGAAAAAGATATATCGCAGCAAACTGTTGCCGCTGGAGGAGCACTACCAGTTCCATGACTTCCACTCGCCCAAGCTGGAGGATCCCGACTTTGATGCCAAGCCCATGATACTGCTGGTCGGCCAATACTCAACGGGCAAGACGACCTTCATACGGTATCTGCTGGAGCGCGATTTCCCCGGCATTCGTATCGGACCGGAGCCGACGACGGATCGCTTCATAGCTGTTATGTACGATGATAAGGAGGGCGTGATTCCCGGCAATGCGCTCGTCGTTGATCCCAAGAAACAGTTCCGCCCGCTATCCAAGTATGGCAATGCATTTCTGAACCGTTTCCAATGCTCCAGCGTCGCCTCGCCCGTCCTGAACGCCATCTCGATTGTGGACACGCCCGGCATCCTGTCCGGCGAGAAGCAGCGCATCGATCGTGGCTACGACTTCACTGGCGTCCTGGAGTGGTTCGCCGAGCGTGTCGATCGCATCATACTCCTCTTCGACGCACACAAATTGGACATATCCGACGAGTTCCGGCGATCGATCGAAGCGCTCAAGGGGCACGACGACAAGATTCGCATCATATTGAACAAGGCGGACATGATCGACCATCAGCAGCTGATGCGGGTCTATGGAGCGCTGATGTGGTCGCTCGGCAAGGTGCTGCAGACGCCGGAGGTGGCGCGCGTCTACATTGGCAGCTTCTGGGATCAGCCGCTGCGCTTCGATGCGAATCGTCGGCTGTTCGAGGACGAGGAGCAGGATCTGTTCCGTGATCTGCAATCGCTGCCCCGCAATGCGGCACTGCGCAAGCTCAACGATCTGATCAAGCGCGCGAGGCTGGCCAAGGTGCACGCGTTCATCATTGCGGAGCTGCGCAAGGACATGCCCTCGGTGTTCGGCAAGGATAGCAAAAAGAAGGATCTGATCAAGAACCTGGGACAGGTGTACGACAGAATACAGCGTGAGCACTCCATATCGCCGGGCGATTTCCCAGACATCAAAAAGATGCAGGAGGTGCTGCAGCACCAGGACTTCACCAAGTTCCACTCGCTGAAACCGCATCTGCTCGACATCGTGGACAACATGCTGGCCAAGGATATTGCGCGGCTCATGGAGATGATACCACAAGAGGAAATGACCCTGGTGCAGGACCCAGTTGTCAAGGGTGAGTCATACATTCCATTTATCTAACTAATATTATATATTTAATTGTCTATACTTGTCTCTTGTTCCGATTCGTCCAGCAATCGAAGGTATTTAAACAGCCAAACCTTTGGCCACACTTGTCGCATGCATATTTCAACGATACTTGGGTATCGCGGCACGACCTGCATTGCACATTCACTTTTTTTATGAATTCGCTTATAATTTTAGTCCATGACCAATTGGTATGCGATAAGTCGCCTGATTCACTTTCGTCCAATTGGAGAAGGGAAAAGGGAGGGCTGCACTTGTTGATCGGTTATCGATATGTGCAAATAAGCGTGCCAAATTTGGTATTTTCAGCTTAGTTGTGCAAGGTCATTTAATCCTTTTTTAGTGTTTTGTTTTTAATTAATTTTTACCATTAGCTTTCCATTCTCTCTCTCTCACTTGTTTTATTTTGCCTTAATAATGAGGTGCGCAGGCGCAAATGCTGCAAAAAAAAAAATCATAGCAAATCAAGTTGACCTAGTTAACAAATAGTCATGCCAAATTGTGGAAAACAAGTTTCGTTGGTTACTACACACACACACACAGACGCACATATATTTGTATGTATGTGTATCTAATGGCTGCTGCAATTACAATTTAACTGTTTAGCGGCGCATGCAGGCTAAATGAAAGCTACAGGAACTGTACTTGGGCATATCCACTCGCTTTCATAGTCTACAGTTGAAGGTGTACATACATACACATTTATCTCTATATATTGAGTGATTGACTGATCGGGAAAGTAAAGTTTTCAAAAGAATTTCAAACTAGTTTCAATGAGAGAAATGTATTATTGTTCAGTAAATGAATGTATATTTATATACATTATTTAGTAGAATTCCATGTAGAATACATAAGTTCTATCTCCAAGCCGATTACATACATACACAGCTTCCCTTTTCGCACTTATGTAATGTGCCTAGCATAGTGCCGAGTACACCTCTATATAAATACATATATACATACATATATATATATATATATATAGTATTTGCTACGTAAACAGTGAGATAAGAGCGACTTTAGCTGATAAGCAACTAAAATTCTATGCCAGACGCACTTTTTGGCAAAAATTGCGGAATATAGTGCAAGTAAATACGAGAGAGCGAGAGAGAGAGAGAGAGGGAGGGAGGGAGATAGTGTCGAAGTCTAAGTGGACTTGTTCGTCTCCTCTTATATCTACATAGCTCGACTTTTATGTGGCATTTGTGTTCCGATAAGCTTCTAGTTTGTACTTGCAGGCATGGGGCGTACAAGTAATGCTGCCTTTCGGGGCGTGGTCACGAGTATATGTATGTACATATGTATATTATCAGACTCGCCGTCATGTCCGAGTGATAACAAAGTATCGAACCGCATTGCTGGCCATGATGTAAGCGCTGGAAAAAATGTGGAAAGAAAATAATGAGAAATACGTCAACGCGTGACTCACGGATAATGAGAAGAGAGCGAGGCATTTAGAGTCGAGTGGAGTGCCCCTTCATGTATATATGATATATATACATATATATATTTTACAGTCCAGCGCATAGCAGATAGACGCATCCAGATTCGGTTGGCAACCAACCATAACAGTGGCCAACAGACGAAATGGACTCGAGGGAAAACTAAACTGTAATTGTGCAGCGTTAGTATGATAGACTGAGAGATACCCTAGCTAGAGCTTAAGCTAATCGTGTAGGGACTCTGAATGAGACTGCCTCGACTATAGAATACCCTGTAATGTTGTTTCTCTTTAGTTGCCTATAAGCTAATTTGCCTTTTGAGTGAACCGTGAGACTTTTATATACCCTGCATATATGTGCAGCTGCTCGACTAGAAGATACCCAGCTTTAACTAAACTCTTATAGAGCCAGGTGTCTGTACTCTATAGAGAGTGCTTGAAATATATATTTTTATATTTTATAATCTTTTCTTCTACTATGACATACCGAGAACAAGGTACTAGCTAATATACTTCTCTGCAATTATGATCTAAACTTAGTTACTCGTAAAGCTCCAGAAGCTTCTACTGAAACATATTGCATTAGCGATAAGTACATACATATATAACCTAGATTTCACTTTTCCCACTAAGTTAGTCATGTTAGTCATATACCAACACTGCTTCTATCGCCATTTTTCTCTGAGTGTACTTAAGCACAGGCTGACAAACGCATTAGTGTCTATATATATACTATATACAAAAGCGATTATAATTGTCGCTTCTATAGCAATATTCCATGATTTTCTATGTGCGACCTATGAACCCGAACATTGTTAGCTTTACGCCCATTTGTGTGCCTGCGTCGACTTTGCCTCGCTTCTCAGTTGAGCTAAGTTCAAGGTCTTCTGCTCTGTTGTTCCACTTTTGCCACCTGTTCGTTTTCCACCCAATAAATTGTTAATTGCCAGAATTATTAATCTTAAATGCTGCAAGTGGGCCAAGTCAACTAACCGTTATTTCTGTTTGTTGTGGCTATCTCAGATAGAGAACTAAGCAAATAGCTGAATAGATAAAAATCAATGCTAACTCTTATCTGGATTTATAAATCTTGAGTCTTTAGGTTTCACACTTGGATACAAGCAGCAAGCGAATGCGAAACTTTAGTCTAGCCGACTAGTAGATACGCTGGCTAACAGTAATTGTCTATGCGTGACATACGGCATCATTAAATAGTCATGCCTCGCATGTGCAGGGTATTAGTTAGTGCGTGGCCCTTGCTTGTGCCATTGGCCGCCCCTTGCTTAGTTAGCGCTGCTCTAATTTCCAACAACAAAGAACGCGCGTTGTTATCAAAACGAAATGAGCGCAGAATAAATAGAATATTAATAAATAATAAGTCTCTATGTGTGTACGTGTGTACGTGTATGCCACATATGCCACATGATCAGTTTTCTGCTGCGAAAAGTTGCGAGAGGAATAACAAGTGTGACCAGCTGTGACTATAAATATACTGCGAACTTATGCAAAAGATGCTAGATATGTGCATATCTATATTTATGTATGTGTGTGTGCGTGTTTTGCTGCAAAAGAAATGCTTTTTAAAAATGAATGTGACCAGCTGTGATTCTGCACATAATAACAAACTAGACGGTGTCAATTAAGGCACAAGAATGTGTCTATGTGTATGTGTGTGTAGGTGCGTGATTGAAAATAATTATTAGCTAACAAATGAAGCACGCGGACTAATAAAATAAACAAAATGATGACATAAATCGGTTGGAAGGAATACTTAAAATACTAAGAGGCGAAAGCTGCACACACTTGCCAGACACTGTATAGTATATTAGCTAAATGACGTAACGGAAATGATTTGAAAACCAGATAAGCGATAAATGAAATTAGCGAGGGTAGTTCGAAAAGTGTTTGAAATCAAAATATAGAAAACAAAAGATAAATAAATTAATTAAAAAATAATAATGAAATTTAATTTTGAAAATTGTTACATTTTCTCTATATAATGTATTCAATAGAGATCTTATAGACATTAGGTGTGCCAGAATTGGCTTTGTTCAGATATATTTATGTATGTACCATATAAGATATTCAAATTGTATAAATGCATTCAGTTTGCCCGCCTCCTTGATCTCCCTCTAAGCCGCTCGGAACTGGCACAAGTCTAGCCAAGCCCAATGCAATTCATTCCGATTCCAATTCGCAATGGCTATGCCACATAGAACTATCTCTCTCTTTATATCTCTCTGTCGCTCACCTCAGCGCAACCTGAGGCCGCGGATCAATTTGTGGCGCCGACGTGTCGCGTGTGCCTTTAAGTGGCCCCATCCTATGCTCTAGAAATTTCAGCTACAAATTCAAATTCAAATTGAGGCAGCGAGGAAGAGAGAGAGAGAGAGAGACTTGCACTAAGTGCAGGAAGAAAGCATTTATTTGATGATTTGCCTCGTCTCTATATGTGTGTTCCAGAACTATTCTACAAAGGCATTTTAAGCTCTGGGCGAGTGGCTAATCTGAAGGCCCACTTGACTGCCATTTCGCTGTTTTCTCACATACTATATAGATACATATACATATATATGTATATATACATATGTATATATAAAATCCAACTCAATCCGAAAGCTATCAGATCTGATGTCATTCGATCGGCTAATAAATGCGTCATGCCTCACCAAATATTTCCCCCAATTAAATTACGTTGATATTGCAGTAGTCCGAAAAAAGAAACATCAAATTTTGGGAGCGGCTGTAGCTGATGGCGCCATACTCGCTCGAGGCGGAATACACTACAAAGGATTTAAAATAAAAGTGATGTAATGCTAAGAGGTTCATTATATCGATATAAATATATATAATACAGTAATAAAAACAATGTTAAATACCTTTTCCAAGATAAATAGTATTCGTTACAAATTGTGTTGTAAAACGAATGTACCCTCACTCTGTAGGGTATACGCAAATGCAGTGAGCAAGTGAATGAACTTGTTTCAAATTACGCCAACAGTGGCCAGAGGAGCTGGGCGGCAATGTTTAAAGATACCCACAAAAATAAAAACAGAAAAGAAAAGAAACGGAATTGAAGAATGCGCTGATAAGTTGACATCAGAAACGAATCGGAGCTGAGCAGGGCGAAAAATCAAAGTCAAGAACACTCGAAACGTCAATTCCGACGCTAATTTCGTTTGTCTTGAATAATGTGCCGGTTGTGTTGCCATCTCTCTCTCTCCTCCTCTCTCTCTCTTCGATATCGTTTATTTACATTTGTTGTTCGTTGATTTTCCGCCCATTTTCCGTTTTGCGCTTTTGTTTGTCTTTTCGTCTCGCGCTGCATTTCCGTTGAGATTTCTTTTGGTATTTTAGGCGGGCAAATGACCTTTGAATGAAATAGTTTTTTCTTTCACTGAGTCTTTTGGCATATACTAGGGGTAATCACACTCAGTGATAGCATAAGGAATATAATAAAGAGATTTAAAATATTATACAAATTATGCGGTTAGATTATTTTGTAATCTTTACTTTGTTAAATGCGAATTCACGTTCTTCACGTTATGATCTGATAACTGGGAGCTATCTAGATATTCTACAAACCTTAATAATAATCTTATTTCTTCACTAACATTTGTCACAGATCATGCCTCAAGGCAAGCAAATTTCATTAAATTTCCACACGCTCGCAGACGAGTTTTTTCTTCTTTAGTTTCGACTATTTTGTTCGCTCATCTTTCATAATAACTGCATATATACATACATACATACATACTCATACACACATGTATGCATGTGTGTGTCTGTATGTAGTGTATGACAAACACATTTGCAAATATCACAATGTTTAGCAAGATGCCGCTAAAAAGTTTCAACCCACTCTGCGAGCCGAGTTGTGTTGAGTTCTTCTTCTTCATTAGTTGGCCAATTCTTTTCTTCTCCACTTTGACAATGGCACACTAATTTTGTTTTATTTAGTTGTAGATTTTTCAGACGTTTGTCAGAATCATTTGAACGCTTTGCGTCACGTTCTTGCACCAGCAACTCTCCGCCCCTCTCTCTCGCTCGCTCTAATTTCACTTTGTACATTTGTTTAGCAAAGGAGAAGCAGAAAGAGGAGAAGCGAACTCCTTGTCACGCTGTCACAGCAGAAACTTGCGCTCTCTCTCCCCGTCTCTGTCTTACCTTTGCTATAATTTAGTTTTATGCATTTGCGTAGCTAGGCAGAAGTGGGAGAAGGAGTTGGCGTGAGGGGAGTCTGCTTGTCACGCTCTCGCACTAGCAATTCTGCCTGTCTCACGCTGATTTCTTTTTATGCATTTGTAACTGAGAGGAGAATGAGAAGCAGTTGAAGAAAGGGTAATCTCCTTGTCACGCTCTTGCACCAGCAACTCTCTCTCTGTCGCCGTCTCTGTCTCACTCTCGTTCTAATTTCTTTTTATGCATTTGTATCACAGAGGATGAGGAGGAATTGGAGGAGGAGAAGGAGCCCCAGGTTCTGACCCCTGGCACACAGAGTGCTCAATTTGCGGAGCGCTTCGATCGCTGGCTGCAGAATCTGCGCCAGCAGCAGCTCCGATTGTTCAGCAGCTGCACTAGTAGAGTAGGCCATATCGAGAACGATACAGAAACAGACACAGAGACAGACAACGCAAAGCCAATTGAGACAATCGTGCAACCCGATCCCAAACTCGATTCCCCACAGGCAGAGCCAGAGCCAGAGCCAGAGGCAGCTATTGATGTAAGCAAAATAATAGCCAATATAACTATTTCTCGAACTCTCACGTCGAACTTTATGTACGATATATCTATGCTTTAATAATTTGCAAATCAATTGACAACACAATTTGCTTCGGTTTACCGAAGATCAAATACCCTTGCAGCTGTGGAAAGAGGAGATAGAAGAAAATGGAATCAAAGAGGAGAAGAGACTATTAGAGATGGGAGACTTGTTGCCCTCAATTATCAATTGACAATGTCTTTTACTCGAGAAAAGTAAATAATATTCTGGAAGGGTATTCAAAGAGTGTTCACTTGCCACTTGCAGCATGCGGCGGCACTCGTTTAGTATGCGCCAGGGCTGTTTATTGTTGCACTTGTTGAGGTAGGGGCGCAGACCAAGTGCGTACTTAAGTATCTCGCATGATGGTCACGACGTGGCGGCATCTCAATTGTAGCCTAAACGAAACTGAAGGTTTTTAATTGCGCCTAATTGAATGTGTGTGCGTGTGTGTGTGTGTATGTGAGCCACTTAGATTACATGCCTAATGAATCTGCATCTGTATTGCTTGACCACAATTGGAGATGGAGACAAGTAGATAGCATTGTTATCGATATGTAATTGATTAGATTACGTGCCTTATGAACAAACATTGCACTGTTGCTTTACTAGAGAAGGAGATGAAGGAATACCATTGTTATCGATATGAAATTTATTAGATTAAATATCAATATAATCAATATACCATCGTTACCTAATCGTAATTTAACTTTTCTGTAATTTGTTGCAGGTGGTGCGTTCGAGGGCGTCATCGATGACAACGTCTCACCATTCGGCTACATGAAGGGCGAGGGCATCGATGCTGGTTACGGGGAGCACGAATGGATATGCAATAAGGATAAGCCACGTACAGATGCCATCTTCAACGGGCTGGGACCGGTCGATGGCAAAATCTCGGGCTCAAGTACGTATTCCATATACAATTGAAAACTCCAAAGATTTCTCTAACAGTTCATCTCTCTCTATCTCTAAACAGCTGCCAAGCAGGAGCTCATCAAATCGAAACTGCCCAACTCTGTGCTTAGCAAAATCTGGAAGCTGTCGGACATTGATTGCGATGGCTTCTTGGATATTGATGAATTCGCGCTGGCATTGCACTTAATCAATGTCAAGCTCGACGGCTGTGAGCTGCCGACTGCATTGCCCGAGCACTTGGTCCCACCATCAAAGCGCTTCGCCTAGTGCCGAAATCATCCACAGACCGACCACATGAGGAATATTCGCACACGCGAAATACGTTGCCTCCGCAGATCGGTGGCAATGTGTTTATGCTGCACTCGTGTTTGTTATACGTTTTTCGTTTCGCAGAAATTCTTTTTTATATGTACTTTATTTTGTCGTTATGAAAACTGTAAGTTAAAGAAATATCAGAGAAAGCAAACAACAACTATTTTTGGATAACAAATCAATTTTAAATTGTAAAGCGAGAAGGAATTACAAATATATATATAAACTAGCTAGTGGAATTGTACAACAACAACAGCAACAAATAATAATGAAAATAATACAGTTCTGTATAATAAGTGCTGCCTACAACTGAATAACGTCAAATGTTGATTTAAGAGTAAAGTACATAATAATAATCATAATAATAAACGCTCGTTCAATGATAATGTAAATGCATGAAGTTAGTAAAAGTACTGCTACTTTTGATACACATATTTTATATATATTTATATATATATACATAGATATACACGAGTACGTATTGAATTCGAACTAAATCTATTTATTTGCAATATCATGTTTAATTTAACCCAAATGCAATGGAAATTGTGCAATTGAATGCCTTCGCCACCTATTTAGTGAATTCTTGTAAAATGAAAATTATATTTAAAAACATTTTGTAAATTACGAATAAACTGTATTTTGAAAATGAACGTTATTTCCCGAGCGCTGTATGGCCACACTGCACTGTTAGGCGAGTTGGCAGTCTGCGGCAGCCGATAGTCGGTGCAATCGATATTTTAATCTAGCATACTAAGCAGTCGGCTTTAGCTTGGTAGTCAGAAACAGTTTTGCTCCTTTGCTATACCTCTCGCATTTAATTGTTGCATCAAAATGGCCAGCTACGAAGAAGTGAAGGACATACCCAATCAGCCCCACAAATACCTTTTCGATGTCCGCAATAAGTCCGAGCTAGAGGAAACTGGTGTGTTGCCAGCCAGCATTAACATTCCGCGTAAGTAGTTAAGCCACCAAGATTAACTAGCCGAATTTTTGTTTTCTGATGAGTCATGCTGTGCGTGCATGTTCTAGTGCCCGAGCTGGAAAAGGCTTTCAATTTGCCCGATGACGACTTCAAGAAGTCTTACGGCCGCCCCAAGCCGGCCATCGATGCCGAAATGATCTTCTCCTGCAAGGCCGGTGGCAGAGCAGCGCGTGCCACAAATCTGGTCAAAACACTGGGATTCGCTAAGTAAGATACGCACACATGGTGCTGTATATACATATGTATGTATTCATTCACACACGATTTTTTTCTGCAGCGCCAAAGCCTATGCCGGCTCATGGACTGAGTGGGAGGAGAAACAGGGTAAATAAACTTAACGCTTGAAGGCTCAGAGTAGATGGAGAGCTCAAAAAATAATAAATTATTTGTGAAATTTGTTTCAAATAAGCGTATTATTTTGTATACTCTGTACTTGTAAATGGGGCTTATTGGAAGCAGGAGTCCAGGTCGAAGGTCGCGCCTCTGTATGCTTAAATTAATCGATAACTTATTTACACTCAATCGATAAGCCGCCTTATCGAGTTTCAAATATTTGAGCCTTTGCAGACGATGAAAAATGTATGATTTTTCACTAGCTCCAGCTTAAACCTTGACCTCCTTCAGCTCGCCCCAGCTGCGTCCTATTTTCAGCTTCACTCGCAGCGGCACATTCAGCTTGACGCAGTTTTCCATTGTTAAGCTCAAGACTTTCGCCACTTTCTTGGCCTTGTCTGTCGGCACCTCAAAGATCAGCTCATCGTGCAGATGCAACACGAGATTAACGGCATTCTTGGCCAAGCCCAGCTTCTCACGATATCGCCCAAGATTCTTCTCCATGCGCAGAATGGCGCTCTTGGCTATGTCAGCTGCTGACCCTTGAATCGTCGAGTTGATGGCCTGGCGCTCCGCTTGAGCTGCCGGAAAGAGATTGTTAGTGATAGTTGGATAGTGGTAGCCGGATATACAGACTCTTCAGCTGCAGCTCGCCACTGCTGATGTGGTCCAGGTAACGTCTTCTGCCCGTGATGGTCTCCACGTAGCCATTGTTGCGCGCAAACTTCACGACTTTCATCGTGTAAACCCTGTCGAAGGACGAATATATATAGGATCTGTGATAAAAGATATTGTATGGTAAGTGCACCCACTTGATGCCTGGGTAGGCCAGGTGGAACTGCTCCGTTATCATCTGTGCCTCCTGCTCGGTGCATTTGAGTGCCTCCGCCAGGCTGCGCATGCCCATGCCGTAGACGATGCCGTAGCAAATCTGTTTGGTGCCGTTGCGCAGCTGCTGGGAGACGTGCGCTTCGTCTATCTTGTTCCAGTGCGCGGCGATTGCTGTGAACAGGTCCTGGCCGGAGTTCATCACTTGGAGCAGCGCTTTGTCCTGCGAGAGGTGCGCCAGGATGCGCATCTCCAGCTGGCAGAAGTCGGCGGAGATCAGGCAGCGTTTCTCGTCCATGGGCGCAAAGGCGCTGCGGCACGAGATTCTCAGCTGCTCCTTGGCCAACTCGATGTCGAAGTCCTTGGCCACGTTCTGCAGATTCGGCTCCGACATGGAGATGCGCCCAGTGGCCGTGTAGCTGATGCTCTGCCCATGAATGCGGTTCGCCCGGCAGCACTTGAGCAGCGGCTGCATGCTCTTCGCGAGCAGCATGCTCAGCTTGCGGTAGTTCAAGATCAGCTGGGATATGGGCGAGTCGATCTTCTCTAGAATTTGGCGCGAGGTGCTCACGCGTCCATTGGCCTTGCGATGCAGCCCCAGGACTTTGGCCACCGCCTGCGTGGAGCCCAGATTGAAGCGTGAGCCGTGCAGCTCGTAGATCTTGGACTCCAGCCGCTTCATGGTGGCCACCATCTGCTGGAAGAGACGCTGCAAGCTCTGCTCCTTGGCGGGAAACCCTACCCATTCCATGTGGCACAGGGACATCTGAATGGGCATCTCCAGCTCTGCGAAGGAAAGCGGTTATGAAAAGGTCTACACAAACGGGTCTAGGTCAACCTCTGAAGAACTTGAGCAGCTGCCCGGTGCCAATCCTCTCCAGGTTCTCCAGCTGCCCGTTGAGTATGTGCACCGTGACACATGCCTCGATGGAGGCGCGCACCTTGGCCACGATGGCGCTGCTGGCGTCCAGGCCGAAGCTGCTGTAGCCACGCCCACCGCCACAGAGATTCGCCAGCGCCCCGCACTCCGGCGCGAACTGCTGGCACTGCAAGGAAGGAGTGGGAGTGGGTTAGGTGAGATCCCTGGGTCACTCTCTCTTGGCTGCTTACCATGTTGTGGAAGCTGAGGGTCTTGTCCGGCTGCAGCAGCCAGCTGGCCACCTTCGGGTCCTCGAGCTGCACCTGAATCTCCTGCAGCTGGGGCACGGCCTGACGCAGCTGCTTCAGCTGCTCCTTGGCGTCGTGGGTGAGCAGCGTCAAGTCCTGGCGCCTCAGCAGGCTGAGGAGATGCTGCACCTTCAGCTCGCTGCTCACCTGCTGCTCCTCCTCGTGCTCCTCTGGCTGCATGTTCATGTAGTAGACCACATTGTCGCCCAGGCAGAAGGCCATCCCGGCCAGGTAGCAGCTGTCGTCCAGCTGGAACTGCACGCACTTGCCTGGAGCTGCCTCGCGCTCTGCGGCCGCTGCCAGCTGGTTGATCAGCAGATTCCCGCCTATCAGTGGCCTCCGCTTGCCCACCTGGGGCTGGAGGCCGATGCTGAAGCCGCAGCGCCTTGCCTGGAGCAGCTCCTGGGCGGCCAGCTGGAAGAGCTGCCCGTTGCCGCAGATGTCCACGATGTCGATGCTGCTGAAGCTGGACGCACTCTCGTCCGCCTTGGAGCAGCTGAGTATGTGCGAGGCGTTCAGCTGCAGAGGATTCTTGATGAGCGAGCTTTCCAGCGACAGATTGGACAGCTCCATGGAGGAGGAGCCTCCTGCAGAGGCTGTGGGCTCCGAATTCGGCTCCAGCTCAGGGTGAGCTGCTTCTCTGGAGCAGGCGGCACTCTCTGTGGACTGCTGAGCTCCTCTGGCTGCGTCCAGCTTGGGCGTCGCTCTTCTGCGCTGCGAGCGGAGCAACTGGCTCGAGATTAGGGTTCTGCAGCTGCCTGGAGTTCCGGCCTTCGGCTGCGAGCTGGGTATCTCGTCCGCCTCCGCTTGGGCCTTGCTCTCAGCCGCTGTCAGCGCCGCCGTCAGGCCCGTGTTGAGCATGAAGGAGTCGTCGCTAGCGAAGAGCTCCTGCTCCTGCTCCTGCTCCTGGTCTTGGTCCTTCTGCTGCTCCACAGCTGCAGCTGGCGTGCCCTGATGGTTACGTGGACTGCGACGTGGCAGCCGCTGGGCCGTCTCCTTGCCGCTATTGCACTTGCTCTCCGGCAGCCTCGTGGGCGTCTTGAACTCCGGCTTGGGCGGATGTTCCTTTGCACTTGGCCCAGACGTTGTCTTGGCTGGCGCCTCACTGGCCAATCCCTTGCCCATGTTCTCCATCTCCGCGCGCTTCTTGTTTATCTTCATCATGGCCACGCGCCGCCGCTCCTCAATCTGCTTCTGCAACAGCTCCTTGCGGCTGGCGGCGCTGGTGCTTGGCTGCTCATCCTCGCGCTCGAGGAGCGGCTTCCTTGGAGTGGCTGCAGCTGTTGGAGTCGGCTTAACTTCTAGAGGAACTGCTGAGCTCAGCTGCTCGACTCTGACTGCCTTTGGACTCGTCTCTCGAACTGCAGTTTCTACATTCCTTCCATTGCCGTCTGCATCCTTTCCAGACTCCTGCTCGGGCGCCGGCAGCTGCTCCTCCAGCTTGGCCAGCTTCCTCTTGGGCTGCATCTCAGCGCTGCCTGGCGTCTTGCGCTTTAGCTGCGAGCTCTGCTCCACTCCCAGCGGTTGTCCCTCCTCCAGAGACATGTGCAGCTGCTCGGCAGCTTTGGCCGACTGCGTCCACTGGATGCTGCCCACTCCGATCTCGTGCTGCACGAACTGACGCGCCTCCTCCACGAGCAGCCTGGCCGCCTCGGCCACCGTCATGCCCGCCTTGCCGGTGATGTAGAAGTTCCTGGCCGAGTTGCGCTGGGCCGTCTGCAGCTCGTCCTCGTGCTCGTGCCGCTTGGCCGAGTCGAAGCTGAGCGAGTCGAACAGCAGCTGCTCCAGGGTCAGCACGGAGGCGGACGCCAGCTCCACCAGGCTGGTGATGCCCGCGTCGTGGAGGGCGCGCGCCCGCTTGTGGCTCAGATCGGGCAGGCGCATCAGGTCGATCAGGTCGCGGTGGATGCCAAAGTAAAGGCGATCCTTGAACTGGGTGACGACCAGGGAGAGGGTCGACCACTGCAGCGAGTTGCAGAAGGCGCTCACGATGCCCGCGAAGGTGGAGGCCATCTGCTGCAGGCTCTGGAGCATGCCGCGCTGGCACTTGAACTTGTGGGCCACCACGTTGATGGGCGTCTCGTTGACCAGCTCCTGCAGAGCCAGCGCCGTATAGAAGCTGCAAGGGAACAGTTGAATGAGGTTATCGGGAATCTCTTCACGGCTTACGCACCGCTTGTGGATCTGGAGCAGCTTGTAGTCCAGCTTGGCCTGGCCGCGCATGGCGCGCACGAGGAACGCCTCCTTGACGCCCACCAGCTCGGCCACCCGCTTCATGGCGGGGCTGAGCTTCTCCCACATGTCCAGGTAGAGCAGCCAGTCGACATCCTGCAGCTGGTGGCAGACGGAGTAGGGCGTCACCAGGTAGACCGCGTGCAGCTCCGACTCCAGCACGAAGCAGCGCCGCGACTTCTGCAGCTCCGCGAACAGCAGCAGCCCATCCGTGGGCGGCATGGACGAGGCCAGGCAGGCAGCGCCCAGCCGCGTGGCCACATACTGCTGCATCTCCGTCTCCTCATCAGTCTGCAGCCGGATGAACTCGTATTCCAGCAGAAAGTCTAGGGCCTCGCAGATGTGATCGTGATCTTCCTCCTGCTCCTGCTCCTCTTTGACTGCTGCCATCCTCCGCTGGGCACTGAGCAGAGTGCAGCTGAAGAAGCTATCAATGTCCTGCCTGCTGCTGGCCACGCCCGACGAGATCACCTCCAACAAGGCGCGCTTCAAGTGCGTCTGCAAAATATACAAACAGAATATTTGAGATCTCCGATTCCAGTTGAAGATTTCTCAGCGTTTACGCTGCCATCCAGATCCAGGCAGGAGCTGATGGGCTTGAGCTGCGCCGTGACCAGCTCCCGGCCGATGCGCGCGTTGCTGTCGCTGCAGATGAGTATCGACTCGCCCAGGGTGTCCTTGCCGGTGCGGCCAGCGCGCCCGATCATCTGCCTGTAGGTCAACGGGCTCATCTGCCTGCCCCCGAACAGGGGCGAGCGGATGAGCACGCGCCGCGCGGGCAGGTTGACGCCCGAGCTGAGGGTGCTGGTGGCCACAATGATCTTCAGGGCGCCCGCCTTGAAGCTGCCCTCCACAATGTCGCGCTCCTCCGCGGTCAGCCCGGCGTGGTGGAAGGCGCAGCCGTAGCTGACGGCCTTCGCCATGACCGAGTCGAGACCTGGAAGTGATATTCGTGTGATGAGCATGTGCATCATCTCTGTGTGTATATAGATGGAGTCTCCCACCTGTGGGTATGTCGCGCAGCTGCTGCTTGACCTCGTCGATGGCCAGCGGGTTGAGCTGGGCGCGCAGGCGTTTGCCCAGGCTGCTCTCGGACTTGATGAGCGCGTGGAGGGCCATGGCCAGCTGGACGGCGAGGTTCTCGCACCAGTCCTTGGACGGGCAGAAGACCACCACGGAGCAGCCCTCCAGCAGCGTCTCGAGGCACAGCTGCGCCACCTGATCCCCGTCGTTGGCCAGTGCCGGCACATCCGTACTCCGACTCAGGTCCCTGAGGAGCTGCAGCTGGTTGTCGTAGATCTTGCTGCCCACCTTGATCATCTCCTTTAGCGCCACAGGACGGAAGTCCGTGATGTAGAGCTCGGCGTCGAGCCACCGCTGCAGCAGCTGCACATTGGCCAGGGTGGCGGACATGGTGATCACCTGGATGTGGAGGGCCTGCTTGCGGCACATGTAGAGGATCTTGGCGAGCAGCAGCTCCAGGATGTAGCCACGGCCCGCATCGGAGATGAGATGCACCTCGTCGACGACCACGGTGCCCAGATCCTCGAGCCTGCGCTGCTCCAGCAGCTTGTTCACGATCGAATTGGCCTTCTCGATGGTGCAGATGGCCACGTGGATGCTCTCGAAGCCACCCGGCGGGCTGTAGCCGCCAAAGAAGCCCTCCACGCGGTAGCCAGCGGGCGTGAGCAGGTCCTGCAGGTAGAACATCTTCTCGCGCACCACCGAGATGAAGGGCAGGATCAGCAGCACCTTCTTGCCGCGCTCCAGCACCGCCTTCAGCAGCAGAATCTCGCTGACCAGCGTCTTCCCGGCGGACGTGGGCGCGGAGTAGACCAGGTTGCAGTGCTCGAAGAGCACCCTCGGCTTGCTGAGGCATTCCACCTGCCAGTCGAACATTTCCACGACGCCCTTCTTCTTGTACTCCGCCAGCACGCTGTGCGGCAGGTTCCAGGCGGAGATTTGCTTCAGCGCCTTGAGATCCACAGGTGGCTGAGGGGTGGGTGGCTGTGGGTCGGCAACGGGACAGCTGGGCGAGAGCTGTAGCTGGTTGGGCGACATACTGCTCAGATTTTGAGTCAATCTTTGGCTGCAGTTGAGATTCTGCTTGGCCAGCTCGCAGCGGCTGCGCATGAGATCCTGCTGCAGTTGCTGTGCCGCGTGCGGGTCCTTGGCGGGTGCCAGGAAGCTGCTTTCATCCAAGTTGGCCAGCTCAATGGGTGAGCTGCTTCGGCTCTTCCTCTGCTCCGTCTCCGGCTCCGTTTCCGCGCCGAAAACATCCTCCGTGCAGATTTGCGCCTCGAAAATGGAGGTGGTATTCAAGTGCTCAAGCGATAGTTTATCCGCATCCAAGTGCGCCTGGATTTGGGAGACACGCATGAACGACTCCTCTCTATTCTTCTGCTCTTTACTTTTATCATACGAGAAGTTCTCCTGGAAGAACTGCGAGTATTTCTCACAGCTGCCATTTACTGCTGGGGCGGGGATTCCCAGCTTGGAGTCAGATTTACTGCGACGGAACTGCTGGCGTTGTGATACATTTGATCTGTTCGACTTCCCTTGCGTGTAGATGCGCTGGGATTTCAATTTAAATTTCGGCGGCGACTCCTGTATCACTTCCAAGGCATTCGCTTCCTGCTTGTTGCTGTTTTTGTTGTTCTCGATTGGGCTGGGTGCTTTTAGTTCGTTTTCAAGTTTCATGAACGTACTGTCGCCGAAGTCGAAGGATTGCGAAAATGCCATAATTAATAAATATTCTAATATAATACAATTTAAATTAAAAAACAAAACAAACAAAACAAAAATAAATAAAAACAAAAAATTGCCGCGAAGCTCCAAGTGCAGGCTGCCAACTTGATTTTTAGTGGGTCATTTTTAGCACATTATACGCGATGCTTGTATCGATATTGCACATTGGATGAGCGATACATTCAACAAATATATCGATAGGGTATAAATTTGATAAAGTTAAATGAAAGTTTGATTGAATTTAAATAGACTCTATATATATTATATTTGATTTTGTTCACAAACCTGTTGAAGTATATAAAACAATTGATAACCACAAAATAATTTCGTGTATAATGTCGCCGGCGATCGTTGCAGCTCATCGCTATCGCGAATATCGGCTTATGAAATTGTGATGACTGCGCACATCACTAACATATACAAGCAGTTTAAAAGTGAAAATATATACAAAATAAAAGTACAAGTAAAAATAGAGGTTGCACCGTGCATGCAGCATGGATGATTTCAAGGTGCCCGTTTTACCACCCGCCCCATCACCCAAAAGCGAAGCTCCTCTCGTAGACCCAACTCCAGAGGCCGCCAAAGCCAAGCCAGCCACTGGCTGCCCCTACAAAGTGCCAAAGTGGTCTCAGCCGCCACACGATGGACAAGACTACAGATTCGAGGTGCTCAAATCAGGCCAAATCATTGATGAGGTCAAGCACCTGCAGCAACAGGCCATGTGGACCTTCGGCCGCCTGCCCGACAACGATGTGGCCATGGCGCATCCGACCATTTCGCGGTATCACGCAGTGCTTCAGTACAAACCAAAGGCGAGGGACGAAGAGGAGGAGGAGGCAGCTCAGCCTGAGGGCTGGTACATCTACGACCTGGGAAGTACCCATGGCACATTCCTAAACAAACAGCGCGTGCCGCCTCGCGTCTTCATACGGATTCGCGTGGGACACATGCTGAGGATGGGCAGCAGCACGCGGGTCTACATACTGCAGGGTCCCGGAGAGGACGAGGAGCCCGAGTCGGAGCTGACCGTAACGGAGCTACGAGAGCAGCGGGAACAACAAGTGGCCGCGGCGGTGGCCGAAAGGAAGCGCAAAGCAATCGAGGCTGAGGAACGGGAGCGCAACGAAGGCGCCACCTGGGGCATGGGCGAGGATGCCGACGAGGAGACAGATCTGACGCACAATCCATACGCGAGCACCAACAACGAGGAGCTCTTCTTCGACGATCCCAAGCGCACACTGCGAGGATTCTTTGAGCGGGAAGGCCTCAATCTGGAATACAAGTGCGACGAGCTGGCCCAAGGCTCATTCGTCTGCCGTGTGGAGCTGCCCATCGACGACTCCAATGGCCGCCCCATAGTGGTGGAGGTCACGCACAAGGGCCGCAAGAAGGATTGCGTGGTGCAGTGCGCCCTCGAGGCCTGTCGCACCCTCGATCGCCACGGCGTGCTGCGGCAGGCCAACCAGGAGTCGCAGAAGCGCAAGCAGCTCAAGCCCAAGGGCGACTCGGATGACGAAGACGAGTTCTGGGATCGCACTGGCGACGTGGCCAGAAAGAAGCAGCGGCTGGCCAATGCCAGCGCCAGTGTGACGCTCACCTACGACGACTTGGTAGGAGAAGCACTTAATCTTTAAGTATTTCCATTAACTCTTGAACTTTGCCACAGCTGAGGCAGCAGAGCGAGCTGGACGCAGAGCAGATCAAGGTGGAGCTGGAGATTGGCGCCTATCAGCAGAACGAGAAGCGCCTCAAGGCGCAGGCCGCGCAGCAGCAAAGCGCCAGCGATGACCTGGACAACTTCATGGACTCGCTCAGCGCAAACGTCACGCAGCTGGACAAGACTGAGATCAAAAAGCTGAGGGTGAGTGCAGCTAAAGCTTTAAGCGCGAAGAGTATTGGAGCAAATGGAAATTCTCATTCTCTTTTTCCAGCTGGAGCAGCAGCGCATCAAAACTGAGCAGCAAAAGCTGCAGCGCCTCATCAGGATTGCCAAGCCAACGGCTCTGCCCTTTGACATGCCCAATATGGGCAATGAGCAGCGGCCAGAAGCCAATGTGGCCAAGAGGCAGCTGCCCATGATTGGCAAACGCAATCAGTTCAGCAAGTTTAAGATAGTCAAAGCGCAGCCGAGCGCATGCAGCCAGGCGAAAGTGAATGCATTTGCGGATGACGAGGAGGAAGAGGAGGAGGAGGAGGAGGAGGAGGAGGAGGAGGAAGAAGAGGTGGAGAAGCAGAAGCCGAAGGAGAAGCTGAAGCAAGAGAAGGCAACAGAACAGCAGCAAGAGCAGGAGCACTTGGGCGAGGAGCAGGTGCAGGAGTTGCAGCAGGAGGAGGAGAAAGAGGAGAAGACGCTTGAACAGCAGACGCAACAGCAGTCAACAACAGCAGAAGTCAATAGCGTATCTAATGAACCAACAGCTGCAGCATCACTCGAACCACCCAGCGAAGCTGCCGAAACCGAGAAGAAACGCCGCCAGCGTCCGCGACAGCGGAACAACAACAACAGCAAGCAGCGATTGGACGTGGACATGGATCTGACTGAGCTGGCGCAGCACGAGGACAGCGAGAAGTATGCCAAGTGGATGCCGCCGACTAATCAAAGCGGCGACGGCTTCACCCATCTCAATGACAAGTTTGGCTATTAAGCTCAACTAATTAACTAGCGGAGAGCAACAACAAATCAACTCAAAGAAAAAATATTAAAAATATTTTGCTTACTATTTAGTTACGCTAGAAATTGTTAATTAGCTATTTTATATCTTATTTAATTAAACTGTTTTTGTCGGATTTTAGACAGTTAATTGGTTTTCGATTTGTGTGTGGAAATCGTTGAAGATGTATAGAGAGGAGGATATACCCATTGAATCTTGGTAAAGCGGGTATATAGGTTGTGTAACAGGTGGAGGCTGAACTGGCAGGCCTGAGCAGGAGCACCAACTGAGCTGAGCTAGTCACTCGAAGGAGGAACTTGAGTTGAGCCAGTCACTCGGAGTGTGCTCAGGCATATGCATATGTAAGGCCTTCTCTTTGCTATATCTAGTTATCGAAATGAATCCCCTTCCTGCTGAGCTTCTACAGCACACTGCCAATTGTCACTTCCCCTGCCTTCCTCCCAGCTGAGCTTTCCACCACGTTCCACTTGGCATTTCCCCAGTTGATAAGCCGTATGGGAAGTGCAGTAGCCCCTGCCGCTGCCTTCCAGCTGGAGAGCTCTCCGGCAGGGGCAGTGGGCGATGAACGCCCTCGCGAATTCCTGCGCACGTAGCACGAGAATGAACGCGAGGTCTGAGCTCGAGCGCGCCGCTGTTACGGCTCCAGCACTTGAACTTCCAATTCAGTTATAATTTTGCTACTCTTTTCGTCGGAACACGGTACGGCGGAACGTTTGAGCGTGCGGCGAGACGTTTTTGTTGCGTTACACCGAGAAGAGAAAACGTTTGAGTTTCATTTGTTGTTAATTTACTCACATATACTAATTTACCGTTAACCATAGATAAATATATACATATAGTATTAGTGTTTGTTGTGCAATAGAAGAGTGTTAAATTTGTTTTAATGCCTGCGCCACGTGCTTCCCACAGAGCCGGAGCACATGTCTGGGTTACATTTTAGGACGCGTAACAGTCCGTCTCAGAAGACGTCCCTGCGTTGGGGCGACTGCTGCCCAGGTGCGAATCGTGAATCGTGAATCGTGAAGACTTTTCCCTGTTTCATCTATTCTTGGTCGCTTAACTGAGGCCAACAGCGAACAGAGTTCATAAGACTTTTGTTTTGGGAAATGTTGCATAAGTCGAGGCGCATTTGATTGGCGCGCGCATTTGCCGTCGTTAAAAGCAGCCAAAGCCAAAGACGCGCGGGGCACTCACTCGCCAGCCACAAATATCTTAACGCCTCTGCTTTGAACTTGGCACACACTCACACACACATACGTACACTGAAAGGTTTTACCGTAGCAAAGGTGAGTTCAATTGCCCGCAAATATAAATGCCTCGGAACATGCGCAGTGATTGCGACCTGCTCTCATTGGCCGTCTCCCCTCTCTCCGCTCACTCCCTCTGTCTCTTTCGCTCTCGCTTGCACTATGCGTGCCTTCCATTGGGAAGCGTTGTTGTTGTTGCCATTGCTTAATTACCGTTTGTTTTGTGAATGAAGCTTTGCCTAACTGTTTATCAGAAACAAAACGAATGCACGGGGAAGTGGGGTAGATTGTTTATGGAGAAGCAGCATGTAACACATATATACATATATGTAATTATAGATTACATCAGAAATGAATGATTTGCTATAAATATTGACTCTCTTCTTCTTTTAGATATATGCAAATTGTATTGTAGGGTAACTGCTAGTATATCACTCCCATTAGAACTATCGCACTTCACTCTCGTTTATAGATATTTATCCGATTGAGCAACTGCAGCTAATTGGCACCTGTCATTTAGCACTATTAACTGCGTGGCTGACTAAATGCCGTTGGCTTTGCCGCAAGGTCCTTTGATATTGCGCCGTTGCGTTAGTTAATTGGACGCCATTAGCAAGGACAACGGGCGCTGAATCAAAGGCCAGGACAGCTCGAAGGGGCCGAGCTTTATCCTTGTGGAAAGGTCAGGCGCGGGAGGTCGTCCCTGACCCTGTCAAGGGGTGTCCCGTGCAGCGCTCTCATATTTAATGCAGCAAATTAATTTACAAACAAGTAAGAAAACTCTAGTCGAGACCGCTCGACTAGGGTATACCCTGAACCCTGCGAAGAACCGCTATTCCAAGCATTCTTCATTTCTTTTATATCCATATGTATATGTATGCTCATTACAAGCCAAACATAGACACACACGCTCAGGCGCACACACACACAAACGCCAGTCGCTGAGTCAGCTGTTCTTTGGCTGCTTTGCATGGCAATGCTATGGGAAATTAAATGTTTAATAACTTTTTTTCTAGAGTAACGATTTTGATCAAACTTGTTGGGCGTGATCATGTCATCCATAAGTGTGTATGTGCCAAAGCACAAGTCTGTAGTATTTGATATACGGGAGCTATAAATTTGAGGCGAAGGGGGCGTGGCACCCAAAATTTAACAAAAACCGAAATTGTATAAGGCCCACATAACACTAAATGCAAAATTTGGAGACTCTAGTTAGAAAGATGAATTAGATAGAATTTTATAGCTGAATTTAGATTTTCGTTTTTAATCGATAACAATAAAACGATAACAGTTATCGAATTTCTGAAACAAACTCGATCTTTTCGTGCTATACAGGAACCTACATGTAAAATTTCAAGTCTCTAGCTCTTGTAGGTTCTGAGAACGACGCGTTCATACATACGGACAGACGGACGGACGGACGGACGGACGGACGGACGGACGGACGGACGGACGGACGGACGGACGGACAGACGGACAGGGCTAAATCGACTCGGCTTGTCTCCCTGATCAAGAATATGTATACTTTATGGGGTCTGCCACGCCTCCTTCTCCCTGTTACATACATTTCAACAAAAACATTATACCCTGATTTTCCCATTTTCAATGGGTTCAGGGTATAAAAAAAAGCAAAGAAATCTTATCTTGCACAAAATACCCTTGTGCTAGAAGGTCGCTGTAAATATACGCTGCATTGCGTAGTACAATAAATGCATATACATGCAGCAAAGCCTTTTACTATGCACATACTCATGTGTGCATAAATAGAAACTCACGTATAGCAGAATTTGCACGCAAACACACACATACATACACGCAACCAATCAAGTCTAGCAAATCAGCGCTTTCTTTTGCGCACTGCTCTCTTCATTCTACTCTGCCGACTCCAGTTCAATGCAAGCAAGAAGAGCTTGATCAGTGTGCATACTGTTTGTCTCGCTCGCACATATATGCATTTGCGTTTATGCATATTCAATCGTATGCAGGCTGCAATTGCTCTTCTGCAAGGCTGTCTACATTCTTCTCTCTCGCTTTTACGCTCCTCTTGATCAGTGCCCACAATGTTTGCCTTGCTCTCACACATACACATACATACATATTTAGGCAGCCATTTCTTTTATGCACTGACTTTTGCAGTCTTCGCTCTGATTCGCGACTGAGAAGAACTTGATATGTGTTCACTTTTGTCTCTTTCTAACATACGTATGTATGCGTATATACACATTACATTTAATATAAATATTGTAAAAACAGACTTATTAGATTTAATTGATTATATTATAATTGATTTATTAGCTGTAAGGTGAGAGCCAACGCAAAAGTATTAAGTGACAAGGAGGAGGGGCTACTCCACTATTAAGCTCAAGGACAAAACGCAACAGAATGATTAACATAGCCGGCGTGGTGAGCATTGTGCTCTTCTATCTGCTCATCCTGGTCGTTGGCATTTGGGCCGGCCGCAAGAAGCAGTCTGGCAACGATTCCGAAGAGGAGGTGATGCTGGCTGGCCGCTCCATTGGCCTCTTCGTCGGCATCTTCACTATGACAGGTGAGCCTCGATCTCTGACTACACTTTTTCTTTATCTCTATATCGCTGTCTCTCTCTCTATCTCTATCTAGCCACTTGGGTGGGTGGCGGCTACATCAACGGCACCGCGGAAGCCATCTACACCTCGGGCCTGGTTTGGTGCCAGGCGCCTTTTGGCTATGCACTCAGCCTGGTCTTTGGTGAGTTTCTTACAAACTAGAACAAACTTCAATCCATCTTTAGCATATCTCGAAAACTATGAGAGCTAGATAAATCAAATTTTGGTCAGTTTATACTTCCCTCGATCCCTAATCTCGATTTCTCTCCTTCAGGGGGCATCTTCTTCGCAAATCCCATGCGCAAGCAGGGCTACATCACCATGCTGGATCCGTTGCAGGACTCGTTTGGGGAGCGAATGGGCGGTCTGCTGTTTCTGCCCGCCCTTTGTGGCGAGGTCTTCTGGGCAGCTGGGATTCTGGCTGCGCTGGGCGCCACGCTGTCCGTCATCATAGACATGGATCATCGCACCTCGGTGATTCTGTCGTCGGGCATCGCCATTTTCTACACGCTCTTTGGGGGGCTCTACTCGGTGGCGTACACAGACGTCATCCAGCTGTTCTGCATCTTCATTGGGCTCTGGATGTGCATCCCGTTCGCCTGGAGCAACGAGCACGTGCGCAGTCTGAGCGACATGGACGTGGACTGGATCGGGCACGTGGAGCCGAAGCAGCGCTGGTTCTACATAGACTACGGCCTCCTGCTCATCTTCGGCGGCATTCCCTGGCAGGTGTACTTCCAGCGCGTGCTCTCCAGCAAGACGGCGGGCCGGGCTCAGCTGCTCTCCTACGTGGCAGCCGCCGGCTGCATCCTGATGGCCATTCCCCCGGTCCTGATTGGGGCCATTGCCAAGGCAACTCGTGAGTTCCACTCGAGCCCAGCCCATGTCCTCGTCTAATCTCTAATCTTTGCTTGTGTGTAGCCTGGAATGAGACGGAGTACAAGGGGCCGTATCCGCTAACAGTGGACGAGACGAGCATGATATTGCCCATGGTGCTGCAGTATTTGACGCCCGACTTCGTGTCCTTCTTTGGGCTGGGCGCCGTCTCTGCGGCCGTGATGTCCTCCGCCGACTCGTCCGTCCTGTCGGCCGCCTCGATGTTCGCACGCAACGTCTACAAATTGATTTTCCGTCAGAAGGCATCCGAAATGGAAATCATTTGGGTAATGCGCGTCGCCATCATAGTCGTGGGCATCCTGGCCACCATCATGGCCCTCACCATCCCCTCCATCTACGGCCTCTGGTACGTCCGTTGGCTTTGATTGATGGCTCATTTAGTTAAGTGCTCTCTCTCTCTCTCTCTCTCTCTCTCTCTCTCTCTCTCTCGCTCTGGTCCACAGGTCCATGTGCTCGGACTTGGTCTACGTCATCCTCTTCCCGCAGCTGCTCATGGTGGTGCACTTCAAGAAGCACTGCAACACCTACGGCAGCCTGGCGGCCTACATAATTGCGCTCTTCATCCGGCTCTCCGGCGGAGAGGCCATCCTCGGCCTGCCCGCGCTCATCCACTATCCGGGCTACGATGCGGAGACGAACACGCAGCTGTTCCCCTTCCGCACCATGGCCATGCTGATCAGCCTGATTACGCTCGTCTTTGTCTCCTGGTGGACCAAGTAAGTCCAAGATTGGCTCCACTGATACCCAACCAATGACCCTTTTCCTCCCTCTCGCCAGGATGATGTTTGAGTCGGGCAAGTTGCCGCCCAGCTATGACTACTTTCGGTGCGTGGTCAACATACCGGAGGATGTCCAGCGCGTGGGCGATCCCTCGGAGTCCGGGGAGCAGCTATCCGTCATGGCGGGGCCACTGGCTCGCTCCTATGGCGCGGCCACCATGGCCGGCAAGGATGAGCGCAATGGACGCATTAATCCGGCCCTCGAGTCTGACGACGATTTGCCCGTGGCCGAGGCGAAGCGTTTGAATCAACAGACGGCGCAGACGCAGGTGCAAAAGATGCTCGACTCGGCCACTGGGAAAGCGGGTGGCGGGGGCGGCGGTCAAAGAGAGGGCATGGCCATGCCCAATGCCGAGCAGGATAACACCGCCTTCTGAGCGGCCGACCGCCCGCAGAACCACCCACAACCGTTCCGTAACTCTTAGTACTAAAACAAGCACTAACTAGTTGCAGCGATTATCGATTTAGTTGAAGCTTCTTAGTACACATACAGCGTATACATATAGTATATATATACTATATATCTACATCCGATTATGTATGTATCTTCAGACACACAAGTGCTCAGGTATAAAGTGCAGACAAATTTTATATTCCTTTTGCCATAGTTTTTGCATAGTTTCTATCTAACGGTGAAAACTCTATTTTGGTATTTCCCATTTTCCACTTAGTTTTGCTTTTGTGTTTTAGGCAGGCTTTGGGATTAGAGTAAATGGTGTTTATAGAGCAATTGAAGCATAAACTATGTGTAAATCAGATCGATAAGTATCGATATATCGATAGATCGATAAAAACAAAAGTAAACAAAAGCATATCAACCTGATTCTAAACTATTTTCGACTGAGTTCGAGACTTAAGCAGAATTCAATAGTCGATAAATGTCGCTAAATACTAAAAAACCTATCGATGCTTGAACTATTTTCAATAGGTTTTTGTTGTTACGCGTTTTAAGTAGACTACATTCAGTTTATATATATAATGTTATAGAAGATTGATAAATATCGATCGATAAAAAAACTGAAACATATCGATCCTTCAACTATTTTATATAGTTCTGATTCAGTTATTGTTAATGTTGTGTTTTCAGCTCATTTTGTGTAGCCTAAATGGAGTTTATATATACACTGTTATAGCAGATAAATATTGATCGATAACAAATCTAAAACATATCGATCTCTCAACTATTTTATATATTTTCGACTTAATTTTTGGTTTAAAGCTGACTTTGAGTAGAGTAAATGGAATTTATATATAATGTTATAGGCGATCGATAAATATCGATCGATAAAAATAACACACACACACAAATACATATCAATGTCAAAGAATAAGAAATAACTGAAAGTAACTGTAAACATATCAAGTGCATTTCACCCACGCAAACGAAATGCATTCAAATACGTATTATTCAATAGAGTTAAACGCGAAGAACTGCAAACGAACTATATATATAGAGTACATACACACCTCTCTATATACATACATATATAGATATATATATATTCCTAGTCATGTTAATTTGTTTATGTAAATTAATTGGCAATTTCGAACGATCCTATGAAATATCTTTTAGGTGCATATTATGTGAATCATGAATCATGTGTCCTTCCACAAGCAGAGAGAAACTAACTAGCAGAATGAGTAAACGCAAGCATATCAACTGAAGAATACTTACTATATATAAGAATATAGGCGAAGATTAAAACAAATAAAGAAAGAATTTTAAGCTGCTCTCAAAGAGCGAACACAAAAAACGCTATGAACAAAGAATCTACTAGAGATGTACCTATAGATACCATACATATATGAACACAGTTATATACATATACATAAAGCCCATTATATATACATATATACATAAATGAAGGGAAGCAACTCTTTCAGATCTTTTAAATTTTATTCGAATTAACTCAACTTTTGAATGCTTACATATATGTTTCTATGCCCTGTACCCACACACAGTAATATCAATAGAAGAGACTTGAACTTTGGTATACAGACTCATTTGGATATCATAATTATGCTCTGAAAATTTCAACAAGATCTCACGTTCAGAATCCGAGTTCAACCGGACTACTTCTAAAGGAGTTGGGATTGCAGGAAGACTAGCTCTTCAAATATTTGCGCAGGGTTCAGGGTATTTGCTAGTCGTGCATAGCCGACCAGAGCGCTTTCAATCTTGTTCCTCAGTTTCATTAAAGTTAAAGTAATCTTTAAAGATATATATATGTATATATACATATATGTGTATATGTATTGCAACTCGATAAATACTAAATACCTTAAATGTTGACTGCTTTTTGATTGAATCTTTTACATAAGCATAAAGTCCATAATTGATGTATGAATAGCTAAAGCTAACTATAAATGATAAATGATAAAAGATATATGATGTATGATAAATGATATATGGGCTATGATCTATGATATATACATGTATCTCTGTTCTTGCTGTTGTTAAAAAAATTGTTGATTGTTATTTGACTACTTTGATTATTAGCTCTGAGTGTTTCCTTTTGCTAACTAACAGTTAAAGCTCACAGTTGACAAGTTGCGTAAGTTGTGTTGGGATAAGCCTTTAGCGGATCGTTAATGGAGGCTGCGAAACCTGAGAAAAGCTATTTGAGTTTCAAGTTTTCACTCTCTCACTCACCCATTGTAACTGTCTGTATATAAGAAAACAAGAAAACCACCAACTATTTTATGACGAACTAAGGGTCTTCGTAGACAGTTGATTAGTTTCGGGGCTTTACTTACGTTCACCTATTGTTGTCTAATCAATTGATGTATACATACCTATACATACTTATTAGTGGCATATTACATACTATGTTAAATAATTATACATACATATATATATATATATATATATTGAGATGGGTTTATGATATACAAAAGCATATATATTATATATAGAAGAAGGAAATCGAAAATACATATCAATGTTTAAAGCATAGCAAAGCGAGAGATTAATAAATAAAAGTAATTATTTAATAAATAAACAAGTATATACGAGTATTTACATTATAGTATATATATGTGGATATAGTTTATATATGTATTAAAATGGTTTCCCTGTTGCTGCAAGTCTCGTGTAATTATTTATTCTATTTCGCCAGCTAACTGTATTTATTTATTTATTTAGCCCATATAGAGTGCAGCTTGTGTAATGACAACAAACAGACAAAGAGCTGCCTAATGACAATTTAAAACAATGGAATCGTATTATCGTAAGCGGAAATTTCCCATCATCAAAAATGCAGTCTTCATGTACGTGCGAGCGGGAAGAGGGGCAGAGGGACAGAGGAGCAGAGGGGAAGGGCAGCGACTTCAAGTTAAAGAGCAAATGGCAATTGGAGCTGCGGCTGCTGCTGCTGCTGCTGGCTGTTAACAATGATCCACAACCAACGAAATTACACAGCATTTGGAGCTCGTCGCAGCAGAAGATCACAGATCCCATCAAGCTGCTGCTGCTGCGGCTGGCGACAATAGCCTGGTAATGGAGACCAGTCGCCAGAGTCTGTGTGTCTATGTGAATTATTGTTAAGCTGTTTAGAAGTACATTTGTTCACTAATTTGCGCCACAGCAAAAAAGTACACTGTGAACAATTTTGCTGACGATAAGAATTTTATGAAATATTCCAGTTCAAAGTCGATTCAAGATTATATTCAATGTGTGCCACTATTTAACTATCTATTAGCCGATGAGTTTACAAAGGCTCGCGTGGCGCGGCGGTAACATGTCTGCAGCGTAAGCAAAAAGGGGAGGGAGCGGAGGAAGACCCTGGTTCTATTCCAGCACGTGTTTTGTACATACTTTTGGAATATATTTATTTATACTAGCATTTGCATGGTTATTTTTAGATAGGCCATCATCAGCCGACTCTGCAAGGCTTTTGGTGTAGAATGGGAAATGAGGAGGAGAGAGAGAGAAAGAAGTGAGTGAAGCACAAAAAGGAGAGTGTGTAATGATGCATCATATGATGAGTGTGAGTGTGTGTGTGCGTGTGCTGCTGCTCGCTCGCTGCTCTGCCTGCTCTCGCTTATTTATGCAAGCTTAGCTTGAAGGAAAAAGAAAGGCGCGTATATGTTACCCTGATCAACTTTAGTAGAGAGAAAGAGACGGAAATTATATGAATTTGTTTTTATTCACTGCTCAGTAAGCAAATTAATTTGTATTAATATAATTAGAGTTAAGTGGAAAAAATAGCGAATATGAAAATCAGATTTGATTTACAGTTCCAATGCTGGAGAAATCTGATTTTGAAATTTAATTGGCCAAGCAATAAAATGGTCAAAGGGAGGGCTGCATGCAGTATAAGGTGACGCATATTCAAGTGCAGTCCAAGTCTCGAAATTCGAGAAATACATATATTATTTATCAACAAGTACGGCAAGCTAAAGTGCAGCGGAGTCTCTAGTCTTGCAAGTTGATCTGACTTGGATAACAGCGGTGCTGACGTGGCGACGCAGAGCCGAAAGATGCCATGCTAAAGATAAGCACAGAGGGGGGAGAAGGAGTGCCGCGAAAGACTCAGGTTCGAATTCAGACAGCGCAGGTCGAATTATAATAATTATAGTGTTGAGGGTATGTCAATATTTTAGTAGGAAATGGTCAGAAGCAAATTTGTTAATTTGCCCTAGGTAAGGTTGTCGCAAGGTCAAGGTTAAGGTTGCCTTTATTTATAGTAATTAATTACTGTTGGAACTCTGGTTTGACTTCAGCAAATTAATATTCGGCTTGCCAGAGAAGTTTCTCAAGAGTGAAAAGCTTAACGTATTAGAAGAAAGTCGAAGACGTGTCTTGTGCAGTGGCGTTGGGCAAGCGTCGTTGCATAAGATGCACAGGGATCGAGGTTCGATTCCAGTGCAAGTCAAATTGTATAAAGCTTTAGTTTATTTATTTTTTATGAATTAAAAATAAAAGTCATGCTTGTTTCAAAGCAATCTTAATCATATTTACACACAAGCTGACTTTTAAGTGTATGCAATTATTTTAAAATTGTATCTCGTCCAACTAATTCGCATTTCATTAGCTTCAGTCTGTCTTCATTATGTTGTTGCACTTGTGCAATTAACTTGTAAACTTAATTAGATACAAAGCCACAACAAAGCTGAGGCTGGCTGTGGGTCGCTCGCTCATCACAAGTTCATAGCTGGCTTCGCACAAGAATTGCCCTCTAATTGATGTTGCTGCTGTTGTTGTGGATGTTGCTGTCGTGTAAGCTGCTGCTGTTGCTGCTGCTGCTGCAGTTGCTGTTGCTGTTGCCGTTGCTGGCAGCTAAATATCCGGTATTTTTCTTGAAATTTGCATAGCAAACGCCAAAGTTGTTTGGCTTTGGGAGCCTTCAACTGTCATTTCAGCTGGCCGTTAGCTGGCCAATTAGCAGAGCGGAAGAATTTCACGAATGTCATGTCCACGGGCCGAGCGACCGGAAGCAATAGTAAGATCTCACTGGTCTCCATAGATCTCTATATAGTATCAGTAGTGAGAGCTGATGTAGGAAATTGGAAGTCAATTAGCTTCAATATCATTAATCGATGGATAAAGAATATAAATGATCTTTCATATATGCTGATCGATATTTATCGATATATTGCAAATTATACTTTCAGATTGATTAGCATGAATGTGTATCGATAAAGATAAATTATCTTATATTTATGCCAATCGATATTTATCGATATATTCTAGTTTGCACTTTCAGATTGATTGAAAGCTATATTAATCCATGAAGAAGATCAGTTATCTTATATTTATGCTAATCGATATATTCCATTTTGCACTGCCAGATCGATTAGCAGACTTGTTTATCGATAAAGAAAATCAATTATCTTATATTTATGCCAATCGATATTTATCGATATATTCCAATTTCCACCTTCAGATCTACTTTCCACTGAAATATAACCCCATTGCCTGACCCATTGCAGTACTCTCTTTCAGATATATATATTTCTCTTCTTCTTTATTCAGACATTCTTTAAGTATTATGTCTAAAGCGTTTTATAACTAATTTTGTCTTCGTACAACAGGTCGAATAGTTCTTTCTTTCCTTTTTTTGTTTAGTTTTCAAGATGCGAATAATTTACAATTGGGTCTAATTTCCTAGAGCAGCAAATGAATTTTGATGATTGCCAAATTGCGGATGAGGGGGCGTGGTTAGGGGGGGCGGAGGGGGGCACGAGTATTCTAAGGCACTGGATCGGGGAAGGCCGCCTACTTGCGGTAGGTGTAGCCGCCATTGGAGCTGTAGCCCTGCTGGATGGTGTCCGGGACCTGGCTGGGCGCGGAGTAGGAGTAGCCGGAGTCGTGGGAGGGTCCGCTGGGAATGCTGTCGCCATTGGGTGCTCCATAGCTGCTTGAGGGTGCTGCGGGTGCGCCGTACGAGGATGAGGGCCCAGTCGAGAAGCTGCCGCCGCCACTGCTGCTGCTGCTGGAAGATGAAGATGCAGATGAAGATGACGAGGAGAACGAAGAGCCGCCATTCGAGCTGAAGCCGCCCGACGATGGGGCTCCATACGAGCTAGAGGGTGCCGCGGGATAGGGTCCTCCGCCAGCGCTTGGAGCCGAATACGAGCTGGATGGAGCCGAAGCTGGAGCTCCGTATGAGCTGGAGGGAGCCGCCGGGTAGGAACCTCCACTGTTGGCACCAGGGCTGGGGGCGGAGTAGGAGCTTGAGGGTCCAGAGCTGGGAGCACCATAAGAGCTGGATGGAGCTGATGGATAGGGTCCTCCACTGTTGGCGCTTGGGCTGGGAGCAGAGTAAGAGCTTGATGGGCCGGCGCTAGGAGCACCGTATGAGCTGGATGGAGCTGATGGATAAGGTCCACCGCTGTTCGAGCCTGGGCTAGGAGCAGAGTAGGAGCTGGAGGGTCCGGAGCTAGGAGCACCGTATGAGCTCGAAGGAGCCGATGGATAAGGGCCTCCACTGCTGGCACCAGGGCTAGGAGCCGAGTAGGAGCTGGAGGGTCCAGCGCTTGGAGCTCCATAAGAGCTGGATGGAGCCGAGGGGTAAGGTCCACCGCTGTTCGATCCTGGACTAGGAGCAGAGTAGGAGCTGGAAGGAGCCTGTTTCGGTGCGCCATACGAGGATGAGGGAGCTGAAGGATAGGGTCCACCACTGTTGGCACCAGGACTGGGCGCAGAGTAGGAGCTGGAAGGAGCTGACGCGGGTGCGCCATATGAGCTCGAGGGCGCGGCTGGGTAGGGACCTCCGCTGTTAGCTCCAGGGCTGGGTGCGGAGTAGGAGCTGGAGGGTCCGGAGCTGGGAGCACCATATGAGCTGGACGGAGCTGATGGATAAGATCCTCCGCTGTTGGCTCCGGGGCTGGGTGCCGAGTAGGAGCTGGATGGAGCAGAGGCAAAGGAGCTGCTGCTGCTGGAGCCAGAGCTGGGCGCCAAGTAGGAGTTGGAGGGAGCAGCAGGTGCGCCATAGGAGCTGGAGGGAGCTGCCGGGTAGGGTCCACCGCTGTTCGAGCCTGGACTGGGAGCCGAGTAGGAGCTGGAGGGGCCAGTGCTGGGAGCTCCATATGAGCTGGAAGGAGCTGCCGGATAAGAGCCACCAATGTTGGCGCTTGGGCTGGGCGCCGAGTAGGAGCTGGACGGAGCAGGTGCACCGTATGACTTCGAAGGAGCAGCTGGGTAGGAGCCTCCGCTGTTGGCACTTGGGCTGGGCGCCGAATACGACGAGGAAGGCGCGCTGAACGACGAGGAGGATGAGTGGGAGCCGCCGCTCGGAGCACCGTAGCTGGACGAAGGCGACGAAATGGGACGGAAGGAGCCGGAGCTGGACGGGGCGCCATATGATGACGAGGGTGCAGGAGCAGGTGCAGCTGGACCGGAGGTGTAGCCGCTGCTGCCCAGGACCTGGGTCTTGGAGGGAGCTCCGTAGTTAGTCGACGGAGCTGAGGGCAAGGGCAGGAAGCTGCTCACGCTGGGTGCTCCATAGCTGGAGGAGGGGCGGGCCGGAGCGCCGTAGCTGCTGGAGGGCGCCTTGGGTGGGCCGTACCTGGAGGCGGGTGGTGCTGGTGGTGCGGGTGCGCCATAGCTCTGCGATGGCGCCTTGGGTGGGCCGTAGCTCGACGAGGGACGACGCGATTGGGATTGATGCTTCCGTGCCGGTGGTGGTCCGTAGGTGCGGGCGGGTGGTGCTCCATAGCTAGAGGACGGCGGTGGTGCTGGCCGAGAGGGCGCGCCATAGCTGGAGGAAGGTGGCGCTGGTCGGGCTGGTGCGCCATACGAGCTGGACGGACGGTGAGCAGGCGCCGGATAGGGTCCGCCGGAGGAGCCGCCTGCCGGAGCCGCGTAGCTGCTGGACGGAGCTGGACGCGCGTTGAACGAGGGCGCCGGACCCGAGGCGGGTGGCAGATAGGAGCTGGCCGGTGGTGCGCCGTACTTCGTTGAGGGTCTCCCGCCCGACGGGGAGGACGGAGGCAGGTACGCGTTGTTCAGCGGCGGCTCAGCGGCCACCAGAGCGGCGAAGGCGACGGCGACGACGCCAAAAAGCTGCGCGAATCGCAAAATAATAACGAGGAAATTAGTTTTCTGAGGGGGGAGTAGGAGGAGCTGGATGCATGTCTTACCAGTGCGTATGAGGAGCTCATCGTGGGGCGTCGAATTGACCAGGCTGAAACCAGAGCAAAAGAAAGTGAGTGAGCGAGCGAGCGAGCGAGCGAGTGAGGAAAGTCGATTACGGCAAAGTTGCATAAGATTTTCCTCCTCTCCGCTTTGTGCTGTGCGTTCGCGATGCGAGAAGTGAGAAGGGGAGAGGAGCGGAGAGGAGCGGAGAGGAGGCGGCCAGAAATGAGTGACGAGCGATGGGGGTCAGTGAAGAGGCGTCATTAATCTTGGCAGCCAACGCGCTGTCAATGCCAAGAACGAAGCGAGATGCGGGCCAAGCGGAAGGTGAGCCATCAATGGGCCAAGACGTTGGCCCAGACTGAGCAACAGCTGCCCACAAAGCAGAGGCTGGCCGAGAAAGTGGCCAACAGCAATGGTGGGCAGCTGAGAGAAGAGGCTCTGAGAGAGAGAGAGAGAGAGAGAGAGAGAGAGAGAGAGAGAGAGAGAGAGAGAGAGAGAGAGGGGAAGAGGCTCAGAGAGGAGACTCTGGCTAGAAGGGAGACTTCCTTGAAGCTGGAAGGCAGCAAAAGCTGCCCAAGAAGTTGCTGACTGCGAAGCCAGCAAGAAGCTAGCCTAAGCTGCTGAGGCATTTGTGGCTAAGAAGAAGGCCAATTAGTTTGCCTAAATGTTGGCCAAGAACTCTCTCGGCCACTAGCTAGCCCGGAAGCTGGCCAAGAACTCTCGGGCCAATAGGCTGAGGAGAAGTCAAGCACTGTGTGGCTCAGTAACTGAGTCGTAAGTAATAGGCTTTTTGTTGAAGAGCCAAGAGATCACACATATATATATATATATATATATATATATATTCATATACCCATATGAAGTATAAAGTGAAACTTTGCTTTGGGCTAAGGGTTTTGATTTGATGTTTTAGCCAGGCTTTGGCTCTGGCTTTGAAGTGAAACTTAGCTTTTAGCTGTATGGAAAGCCAGGCTAAGGGTTTTAGCCAGGCTTCGCAGCTGCAGCTGGAGGCAGAGGCGCAGCCAGAGGCGGCGACTACGTGGGCTGCTTTATGACTTTGCATTTGCTTCTTCAGCTCCCACTGCAACTCCCACCCAAATTTACTTTTCTTTTCGTTTCTTTGCTTTTCTTTTCTTTCCAGCTTTTGTCAATTTTTTGTTGCTGTTGCTGTTGTTTTTCTTCGGGCTTCGCTGCGTGTTAGCCACAATTTGCTCACTTTCAGCTCGTCGCTGTCGTCGCTTTTATTGCAGAAACCGAAATGAAGAGCTCAAAAGCCGAATTGTAATTGCCGCCGAGGCTCCTCTGCTTTGACTGCTTTGACCCGCCGCTCACTGGCGCAATTTCAGAGCATTTTTGTCATGTGCCGACGCATTTCTAATTGAGCATTGTCGCGTTATATAACCCGAGGGGAGGGTAGGGTAGGGCAGGAGAGACGTTCGAAGTGCTTAGGCCAAAGTGGCCGAGCTCAGCTCGACGACGGATTCTACATTAAAACTTGTTGAGCCTACCAAAGGCAGGGTTGAAGAGGTGTTTGGAGTTAACAAGTGAGAGATGGATCTGCTGGGGAGTGCACGACTAGCAAATACCCGATTGTAGATATAGATAAACGAAGACAGACACAGACAGAGGCAGACAGACACCGCCTGCACTCTAGGAAAACTGGAGCTACACAAAGGCAAGCGCCTTTCTGTCCTAAGCATTCACCCTAGAAGATCTAGACCCATTGATCTTGGCTTCTAGTCAAACGATCTCAATTAAATCTGAGTATTATAATGAGCTCTAAACATGTGTGAATGCTAATTTGTGGCTCCTAACTATTTGAAATCCACTTGCTGTAGATGAGTTTAAAGGAGCAGGAAGAGATCTTTCTAAACTGCAAATCTTCCTAATGGTTGTGCTTTTGCCAGAACTCTATATAGGTATCTTGGAGTCTTCAAATTGAAGATTGTTCCCTAAGATACAGGAATCTAGGAGTCTATAGATTGAAGATTGTTCCCTAAGATATGGCTATGCTAATAGGGATATGGTTAGACGGACTGGTATGGCTAGATAGAGGCAGTTGAGAGGGCATCGCCTATGCCTACAGCCTATATGCCCTGTCTATGCGTTATCATAAGGTCTAACGGAGGTCAGTTTGTATTAGCCTGAAGCATAGACATTCCATTATTCACTTTCAAGTCTCATAAGGAAGGAAGGAAGGACAGATGGACGTACAGACGGACTCCCAGAGAGAGGTTATCAGCCGCTTCCTCTTTCGTTTGCTACATACTCTCGCACAGCACCAAGATATACCCTGTTCTTGTCCACTTGCCATGGGCTCTATCAGTATGCGTGGGTCAACTGCAAGCTGCTGTTAAAGTTGATGTAGGCTGGGTCACTTGGCACTTGGCTTCACTTTAGTCGATACGAAACACACACACACACACACACACAACTTGGTATCCTTTGGGCTCACTAACCGTTTCAGATGGCAACAAGGTTGATTGGCTGTTGCTGCTGCTGCTGCTGTTTAGGTTGAAGATGGTATGCTGCTCGCCCGATTGCCGATTGCAAACTACTCTGCGGTCTGCTGCGTCGCATGCACTTTTATACGTTAGCCGGCAAAGCTGAACGAATATCATAAAGCAATGGGCCAAAGACAAAAGACGGCGTCGCATCACAGCGCGTCGCGAAGCCGACGCCAGCGCCACAGCCAGCGCCAGAGCCAAAGCCAAACAGCAAACAGCAAAGCTTCAATCCAAACACAATGAGCGCGGGCAACATGTTTTCAATTTCGTATTTTATGTAACTCCACAAATGCACTCTTCAAAATGCGAATCACTCCACGCCGCCAGCATCTACATTCGAGCACACCACAACAGCAACAACAACAACAACAACAACAACAACAACAACAACAACAACGGCTCAGCAGCAGCGGGCAACAAGCAACAAGCTAGTTGGCATCTGTTGTGCCTGACTGACTGACTATGTGATGCCCTGTAGACAACTGCCTTCAGTCTCAGATATTTCCATTCATCTCTAGACTGCTTCCTTTGCTGTATCATGAAAATACGGCACTGCCTGACTATGCCAATACCCGGTAAGCTGTCTTACTTGCCTCTTCTTACTTTCATGCTCAAGTTTACGCTTTATCTTTTGTTATATAATGCTAAGATTGCATCTGGCAAAGGCTGCCAGACTAGGTGATACCCTGTAAGCGATGTCGAGCTATGCTGCTCTATATTATAGGCAGCCAAGCTCATATTTGTGTTTCTCTTTTCATTAGATAATGAAAAAGTCGACCTGTCATAGGCTGCCAGACTAGGCGATACCCTGTATCGATGATTGATATATCCATTTTAAGGAAAGTTTCACATCTCTTTTCTGGGTAGATAAGGAAAAACCGACTTTGGATAACCTATGCACTCTATGCAAACTGAGTTTCTCTGAACTTGTATCTATACTTAATTTTGCCTACATCAACCACTCGCTCAACCACAAAGTCTACAGGGTATCAGACAGCAACGACAGCTGCATATCAAAAATAAACTCTTCGTCTCAGCCTGTCTCAAAGGCGCCCTCAAAAGCAGTATGCCCTACTGTAAGCAGTTATGGTCTGTACAGGGTATCATCAGACTAAGCACAATCAAGAATATATATAATATAACTGCAAATCTCTTCGTCTTCCGCAAAATTGACTATTTCAATATACCCCACTGCAAGCACACGCCATACAGGGTATCGGAATCGGCAGCAAGTAACGGGGCTTTTTGCGTTGAAGATTTTTGCATTTATGGAGCTGGCGCTGGAGCTGGCTGTGGGCCAAACTTGACACCGTCGCCCACCCGCCTGATGCGTGTGTGTGTGTGTGTGGTTGTGTGGGGCAAGTTCAGTGGCGGCATTAGGCCACAAATCGGCAAAAGTTGCCAAATGGGCGCGCCCACAGTGCGTATGCTTGATGGGGATTGCGAGTTGAGAATTGCGAATTGCGCATACGCCCGGTGGCACGAGTCAGAGTGGATCGTTCGGTTAATGCATTTGTCAATTGTTTATTTGGTGGTTGTTAGGAGCGTGAGTTAGGCAACGGTGGGGGGGAACTCGGGCTTCTTCCAGATGTAGCTGGCCCAGGGGATGCACTCCTTCAGCAGGTGCATGTAGGCCAGTCCCTTGGGGCAGTCGATCTCGGCGGCGGGTGTGCCCAGGGTCTCGCAGAGCCAGTACTTGGCCGGATCGAAGTGGTGCGGATATGTCTGTCCGATCTCCGATTCATCCTTGCAGGCCGACCGACCGGCGTCAGCGTTCACAACAACAACAAAAGCGGCCAAAACGGCGCAGAGGACAAAGACTGAAAGGAGGAAGGAGAAAGCAGAATGAGTTGAGAATGAGGAAGAGAAAGATCCGAGAATGTGATTCATATAGCAGAGACTATATACCCACCGGCTTTCATGGTTGGCTGAGAAAGTTTCTGAGAGTAGTGTGATTCCATCGAGCGACAGCTCCACCTTTATATGGCGTCCGGAGTCCCGACTCGATCGTAGAAGGCAACAACAATCGAGAACAAGCGCATCCGTTGATTACTATCTAGACACGATAGCAGATAACGCAAAGAGAGAGGGAGAGAGAGAGAGAGAGAGAGAGAGTGGGAGAGAGAGAGAGAGGCGTGGCCCTATATAATGCTAGTTACTCAACTAATTGATTTGATTTCTGATTGAAAGAAGAAGAAAAACAAAGCAGAAAGAAAAATAATAGAAAGTGCAGGAAAAGCAACAAATTTGATTATTTTTGTTTTTTCTTCTTTAAATTAATTTGATTGCGCTTTCAAGGTTTTCTGTGTCCAACTTAATTGAAATATTATTAAAAGCTCTTCAACCAGATGAAACTAACACAGACTTCAGATGCAATCAATTTGATTGCTATTGGCTTGCTATATATAGATTTATATTTATTGAAAATGTTTTTCAAATGTATTAAATTAAATTAATATTCATTATTAAAATTAATATTTAAGTTTTCTGTATTTAAATTAATATTTAGAAAAATAAATTTCTAGAAATAAAAAAATTATAATTAAAAAAATTCAAATAGTTATTGAAAATATGTTTAAAATTTATGAAATTAAATTAATATTTAAGTTTTTTAATATTAAAATTTTCTATTTTTAAATTAAAATTAAAAAGGAAATTTTAAGAAAGAAAAATGTTAAATTTTTATACTAAATTTACTAAATTATATTAATGTTAAAATTTTTAATATTTCAATTAATATTTAAATTTAAAGCTTTCAAACTAATATATAATTGTTTTTATAAAAAAACTGCAATACAGTTAAATATATATAAATATAAAGTTACTAAAACTAGTTTAATAATTTAAATAATTTACATAACTAACAAGCTAAACTAAATTTGTATATTCAAATTAATATAAATTATTATTAAAATTAAAAAAATAAAAATATTTTGATGTTAGCTTCAGAGAGAGAGAGAGAGAGAGAGAGAGAGAATACTTAGATACATATTTTATGCATGCTTAAGATGTATTGAGATATTTATATGTATTTGGGCAGACTTTACACTTGATGAAGTATGAAGTAAAGGCTAAGTATTTAAGGGCTCTTCCCTCATCTTGCTATCACTAAGGGCCTTCACCTCGTCAGCTGGAGCTGCTCGTGCTCCTCCCTCATCCTACTGTCACTAGGAGCCTTCACCTCGTCTCCTACAACTGCTCCTGCTCCTCCTTCGTCCGTCAGTTATATTTCCAGCTCTTCTCTCTTCTCTGTCACTTAAGATCTATTAAATTAAGAATTCAGCTCTGCCTTTGTTATGGCCTTTCCTACCTGTGCTGCACCTTCGTTATGGCTTTTAAATTAAATATTTCTATTCATTCATTCTAGCCATGCTCCATGCCTCCTCCCAGCGGCGCTTCATCAAAAATCTATTTGGCTTAAATAGCAAGAAATAAAAACAGCTTTTGGCCAGCTCTATGAATATTGATTGACGAGAGCCGCTTTGTTCAATGGCCATTGAGTGGGGCAGCGGGCAGTGAGTGGGGCAGCGATGCCATTAGCATAGTCTCTCTCGGGTTGCACAAAGGCCTCGGCGAGCATAACCCAATCGATCGTGCTGTAATGTGGATTCATTTAAATTGCAAAACTCATTTATTTATTTATTTATGTTTTTTTTTTTTCGCAAATTACATATTTGGCTATAAATATATGCGTGTGTATATAGTTGCTGATCTGTTACATCTTTTGTTAACTGTTTAGCGCTTTGTGTGTGGCTTTTGTGCGCCGCGGATGACCCCCTGAAGCGCTTCGTGCCGAACACTTGACCAACATAAATGCCTGAGTGTGGCTGGGGAAGAGGCGAAGAGGCGAAATATCACGAAATAATCAGAGCCAGAAACAGTTAACACATTGACGAATACAGCCAAAAAGAGCCAACAACAACGAAACAACCAAAAATGGCCAAAAAACGGCTAAAAATCTATTACAAAATGCTTAAAAAGCAATTACAGTTTCCGCATTGAGCTGAGCGGGGAGAGGAGAGCGGGGCAGCTGTAGCCGTAGCAGGTGCCGTTGGAGAGAGTGAGAGATAGAGAGAGAAAGAGAGGGAGAGAGAGAGAAGTCTGGGCTCATTTAATGGGAGTTGCGAGAGAAGGACAGGGCAGGGCAGGGCAGGGCGGGGCGGGGCAGTCCGTGGAATGATCAGGTAAGCCCAGACAGACAGAGAGACAGAGGAAGAAAGAGAGAGTGAGAGTGAGAGAGAGAGAGAGAGGGGGTATGAGGAGAGTCTCTCTTCACTCCACCTCAGCCTGCATGAACATAAGTTGCATGTATAGAAATGGGTGTAGAAGATAGAAGGTAAATGCCAGACAGAAAGAGAGAGAGCAAGAGGCAATCAGTTGAAGAGCGAGAGAGAGAGAGAGAGAGAGAGACAATGAGTTGACCGTCCCGCCGGGCTTCGCCTAATGAGAGCTGTGTATAGTCAATTAAGACTGTAGTTGGGTTGAGTTTTGAGCATTTCGTTAAAGACGATGACGAAGACGATTGCAGCTTAGAGTCGAGACAGGTGAGCGGGGGCAGCTCCAGGTGGCAGGTGGAAGGTGGAAGGTGGCTCAGTGGCAGTTGCTCATTATCGATTAAGTGGCTACGCTTAGCTCAAATTCCATTGCATGCTGGCTGGGCTGGGCTGGGCTGGGAAGGGGGCGGGGCAGCATCAGAGGTTGCACAAGCAACGTCTGATGTGACGTGTCCACATCGTTTGATAAGCTCTAAAAATAGTTCGAAGATCTAAGGCAATTTGCAGAAAGTGCTTTTGCTTGCTTCGCACGGAGACAACCGTCCCAGATAAGGAGCCCAGCCCAACCCCGGTCCGATCGGACGGGAGCACTATAAATATGCCTGCGGAAGGCCAACGAATGCAACATTTCCATTCGAGACACGCAACAAAATGCATTCAGGTGCGCCTTCTTCCCTGATCTTCTCTCTGAGCCGGAGAATTACATTTCAGGTCTCTGTTTCAGCCACCCTTCTGAGCCTCCTGCTGCTGGGCATCTTTGTGACGCTGGCGACGGCCTACAACGGCCAGGACATCTATGCGGAGCCCAACTGCGACATTGTCCAGGATCACTCCCGCAAGTTCCGCGACATCTCGGACCCCACCCACTACTGGGTCTGCCCGGAGGGCCAGGAGAAGGCCGACTACATCCAGTGCCCCGACAACTACGCCTTCATGGAGCCCGAGCAGAGCTGCGTCGTCTGGGAGGACTGGAAGTGGCTCGAGCCCTACACCAAATAAGTAACCCAAACTTGTCCTAGACCCAGAACAGCGCAATAAAAAAACCAAAGCAAAAACCTCCTTTCAATCCAGGCGGGTATATCGGTTTGGGTGACAGTTGTCTTCCCTTTTCCATGCAGTCTGAACAGAGTATATTGGTTTTCTACATCTCTCTCTCTCTCTCTCTCTCTCTCTCTCTCTCTCTCTCTCTCTCTCTCTGTCTCTGTCTCTCTATCTCTGCCTGTTTGAGCTTGTGCCTTGTCCTCTTCCTTCCTTCGCTTTGTTTGTCAATTCATTTCGTGGCCGAGTCTTGATTGGATTTGATGCAATCCGGCTGCCAGCTGGAGCTGGCGCCATCGATTCTGTGTCAAAATAAATTAATTAATTACATGAGCAAACTTTTTGGCATGCGTTGCTATGCCCTCTGCCACGCCTTGCCCCGCCTTGAGGCCCGCCTTGACACCTGTCCAGCAGCTCGACAAAGTTGAGCGGAAAACTTTTCTGTCGCTGCGTATCGAAAAAGTTTACCCATATCTTGCAGCTGTCTTATATATATATGTATAATATATAATACATAATATATACATATATATGTATAATATATATATATTTATATAGAATCACATTCATGAAGTGTCTTTCTGCCTGCATCTCAAACTATTCCAAGTTTATGGAAAACTTCTGAATTGCCCTCAGATCGCTTCTCTCAGTCGCTGCGTAAACAGACTTTGATCTGAGTCTGTGCTTTCAACTACTCTGTGCTTCGAGTCTTTTTGTCAAATAGGCTTTTTATTTGCATACCCTGTACGGAGTGAAGCTGTGGAGGCGGGGTATAATGTGTGTGTTACTCAGTTTGTAACAGGTAGAAGCAGAAGTGGGAGCAGTAAATAGTAATAGGTAGTAGTAGTTGGTATGAGTAGGACGTAGTTGGTAGAAGTAAGTAGTAGTAAGAGTAGTAGGATTATTAGGAGTATTAGGAGTAGTAGGAGTAATAGGAGTAATAGGAGTTGTAGGAGTAGTTGGAGTAGTAGGAGTAGTAGGAGTAATAGGAGTACTAAAAGTAGTAGAAGTAAGAGTAGTAGGAGTGTTAGGAGTAAGAGTAGTAGGAGTGTTAGGAGTAAGAGTATTAGGAATATTAGGAGTAAGAGTACTAGGAATATTAACAGTAAGAATAGTGGGAGTATTGGCAGTAAGAGTAGTAGGAGTAGTAGGACTTACAGTTGGTGAATGATAGTATTATTCTGCAGTGGAATTGTACCAGGTCTATCCATCAATCTGATCTATAGAAAATAAGGTATTCGACTTTTTCTCTTATACGCTTAGATCAAGAATCTGTGTAATAAAATCATCTATATAATGAGAACCTATATGATGAGAGTGCTTGGCTTTCAGATTGCTTGAAGCCCAACAGTTTAGGCCTCAGACTCTGCGATCATTCCTGAAAGTAAATAAAGCTATTGCTCATTTGAATATATTTATATATTCTTTCTATTCATGTTATTCATATTCATTCTATTCAATATGTAAACTGCTTTGCCAAGATATCTTTGCAGCATCTTAGCGAGTTCTTTAGGTCATCTAGGCAATCTGATACACTCGATGTGACAGTCGATCAGTTATGACTCTAAGACTTCATAGTGCTATTCTCAGTCTCTTTCTCTGCAGACTAAAGCCTTTGCTCATATGATAAAACTTACAGAATTTTCTTCAAACTTCTTCACAGCTTCATAGATAGCACTTAGGGTATCTGCGAGTCGTGCAATGCTGCAATCGGAGCACTTTTGCTTCAGTTCATAATTGATGTCGAAAGACGAAAACAAATTTCATTGCGTTCGCAAGGCAACTTCTGTGAGCGGCGCTCGACGATTCCCATGCGAGCTAGCTCTGAGCTTGAAAAACATAACAGAAACATAAACAAGGCAAACGAAATGATATGAAATATATTTAAAACATTTAATGTTGTTAAATGAAATATGCGTTCAGCGTTGAGCCGCTGACAGCGCGCAGTTATGTCAATGGCAGCTGGAAGTTGTATATGAGATATATATATATATAAATATGTATATACTATGTATATATTTGGTGTATCTGATAAACGATAATTAGGCAGTGCGTGTCTGTTGTTGCGCTTGTAATGTTATCTAACACCTTCGATTGGCAATCAAAGCCGATGCCGTCGCAGCCAACAGCGGCAGCAGCAGCAGCAGCAACTGAGCAGAGGCAGCAGCTGCTACTACAATCAATCAAGTTGGATGGCACAGACATATTCATTGAACGAGCGCTGCTCCAATTTCGTTGTTGGGGCTTAAAGAAAAAAAAAACATACACATATGCTTCATTATTTATTTGTTCAAGTAAAAGTCGGAGCAGCGCGAAGGCCCCCAGCGAGACGGCGTTGAAAGTGAAAAGTACTTGAATGAATCTTTGTTAGAAATCAAATGCAAACAACTTGTCGCTGCTGCTGGCTCAGTGCTCAGAGCGGCCGACCTGGCTAAGGTGGTTCACTCGAGTGGCTCACAGTGGCCCAGAGCTTTCAAGTGCGTTTCGGAAGTGTCGTCCATCATCATCACCATCATCGACGACGACAACGACGACGATGGCAATATTTAATGAATTTAACTTCAAGTTTTGCTTAACTGCTTTATGCAAGCACAGCGAAAATTATTATTATTGTTGTTGTTGTTACTGTTGTTGTTGTTGTTGATTTTGTTGATTTTGTTGTAGTTTCAATCATGGCCCAATTATGATCGTTGGCTTGAAGAAAGTTTCAATGGCCTTGACAAGGCCCATTGGAGGTAAAGGCAAGAGGCAGAGCATCAGCAGAGATGGGGAGAAAGAGAGTGAGTGAGAGTGAGAGAGAGGAGAGAAAGAGAGAAAGGGGAGAGAGAAAGAGGAGAGAAAGAGGAGAGAGCTTTGGGTGAGAAATGAGAGACTGGGAATATTCGAGGGAAGCAGGGAAAGACCGAAAGCGATAGAGAGAGAGAGAGAGAGAGAGAGAGAGAAAGTGCGAGTGAGAACGATAGGTAGAGATTTTGGTGGACTGACAAAGAAATAATGAGATATTAAGAAAGAACGATAGAGAAAGGGATATAGATATAAAAGACAGATATGTGATGAAGCTTGGGAGATAGAGGGAGATAGAGAGAGCTGCTGACAGAGAAATAGAGATGTAGAGAGATATAAATAATGAGATATTGAGAAAGAACAACAGAGAAAGAGAGATAGATGTAAGACTTATAGCGAAGATGGATAGAGATTGAGAAAGAGAGAGAGAAAGACAGAGAGAGAGAGAGAGAGAGAGAGAGAGAGAGAGAGAGAGAGTGAGCGAAATGAGATAGACAGACTGAAAGAGATTAAGTAACATAGATATAGGGAGACTGAAAAGCAGAGAGCTAAAGAGAAATTTAGAGAGAGAGAGGGAGAGAGAAAGAGAAAGAAGTAAAGAATAGAGAAATATAAATAGGAGCATACAAATGATAGAGAAATAGCTAGATATGGAGAGATAGAGATAAAGATAGATTGAAATGGTTTCTGTCCATTTCAGTAGAAAAAGACAGAAGAAGAATGATAGATAGGCGACAAGATAAGAGAAATGTGAGAGAGAAAGGTATATACATAATAGAGATATGAGAGATATGCTCCTGATTACAGCTAGAAATAAAGACAGAATATAGAGATGAGACTATGAGAGACAAATATGGAAGTATGATATGAGATATACTTATAGATACATATACATAAATACAGTGAAACCTCGATATAAGGAAGTTTTCTTTAAGTCTTTTTACCTTACCAAGGGCTAACTAATGAGTACCTATAGCGAATAAGTACCTATGCTATAGCAATAAGTACCTATAGCGAATAAGTACCTTCCCCTCAGATTCGTTATATCGAGGTTTCACTATGTACCTATCTATATATATTTATATATATATATGTACATACATCTGCTCATAGAGCTGTCTTGAGTCATACGCAATTGAGACATCTGCCACGACTCATAATTGTTATCATTACAGATAGTTTGGCCCTTCGCTGAGCTGAGCTATCGGAGTCGCAATTGAGATTCGTACGACTCACTCGCAGTTCCCAGAGCAGCTGCAACACTTAAGCACGCCTAAATGGCTGTATTTATTTGGCGCTTCGTGATGGGCTCCTTAAATAACCCGCAACACGTTTGCACAACATCAAAGCAAACTTTACTCATATTACCCCAGAGTTGTTGGCTGATTCAGATTTGATCAAGGCTACCAGCAGTTGGCCGCAGAAAATCTTTCGATTTGCCAACTGAGCTGAGCCCAGTGGAATACGTCAGTCAATCATTACTAACTTGGCCCAAACTAAGGCCATTTCATCAGATAAATTTCTTACAGAAAATCTGAGATATTTATACCTTAGCTTAGCTTAGCTTGCGAACATCTTTTTAGCTCTTCTCTTAGGCCTTGTCCTCTAAATTCGAATTAGTATCGATAAAATAGGGCCCCGAGCATCGAGGTGGGGCGTGACTTTGAACTCTGAACTTTGTCAATTTATCTGTGAATTGATTATGCAAATCAATCAAAAGCAACTTTTGAAATCAATCAGCAAAGAGCAATGGGCGCGCAATGCCACTGACTGATTGCCGAGCTGATGGGGTCCTGTATGCAGATCTATATAAACAGATAGCTCACTCTCTCTCTGTCTCTCACTCTCTGTGTGTGTTGCTGGAGTTGTCAGTCAGCCGAAATGACAAATTGACATGTCGCAAAAAATGATAAATCTAAATGAAGACAGGTGGTACAGCAGATAAAAGACAAAAGCGAGACAGAGACAGAGGCAGAGGCAGAGACAGAGGCAGAGACAGAAGCAGAGGCAACAAATGACCTTTCATCAGAGTGACAAATAAATGCAAAAAGCTCTCAAATTGGGGTCCGCAGGCGATCTGCCAGTGCCGTCAATTGATATGAAGTTGGCCATAGGTCAAAGTTCATAGCGTAACACACACACACACACACACACACACACACACACACACACACACACATGCACACACAGGCACAGGGGGGCAATTACAGTGCTGACGTCACTGGCATCGGCAGCCCAAGTGAGAGTTTTAATAAATCATTTCGTTCTTTAAGCAGCATCAATTATTCACAGCGGCGGGCAGACGCTGCGTATGCGCAATTTCCATGTCAACTCTGCCCAGATAAACGCCAATCCTGATTAATGGGGACTCTTTCAGCCTAATTAAATCTATGAATAATGAAATTTAATGACAATCGAACAAGAGTCAAGAGTCATAAAAGTTGTCTAAAATTGCAGCTAATACAAATTGGCAATGGGTCCAATTGTGAGAGAGAGAGAGAGAGAGAGAGAGAGAGAGAGAGAGGGGTAGTGTGTGAGCTTTCACCACAGTGCCCCTCTGGCAAACAGCTGATGAACCCAGTGGAAGGCGCAGATGATTTGCCAAGCGCACTGGAAGCCAGCTGGAAGTCGTGTCCTACGTCTGGAAGGCGATTCATTTTGACAGGCCGACAATTAGTGAAGCCAGCTCCGCCTACATGACAGCTGTGTGCGTGTGTGTGTGTGTGTGTGTGTGTGGCAAGGCCACACCCACGCGGCCATGTTTGAATGAAATGACAGGCTGCGTGCTCGACGGCAGCTGAAGCGAGAAAGCAGCGCCAGAGAAGGGCAGCCGAACGAGCGGAACGAAATGGCAATGGAACACACGTTAATGGCTTGCAAACACAGCAGAGGCAACAAGAACAAAAACGAAGCGTATTCCTCACAGTAACATGAACATGAACCCAGTATTCAGAATTTAGGTTACACATTTTTAGCAGGGGCAGCAAGTGCTTGTTGTTGTTGTTGTTGTTGTTGTTGTTGTTGTAGTTGTTGCTGTTAACTTAAGTAAGGTCATCGAAATGTCAAAAGTTGCATTTTTCGATTTGACACACACACACACACACACACACACGCACACACATACATGGAGAGTATAAACAAAAGAGGCGTCACGCACTCGCCGAGTCTCATGTAACAAAGTGTTTGTCGCGCTGTCATAATTAAAGTCAACACACACACACACACACACACATGCATATACACATTCCATAGACACACACACACACACACATACAATCGCAATTAATTTGCCCGCTTTGCCTGCGTCACTGTTTGTCGCCATGACGAAAATACTCGTTTGAATACTTATTGATCGCACTGTTTCTTTTTTCGTACCGTTACCCCTTTGCCCCTCCCTCCCTCCTGCTTCAGCAGCGATTTGCGGCCAATTTTCGTTGTTGCCTCTTCCTCTTCCTCTTCTCTCGCTCGCTCGCTCGCTCGCTCTGGCTCGCTTACACAGCTCAACACTTTCGGCGGCCATTTTGACGACGATGCTCCCGTGGGCGCCTTAAAAATTCCACCACTCATGTGACACACACACACACACACATACAGGCGCATCTATACAGAAGTTTCTCAATAGATATTTGTTGTTCCGTTTTACTGCTTGCCCATTGCTCGCTTGCTTTTGTTGCTTTTGTCTTATTTGATTTTAGTTCATGCTGCGTCTCCCTCACCCGCACTGGCCCGTGCCCGAGCGCACTTTTGCCCGCTCTCTCAATTGCGTTCCACTCCAGCTCACTCTCTCGCTCTCGCTCTCGCTCACACTCAGAGGCTCAGGCACAGGCTCGCCTCTTGGTTGGCTGCGCAAACGTCAAGCTTAATTTATTTATTTTAATTTTATTGATATTATTCCGTTTGCGATGATTACATTATATTACATTTATATGTATATGTATATACTATATATATATATAAATTCATTCGCTTTATGCATTACGAGCTGCTTATTGACATTTAAGTGCTCTAAAATTGCCCTCTCCGCTTTCTCGCTCTCGCTCTCTCCCTCCCTCTCCCTTTCTTCCTTCTCGACTCGATTAATATAAATGCCTATTGACCTTTGGCTTTGCTGGCTTTAATCAATTTATTAGCGACGCTTAAAGCGCACCTCGGAGCACGTCCCACGTCCCACGTCCCACGCACCCAGAGCTCTGTTGCCGTAATTCAATTCCGGCCCGTTGCAAATTTCAGTCCAACCTTCACCCTTTCAGCCGCCCTTCAGCTCTTCAGCTAACGAGCCGCAGCTCGTGTTACTCTTGCGTAATCCTTGCAGGTGCTTTGCACACGAAGAACCTCAACTTGCGCCAAAGATAGCGCTGCCCAAGGTTACCTCGGCCTCTGCACAGCAACCTGAGAGCCACATAAATATCTCTTACAGATGAAACGCGCGGCCCACAGACCCGAAGCAAACTCGTTATACTTTAACATTCCCTCAACTGAATGTATTCATTATCAAATGCTGAAACCTGAGAGGCTGTACTTTAAGTTATATATACACAGATTAAGCATTACTTTTCACTATAAAAGGCAGTGGGAAATTCATGTATTTATGTTAAAGTATTCTGGGCATTTATAGAGAGCTGAGGGATTATTCATATACTTCTCAGAGATTCAAGAGGATTTATCTAATCATTAATTCTCAATAAATTGTATTATTAATTCACTTTTTATTCTTTCACATTACTTTTCCTTCCTTAATCAGTGCAAAATTCAGTTAAATGAACCCTTTCAATGTAAATTATCCTTCGATCTGAAATACAACCTTACTATTCATGCCTTAATCAGTGCAAAATTCAGTGAAAAGAAAGTTTATATTAACTTATTCAGATAGTAAGACAATCAAAGTATATTCTAGATAGCTTTCACCTTACTTTTCCTTCCTTAATCAGGTCAGTATTCACTGAGTGTCCTTTCAGGAACCCTTTTCAAGTCAATTGTCCTGTCAATTAAGGTCATACTTAACTCTCATCCTCTTCTATATATATAGTACACCCAACTTATCCCAAACCAGTGTAAATTTCAATGAATATTCAGTTAAGAACTCAATTTAACTCTTATTCAATTCTATTTTGCGGGCTACACGTTACCTTTGCTGCCATAATCAGTGCAAAATTCAGCTGACTGGCTGTCAGTCTGTGCCTGAGTGCCGCGCTTAAAAGCAGCTGTCACTTTTGAGCATCAAACGAAGTCGCTTGAATGTCAAAGCATTAAAAGTCAGCTGCAGTTGCACTCCAGGGGGCCGAGGGCGGGCCGGAGGGAAGGGTTCTCGCATGCTGTAAACTGAGAGGCTGAGAGAGAGAGAGAGAGAAAGGGAGAGACAGAGTTTGCCTGGCAACCGCTGTCTATCCGGCTGTCAATATCACGGCAACAGACAGGATCAACAAACAGCAGGATGAAGCCGTCAGGCTATGATGCCAGCAGCAGCTGACGTGTGCAAATATACAGATATATATATACATATATATATATATATCCAGATATATTTAATGGGAAAATTATAATTGAAATCAGCTCTGAGGCACGAACCGCATTTCAGTTTCAGTTTCAGTTTCAATCCAATTAAGTCTGTGGATGGTTAGTTTATGTTCCGAGAACCAAGCACACACACACACACGCACACTCTCACACACACAGGTATCACAAATTTATAAAAAATCAATAGATTGTAGGCATATCACAGGGGGGAGGAGGGCGGGGGGCGGGCAAGGCGAAGACACTTTTCTACCTTGGCCACAACGCCGCAAAGCAGCTAAAGCACAGCGTGAAATTTTACAAGTGTTGCTTTTGCTGTTGTTGTAGTTGGTGGTTGATGGTGGTGGTGGTGGTGTGGTGTGGTGTGGTGTGGTGTGCTGCTCTGTATATATTTAATGTGTGGCGGGCGGCGGTTGGGGGTGCTGTGGGTGGTGTTTGTCTGTTTTACGGTTCGCCAGCGCTCGAGCAGATGCCCCGCTCTCCACGTAATTACTAGAAAACACATTGCTGGCCGGGCCTAGCATGGCCCAGGATAACTGCTCTAGCAGAGATCTGGATTAGCTTTAAGCATTCTCGATGTCCCCTTTCACTTGACTCATTTGAAAACCGCTCAAATCTGAGCTCTGTTCCGAGTTTCTCCTCGTCATGCATCAAATGAAAAATAAATGATTAATCACAGCGAATCGTTTTCACATCTGACAGCAAATGTCAACCCAGAAGCCATTTGCACTCACCTAATTGCCTGACTAAATCCTTTTCGTGGCTCCGCAATTAGCTGCGAATTAGAATTGAATTAACTTTAGACATTATATATTCTATATATACATATATATATATATATATATATATATATATATATATATATATATATATATTCTCGCCGTGTACGGCGAGTCTACACTCAGAGAACTGCGCAAGCATTGCTTGTTCAGCTGCAAATGTTAAGTGGTTAACATAATGTTAATACGCTGTAAGTTGAGTATGTTGCAGGGCAAGGTTTCTTATATGCAAGTATATCCTGTATATATAGGAAATGGGTTATAATGCCTTAGCTTGGGCAAGCAGAAGAAGGCTTCCTTCTGGTCAGACTATATAATTCTTGATATGCGCTATCAGCTGATACGATCTCTCTCTCTCTCTCTCTCTCTCTCTCTCTTGCAGCATATCTGGCGTTTGCCTCTCTATCTCTCCCTCTGTGTGTGTCTCTCTGTCTCTTTCTCTGTCTCTCTCTCTCTCTCTCTCTCCTGCATCTATCGCTGCATGTGTCTGTCTCCCTAGCTGTCTGTCTCTCGTTTGTCTCTCTATCTGTCTGCCTCTCTCTCTCTCTCTCTCCCTCCCTAATATAATAATATAATAAATGTCTACGTCTCTGTCTCTTTCTCTGCATCTGTCTCTGGCTCTGACTTTCTCTACCTCTCTCTCTCTGTCTCTGTCTTTCTCTCTCTCTCTCTCTTTCTGTCCCTTTCTCTGTCTTTAGCCCTGTCTCTGCCTCTTTCTGTTTGATAGTCTGTGTAAACGCACTTCTAGCATAGATCGAGCATCGAACATTCCCATAGCATAGGCATTCGAAGAGCAGAAGTTCTCCCAGCAGCAGCTCTCCAAGTGAGTCGCTCAAGAGTTACGCTCGATGTTGATGTTGCAGTTGGAGTTGAGTTGAGTTGAGTTGAGTTGTCGCCGTCCGCCTATATAAGGGCAAGCCTGCTGCTGCCTGGCCTCAGTTGCATTCTCGATCTGCTGGTGGCCAGACGTGCCGTCGACTGCTGCTGCTCAGCTTCTTCATGGTGAATATGCCAAATTTAGTTAATAATATTAAATAAATGTAATAATAGTAAGTACTCTAAGCTGAACTGTGTAACTTTATTGTTCTTAGGAAATTGTTGCTAATAAAAATCGCATCAATAAGTGTGCTGATCGTTAAGTTAATGATCATTATTGAGCACATTGTTATTATCTTATTATAGTTGAAAACTTACCATTAAGTAAGCCTTCTTCTTCTTGAGCTGTCTCTCACCTGTGACTCACCTGCAAGCTGAAGACCTGCTATAGGCTCTAGCTCAATTGTTCATTAGCAAATATGTTTATGCAGCTGAGATTGCCTGACTAGAGCTACCCTGTAATCAGCTAACCTCCCAGCTCTTGCTCAGCTGCTTAGAGGCAAGCTGGGACTTGCTCAAGTTGCCCTTGGCTTGCAGTTCGCCTACTTCTTTAGTTTTCTTTCAGTTTTCGTTTCTTCTCTCCTTTTAGCACGCATTTTCTTCGAGTGTAGCTGTCATTTGTAGCTCTTGGCTGGCAGCTTAAATAGCTCTAGTTCAGCTTGCCTTCGGCCCATTGGGTGCAGCTGAAGGAGCTGCTTTCAGCTGCTTTCAGCTGCTTTTAGCTGTTTTCTATAAATATTCCTTTTCTGTAGCTTTCGTTGCGTGTTTTGTGTTCATTTCTCTGCGGCTGCTTTTGGCAATGCTGCAGGCGATCCAACCACCACACCCACCAGCCCGCACCCGCCCACGCCCACGCCCACGCCCACATGTCTTAGCCTTTGGCAAAATAACCTTGTGTTCAACCACTTTTCGACAAGCCAAAGTACGTTAGCCCGACTCTGGCTGCGTCGACGTCGACGCCGACGCCGACGTCTGTGCTATATAATTTTTACCTTCATACACACACACATATATATTTATACAGTTATGTATTTAGTTGTGCTATGTGCCTGATGCTTAAGTCGTGGCTCACACGCACACCTGCTGCGGCACACCTTGATTCACCTAACGCTTGCACCTGCTGCTGCTGCTGCTGGTGCTTCTTCTTCTTCTACTGCTGCTGCTGCTGCTGCCCTTATCGATCTGTGTTTTGTGGCCTTAAGCCTCGCTTTTTTCACCATTTTCCACACATTTTCACTGCGTTTGAGTAATACGTAATTGCTTTTACGTGCCCAAATTTAAAAGATTGCATCTCTCTCTTTCTCTCTCTCTCTCTCTCTCTGTTGCTAACTCCCTCTCTGCCCATATAATTGCAGTTTTAAGTACACTCTCGGAAAACTCTCAGCAACATAAAGCTCTTAAAGCAACTCTGAGCACTACATTATCAAAACTTTTACGTACGTGCGTGAGAGTACGGGTGTGTGTGTGTGTTGGTATATACTAAGTAAACATTATGAAATATAACGCTGGCATTCCAGAGAAATCCGTAATAACACGCTTTACCCTTGGGTTGACTTCTACTCGAGCCGAGCTCAATTCATAGTTGAATAAATCGCGTGATTATTATAAACAAACAGCGAAAGCCTAATGAACTATTTGCTTATGATATGTATAAGCGAGAAAGAGATTTATATATATAAATGAATATATATAGTACATATATGTATGTTAGGCATAGCATTGATGTGTCCTTACACTGTGAATCCATGGGCATAGATGGCTAAACAAAGGTTATGAAGTAGAATCCGGTTATAATGGCACTTAAGGGAAAGAAGATTTTTAGAAATTTAAAGGCACATCTCATGGAATAGACTATACACACGCACACTGTGACTTCGGCATTGCACTAAGGCTCTCTCTCTCTCTCTCTCACACATACAAGGGTACCGATCACTGATACATACATAAATTTTTAACAGCATCGTTTGAAGCTTAAGTTTTTCGGCTCTCTTTCTTCGAAGCGTCGCAATTTCCGTTTAAATTATGGAAAATATCGTCGGAAACGTACCAAGCAGAGGCTCTCTCATATAAGTTTGTATGGGGACCAAACAAGCCATCGAATTTCCGTCGCAATGACCGGACGAACGTTACAGGCGGAGTCGCTATACCCGGATTCTACTGTATATGTATATATATTACATATTATTATAGATTATAAGTTTATATATTTGCAGTTTAGCTGAAGAAGAGAAGGAGAAATGGAAGAGGAGTTACTCTTCTTCCACAGAATGTGTTATCCATCTATGGCCTATCCTCTATAGCAACATTCTTTCTCTATCTCTCAGGCAGTAAACGTATATCACGAGGCCATTCGCAGCTGGAACTGTCGCAACTTTTGGTCATTCAATTATCAATAACTATATTACATTTGGAACTCAACTTTTCAGTATAGCCTGAACATTACAAGAGCTAAAGCTATATAGCTATCAGGAAGGGATGAATATGAATGTTGATATACATATTGACATATGGATTTATTGCTATATCTGGCGGATTTCAGATAAGTGCTCTAAGTATGAATAATAATTGATTTCAGGACTTTGATTTGCAGGCATAGCTCGAGGAATGTCTGAAGTGAAGATTGGAAATATAGAAAGAGAGATGAATTGAGATATTAAATGTATATATATTACATATTTAGTAAAGTAAGCCAGCTTTATAAAACCTGATTGTATACGACCAGAAATAAATATAATATATAGACATATGATTATTTATACCTTGTATCTTCTAGTTTTCCTTGTTTGTGACTGTGTGTCACATATACATATATGCCCATATGTAGGGCAACTGGAATACTCCCGAGAGCAGTTAGGCCAAAACCGATTTGCATGAAAGTGAGTTTTTTATGCTAAAATCCAGTTAGGATTTGATGGGAGAAATCTGTGAGTAACGCTTGAAATAAATATAGTTTTTATATAAATATATAAAATAATAATAATATTCTATTAGGAATTTCTCTCTTAGTACTTTTCACTTGAGTCTTAGCAACTCAACAGAGTCCTGCCAAGTAGAGCCGACTTCAGCTTTGCCTAGGTCTAAGGGTCTCAGTCTCTCAGTCTGTCAGTTTGCTTTATTTTTAGTTAACTCAATTTGAATTTGAGTGGATAATGCGACGGGACACTTGGGCCAACAAATTCTCATAATAGTTTTCAAGGACAAACCCTTGTCAGGGGCTTAGCTCTTTGTGGCAAATCAAAGGACAATGGCTTCGGCTTGAGCTTGAGCTTTGAGCTTTGAGCGGGCATAAGTTAAATCTTGATAAATTGCAAAAAAAACGACTGACAAATGATGAATGACAAAAGAAATTGCCAGCGAACAAGAGAGAGAGAGGGGGAGAGAGAAAGAGGGAGAGAGAGAGGCTGCTAATCAGCTGCAATGCAGAAAACTTATGCTAAATGCAGCAAAAGACTCGAATTAAGTTATTATGTAAATTGATAAGACAGAGATAGTGAGAGAGAGAGGGAGAGAGTGAGAGGGAGAGGGAGAGAGCTGGCAATCAATGCGTGCCTTATGTAAGCCCCAAAAAGTATGCTACATAAAGTGCACAACAGAAATAAACAAAGCAAAGACAACAACAACAACAGCAATGAGCAGGTGAAAAAATAGTAAGAAAACTGCGCGCTGCCTAGACAGTTGGAAATTGATTTTCTTTTGCGTGGGTGAGCCAGAGCCAGAGCCAAAGGTAAAGGTAAAGAACGAACGCGGCGCGAATAGAATTTTATTCAAATGCGCCCAACGAGCCGCAAGTAATGTGCATGGGAAAACGTCGAAGGCGCACAGCGGGGGTGGCAGGTGGGAGAGGTGGGTGGGGACGGGGGGTTAGGCAGGAGGAGAGGTTCAGCCAGCGAGCCAATTGGTGGGCAGCCGCTGGCAGGCGCATGCGTCATGTCCTGCGCCGTGGAAAGCTCCGAAAGAGACCTGAGCTGGCATTCCAGCCTGAATACCGACAAAAAGACAACGCACACACAGACACACACACAGAGACACAGCAGCAGCAGCTAACGAAAATAACGGTATAGCAGCAGCTACGTGCGAGCAGCGCCAGACAGAAGTTACCTTTGCTCCTGCCCGGACGACACAACGCACGCTGCCAACTGCTGCTGTCGTTGCTCACTTTGCAAGAAAATCACAGAAAAAAAAAAGGAAAAAGAAAATAGAAAAATAGAAAAATTATCAAAAATAAAAAGAAACGAAAATTAAAGCAAGTCGCGTGGGCGTGGGCAGCGTGAGTGAGTGCAACGAAAGGGTATCAGCGCGTTCGGTGTGAGACTCCGCGTAAAGTTGGTCAAGTGCAACGGTTTTTACATAACTCAACTAGAGCGTGAGAGGGCGACAGAGCGACAGAGCGACAGAGTTGCTTTCCTGCTAACTCCGTTTTGCTGGACGCATCGAACGTGGCGTCCAACGAGGCCAACAGCAGCAGCAGCGCCGCTGGTGGAGCCAGCGGGAGCAGCGCTGAGTCGGCCGCCCTGTTCTCCAAACTGCGAAGCTTCTCGATTGGCAGCGGGCCCAACTCGCCGCAGCGCGTCGTCTCCAACTTGCGCGGCTTTCTCAGCCATCGCTTGAGCAATATCACACCGAGCGATACAGGTTAGTCCGCAGCACCTACTCCTATACCTATACCTATATCTATATCTATATATGTATATAGTGCCTGATACTGGCCAGCTCTCTAACTGTATGTTTGTCCTCCATGCGAGTGGCTTACATAACCTGCCTAGGATACTCGCATCTAATTAAAATTAAACAAACTTCTCGCATGCAAACACTGCGCTCAAAAAGCTCCAAGTGTTTCGCCCTCTGCCCACTCACACACACACACACACACACACACACACACACACACACACACACACACACCGCGCACACACATACATACCTTTATACACACCTAGGCGTGTGTGGACACATGTACTTCGTGGCCCATTCCGTTGCTGCCTTTTGTCACTGGCACGAAATGGAATTGAAACATTTACAGTTAGGTTTTCAACCTGTCTGCGAACAGAGCCCAAATCGCTTCTCCCTCTTATGCAATGCGCGCTCAGTGCGAAATGCTGCGAAAATAATGGGAAAAAAACTTACAAAAATTTACAAATTATATACATTGAATACATATATACAATATATATTGAAATTAATTTTAAAAATATTCTGTTTACTATCAAATAATATATATTTGATATTGGCTAAGAGTTTCCTTCGGATTTAGTTTGTTGAAGTATTTAGTTCAGCTTAAGCTTCAAAATGTTTAAGTTATTCAAACTATTTAAAACTCATATTTATTAAATTTATTAAACAACAAATAAATGTGAATTTGATTCACTTCAAATTCTAATCAAAATATGAAAAGTTCATGAGTATGAGTATGATATAAGATATATTTAAAAGTTAATATATTTTTTTAAATTCTTAAACTAATGAAACTTAAAAGAAAATTTATTAATTAAAATTAATATATTTTATATATTTTAGTTTATAATTTATATATATTTCAAAAATAAAAATACTTTTTTATATACTTTTCCAAAAATTTATCGCATAGAATTTCCATTCAAAAAAAAAAATTAAAATTTTAAAAATCTTAAAAAAAAAATAGAAAAAATGTTTAACTTATATGTTAAAGCAAAGTATATTTAAAATTATAAATATATATTCCTAAATATTCCTATAATAGCTGAGTTTTGTGTCAAGTTTGGGGAACTATACCAAACTCTTCTTCAATTCCTTAACTTCTCTTTACTTGCTTACATTATCTACGCTCTAAGCGCATGTAGAAAGTCTAAGACGTACGCAATCTGTACAGAAGCAGATCTTAGCTTGGTATAGTACTATATACATAATTACTCCTTATCGCTGTATGCTTAGTTCGGGTAACTTCAAGTCGAATACTTCATGTTTACATACATATATATACTTTAAAAGTATACATGCAGTCAATCATAATTTGAATTGAAAACTGTGAAAATATGCATAATTCAAATGAAATTTGGCCAGGAGCTAATGAAGTTTGTGTTTAGTTTCTACATTAAGTCATTAAAATCAAGGAATTCGCTGGGGGTTGGCAGGAATCACTCTGAAAGACAGATATACCTGAAGGTAGTCGATGTCTCTATGCTGCCTCTATGGCTGCTGCTGCTGCTGCTGCTGCTGCTGCTGTGTCTGTGGCATAATGAAGCCAATAAATATAAATTTGCCACAGAAACACACAAAGACAAACACAGAGAGAGAGAGAGAGTGCTGGCTGCCGCCTTGTCATTAGATTGTTTGCCTTGTTTGCCCTTGTCGAGGCGTTTGTAACGCTGATGTGTTCATAGCGGTCTTCATGTCAAAACAAAAGCCATTCCAATGGGGTGGCAGGCTAGAAGGGGCCAGCCTGGCAGCCTGGGCGGAAGGAAGGTAGCTCGTAATAAGCCCAAACGAGAAACAAGTAACGCATTTGTCTTGATGCTGTCTGATAAAGGGAGCGCCGCGAACGACGGCAGTCAGCCAGCCCCTTTCCCAGTCGAGAGACCGCAAACCAGCAGCAGCAACTCGAGGGTTGAACCCTGGCTCTATTGAGCCATCGGGAGCAGCAACTGGGCAACTGACTAAGAGATACTCGCTCGGGCAAAATTATTAAGTTGAAAGTTGAGAGTTGCTAAGATAACTTTATATGTATAAAGATATGTGCCAGATACAATCCAGTCCAAGATATCTTGGACTGCCTGATACTCGACTTTGTAGAGCCAGCATTGATTAGTTAACTTTATACAATGATATATGCCAGATATATGCCGATTTCAGCTAATCTGCTGGTATAAAGAAATTTAGTTGTTGGCAACTTAGGTATGCTTGCACGGATTTAGTAGAGCAAGAGTTGATAAGAAAACCATAAACAAAGCTATATAGTATGTCATATATTATCCAATTTCAAGATTGACTGAAACTGATACTCACGCACTTGCTGAGGCATAGTTTATAGACAAATAATGATTCTAATATATATATATTATTCTTACGAGTTTTATTCTGAAGCACTAGTTTTACTTCTTGCTCTATTACTTATAGATAATATATATCCTAACTACCCCAGCCTTGCTCAAACCGACTTCAATATGAACTTAGGCCTCTCCCTTTCTAAGTCTCCAAGCCAATATGCCCGTCTTCCGCTTGCTGAGCGCGCAACTTGATGGGCCAACCGAGGACGAAAGGTTATGCTGTGTCTGGCAGCAGCCTTCAGCCTTCAGCCGCAGCAGGCTTCGTCCTGCGTCCTGCGTCCTGCGCCCTGCAGCAGCCGCAGCAACATCAAAAGTCGTAAACTTGTAAACCGGTCGCTGATGGCGTTGTTGATTGGGAGGCATTTGCAGCGCCGCAAATGTTCACATTTCGCGCCTTGTCGCACGAGCTGCCAAACGGCGCCACTAGCGATTAATCAGGCTTGGACCAGCCGACTAAATTAACTGCATATACATCTCTCTATCTATATATATATATATATATAGCAATAGACTGTAGCATAAAGGTAATTTATGTGGCTGGCAATTTGTAAGCAAAGCTGACCAAGCTGAAGCTGAAGGCGTGCCAGGGCGCACGAGGTGCCATTTAGGAGCTCTAGAAACACGCACACTCGCCGCCTTGCCACGCCCACTTAATGTTTTGATTTATAGGCCACGGCACGTATACGCCCCGTAGGGCCATTAGAAGCGGGCCAGAATGAAGAGCGGCCTACTCTCGGCAGACATTTAGGTTTATGGCCTATATATACAGGGTATATAAGGGGTATATAGGGTATATACAGTATATATATGTGGGACTATATAGCAAGGGTATCTGTAAAATCATTAGACAAAGACTTTTGCTGCAAAATTTAAATATCTTTGGAAGGAAAGAGTATGCGTGGAGCAACAGAGTGGAGGAGGAGGAGAAGCAGGAGGAGTAGGCGCCAGTCCCTCTGGGCAGCTCGGGCGTAATCTACACGCGCCTCTTATATTTACGAGCGCTGTAAATGGAGCTGCTGCCTGATCCTGGCTAAGTGGCTGCGCGTCCTTTGGGGAATTGGCTGAAAGCCATTTAGAGCTGCTGGCTAAAAGGACAACAAGCAGAGCAATGATAACAGCGCGCGTGGGAGCATGCTTTCCTTCTTCTGTTTTTTTTCTGTTTTCTTTTTTTTAATATTTCGGAGTCCTTTGAAAAGTTTTGCAATTAAAATAAATTCGGATTTCGGCTTTCGGCCCGCGCCAAACCAATTAATCGGGCTAACCCAATTGCAGTGAAATCGATAGGGCCAAAGCCAGAGGCAAGACAATTAAACTTGAAACACAAAGCGAAGCGGACAAAGACAAGTTGCAGAAAAGAGGGTTAAGGCAAAGCCAAATCGATCAAGTTGCGGTTAGCACACACACACACACACACACCTGTCCACAGCTCAATTAAGAGGAAGAGAAGACAGAGAACAAATTGGCAACAACCCGCACTGAGCTGGTTCACATGTGTCATTAATCAATGAAGGCGACGCCTGAAATTAGGCAACAGAATTTGATTGGGAACAGTGAGCGGCATAAATATGCGCACGGCTCAGCGCACTCAGCAAAACTCTGTCCCCCTCCCAGCTCAGTTCACTTGAGTAAAGCAGCTTACAACACTTCTCAACTGCTCGATGAAGGGTGGTCTCGCTCTCTATCTATATATGTATATTTGTGTGTATATATGTGTGTGTGGGTGTCTCTATCTGCCCCCTCTTGGCCTCTCTTTCTGTTTGCACAATGGAACACTTGTAAGGATTAGCGCTGCCTTTTGTAGGCTGTCAAATGAAGCGCGGCTTATCATAAATATTATGATTGGTTTTTCCTTTCCCGCTCGACACCCACGCCCAGCCAGTGTTGGCTAACGTACATATATGTATGTCTTTTTTAATTCGAAAGAAAAATGAAATTGTATTTCTATGCGCTGCTTACCTATTCGGACAGACAGATGGCAGCGTGAAAAGCCTTGAGCTGAGCTGAAATGTAATTTTCCTTTTGATACCCTGTAGAGGGCTGGGGGTGTGTGTGCCGGGGGGGTAGACGGAATTGTGTTTGTAAGTGGGTGGAAAATGAAAATTGCTTTTGCAGCCGAGCAGAAGCAGGAGAAGGCATATCTGCATGCATATAATGATATGCGAGGGTGGGCTGATAAGTTGTGAACATGACAAAATGTCGAAATTAGTTGGAGCTATATAAGTGTTCCGACTTTAAGACTATATCTTATAGAATTGTAGACTTGTCCATATACAAACATACATTCATATCTTGCACTGTAAGCGGTATATCGCAGTCGGGCATACCCAGCCCAGACTACTTGTAGCAAGCCAAGCTCATCTCAGCTGACTCGTTGAGCAGTTGCAGCAAGCGCAAAGCTCATAACCCAACTGCTCGCTCGCATGTGCACTGAGAAAAAAAACGATGTGAAAAGTAATCTATTTTGCAGCTGGCTCTGGGCCCAGCCAGCTCGAGTTGCAGGCGAAGATTTCAATTTGGAGTGCACTTTGGGCGCCTTATCGAGTTGTCTGCGAATAGATTGAATTTCGCCACACACACAGAGAGGGAGAAGGAACAATAACATAAATGTATATATATATATATTTATATATATATATCTGAAGAAAGAAAGATATGAGTGAGGCTTTTGCCGAGATGCTTTAGAATCGCAGCAGATGCGCGATTCATACATAAAATATGAGCTCAAGACGTGGCGAATTGAGGAAAGGAAAGCGGAAAAGTCCAGTGAGCTGAAGTTACGAAGCCGAAATAGAAACGGAAAAGGAAAATGTTTTATTTGCTGGGAAATTCATCAGCTGCAAGCCGAATTTGTTTTCTTTTTTGCCAGTCAGCGCGGAAAAATCAATAAAATTATAAAGGCGTAAACATAAATTGCCGCTGTTTGATGTTCAAACTTTCTCCCTCTCTCTCTGCCTCTCTCTCTCTCTCTCTCTCTGTCTCTCTGTACTTTAATAATGCTGATGTTGTGCCAGGCCCCTGGGCTCGACCTGCCCTGGTCTTGTTCATTATTGTTACCAACATGTTGGCGCTGGCACACGTTTCTGCACTTGACTCGAGCAGCGAGCAGCGAGCAGCTCCGAGTGCCAACCCCTGGCTTTGATAAAAAGCAGCGCGTGCAGCCAACCCCAGGGTCAAGTAAGGCGGGCAAGCGACCCACCTGAGCCACGCACCGCTCGGTTGCTGTTGCTTCTGCTGTTCCCGTTGCAGCCAAACAAAGCAAGCCCGAAAAAATTAAAGTCTTCCGTTTGCACGAATGCCAAGTGAATGGGTTGCTAACGACTGCCTGATGCACGCTCAAGCAGCTTAGGCCCCTTTCAATGGAGTTCTACTGGGATTCAAATCATAGACTCTCTGCAACTCAGCCTTCTCATTCTAGCTATAGTTTACACAGATTGCAGTTGGATGCATTCGACTGCCTGATACTCGTTCATAGCTCACAATAATCAACTATCTAGCTGCCAGACTGCCAGACTGACTTCCAGCTGATACGTATTGAGTATCTTCCCTGCTTCTCTTCAACTTCCTATTGCTACGATGAAACTAATACTCTCTCTTTTACTTGGTGAGCGAGCAACAGCAAAGCTTGCACACACACATGCACGATAATTGACTCATGTGCATGAAGCCTAAGGGCTGGCTATGCTCTGCGACACCGCCCCCGCCCCCGCCTCCGGTCAACCACACCCACCGAGGGAGGCAGGTGGAGTTTAGCCCGACAACAGCAAAAAATAAAACAGCACACGAAACGTGGTCATGAAAATTTAATGATAAAACGAAATGTTATTCTAACGTCTCGCATATACCAAAAGACCCCAACAGACAGACAGGGGCTGACTGGGTGGTTGGGTGGTTGGGTGGTTGGGTGGTTGGGCTGGGTGGTTGGGCTGGGGGTTGGCTGGAGGGAGTTTTATACCCTGCACACGTAACGTTTTCATGTTGTGTTTGTCTACTCGGGGGTGGCAACAAGGTAGATAAATGCTGAAATTAGATCAGCATTGATAGCTGGCCTGGGAGAGCAGACAGTTGTCCACTGGCTCGGCCCTATGCCTGAAGAGATAAAGTACCGAAGCTGAAAGCGACTAGAACTTAAAGCCATCAAAGAGTACAGAAGAGTCCTGTCTGCAGATAGGAGTCAGGCTTTACCCCAGCCTAGCCTAGCCTTATCGCCTCTAGGCTTCTTCCGCTCCTCTTTGCTACTCCCATTGCCACTTGGAGTTCGCGATGGATTGATTGAGTATATAAGAGTGCTGGCTAGAGGCTCGAGTCAGCCCTACCCCAGCCTTTCCCTGCTGTTTCTCTCTGCAACTCTCTTCTCCTGCTCCTCTTCTCTCCTCGCTTCTCTCTTCACTCTTCACTCTTTCACGACTGATTGATTGCTTCAGTGGGCAGGGCGGGGGCACTACTTGAGGCTTGCGTGTCACTCAAGAGTTCCTCGAATGGAACAAGGCGAGTATTACATGTGTAATTAGATGAGTCTGAAGTGTGGCCACGCGGCTGTTCGACCAGTCGAACTACCCTCGCTCACAGTTGCATATGCAATTTAGTGTTAAGTACTGTATAGAATATTTGTGGTATTTGTTTTATGATTGAAATGTGTGCGAGCAGCCAGTGCTCGACTTGATTTATGTTATGTAATGTGTGTAAACTAACCTTAACAAGACACATTTTTGTTGTTCACCAGCAGGCAACCTTTTGCAGCACAGAAACAACATTTCAATCATAAAAGCAAAAGACAAATGATCAAATTCTATATTCCAATGAAAACCAATTATAATTTAACAAGCCAAAGCCAAAGCGAGCGCAATTAACTCCCACTAAGACTAACGAAATCTTGTTTCTGTGTCGTTAAAGGTTGTTCACTGGCATGCCAACAACTCACACACTAACAACAACAACAACAACATGTAAGAGACTGCAGTGAGTGCGACTGCAAGCACGAGCGAACCACCAAGAGCCAACTCGAAGCCACTCGACCGGAAGCGGATGCAGCAGCCCAATTTCCGGCAGCGGACATGAAATCGAAAGCCTACAGAGGCCAAAGAGCGACTCGACTATAAAGGCTAAGCATAGTACAAAGCAGGAGCGAGCGAGACAGCAAGCAGAGAGAGAGAGAGAGAGAGAGAGAGAGCGCGAGTGAGCTCAGAGAGAGAGAGCTCAGGCAATTCTACACATAAATCGAGAGCGAAACTAACAAAATGGCCGCCGCCCACTGAGGCAGAGTGAAAGAGACAGACAGAGAGAGCGAGAGAGAGAGCGAGAGCGAGAGAGAGAGATCAAGCAATTCTTAGTAGCAAGCAAAAAGAGAGAAGAAGCTGGCCAAGATGGCCTCCTTCCAGATACCGCTGATCAACCTGGAGCTGCGCGAGGTGAAGGAGATCGTGTGGGAGAAGATCCAGGAGCCGGTCAACCAGCGCCGCCTCATCCTGGTCATCGTCTCCATCGCCCTGCTGCTGGACAACATGCTCTACATGGTCATCGTGCCGATCATACCCGACTATCTGCGCGAGATTGGCAGCTTCGACGATGGGCCAACGCCGCCGCCGCTGCGCGACAATGTGACTGGACAGATTATTCCGACGCACCACGATCACCACGGCCAGGACTCGGCAACGGGCATACTGTTCGCCTCGAAGGCCATCGTCCAGCTGATGGTGAACCCCTTCTCGGGCGGCTTGATCGACAAGATCGGCTACGACATACCCATGATGATCGGCCTGACCATCATGTTCTTCTCGACGGCCGTCTTCGCCTGCGGCAGCAGCTACAGCGTCCTCTTCTTCGCCCGCTCGCTGCAGGGCGCTGGCTCGGCGTTCGCCGACACCTCGGGCCTGGCCATGATTGCGGACCGCTTCACGGAGGAGAACGAGCGCTCGCAGGCGCTGGGCATTGCGCTGGCCTTCATCAGCTTCGGCTGCCTGGTGGCGCCACCTTTCGGCGGCGCTCTGTACCAGTTCGCGGGCAAGGAGGTGCCGTTCCTCATACTGGCGCTGGTCTGCCTGCTGGATGGCCTGATGCTGCTGCTGGTCATGAAGCCCGTCAAGGAGCAGATCAAGCAGAGCAAGGAGGTCCACAACCAGGTGATTCCCATCTGGCGCCTGCTCATGGATCCCTACATCGCCGTCTGTGCCGGAGCCCTGACCATGTCCAATGTGGCGCTGGCCTTCCTGGAGCCCACCATCTCGCTCTGGATGGAGGACAACATGACCACCGAGAACTGGAAGATCGGCATGGTCTGGCTGCCCGCCTTCTTCCCGCACGTGCTGGGCGTGGTCATAACGGTGAAGATGGCACGCAAGTACCCCCAGCACCAGTGGCTCATGGCAGCCGGCGGGCTCGCCCTGGAGGGCTTCTCCTGCTTCATCATCCCCTTCTGCAGCGGCTACAAGATGCTCATGCTGCCCATCTGCGTGATCTGCTTCGGCATCGCCCTGATCGACACGGCGCTGCTGCCCACGCTGGGCTACCTGGTGGACGTGCGCTACGTCTCCGTCTACGGCAGCATCTACGCCATCGCGGACATCTCCTACTCGATCGCCTACGCCGTGGGCCCGATCATAGCGGGCGGCGTCGTGGAGGCCATCGGGTTCACGGCGCTCAACTTCCTAATCGCCTTCTCGAACCTGGCCTACGTGCCCGTGCTGCGCAAGCTGCGGAACATCTACGACTTCAAGCCGTTCGAGAACGAGGCCAACATACTGATGCAGGACCCGCCCAACAAGGAGTACCAGACCTACGTCATGCACGACCAGAAGCCCGTCGAGGGCGAGCTCAAGAACCACCTCGAGTACGGGCAGCAGTACCAGCCGGAGCAGGAGACCAACCTGGACGACCAGCAGCAGTACGAGTACCAGCAGGCGGCTGGCTACCAGCAGGACCAGGGCTATCAGCCTGGCTACCAGGAGCAGGGCGGCAGCTACGCCCAGCCGCGAGTGGCCAATCCTTTCCAGCAGGCCCAGCAGGCCCAGCAGCCAAGCAGAGGTCCTGCTGCACCCGCGAATCCCTTTAGACAAGGATTTTAAACTGTTGTCTTCGAGAAGAGATATCATTTCTATATACATATATATATATATCTACTGTTTTGTTGAACTCACCTTGAATTTGCTTTAGGATATTACCTACATATATACATATTATACAGATACATATATATATATATATAACTAGTAAGTGGTACGTACACTATAAAACTGCATAAGGCATGCAAATAGTTCAAGTTCAGCTGCTAAGGCCCACCCCAACCCCACCCTCTCCCCCTAGCACCAGTTTTGTATTATACACTGAGACTGCACGCAGCTATATAAGATATATATACATATGTACAGGCTGGCGCCGATATCGGGCCAGCCGTACTCAGTACTCTATACGCTGAAGCTAGAGCAACCAAAGCATAGATCGTAATTGGATCCGACTCAGGAGCAGCAGCGCTTGTTCCTAGTTCCGATCTGCAACAGATATCACATATATATATATATATTGATATAGATATTTATACAACTCGTAGCCAGTAAGCGGCGCAGCTGGGCGGGCTGCACAGGTGCCGCCCCAGGTGCCGTCGTGTCTTTAGCAAGCAGTGGCATTCATATCGCAGACATATCACAATTTGCACAAACCGACTCTCTTTACACCCTTTCGTTTGCCACTGCGACGCACCTGTCGGCCACCGTGTCCCGCTCGGCTGTGCCATATCATTTGGAGTTTCGAAAAAGGATTTTTGAGTTCGGAGGTTTATGGATATTTCTAACATAAGACACAACCAAGGTAACGATACATATCAGAGTCTCGATGGCTCGCCTGTTTAAATTACCAAAAGTGATATTAACTATTGCTATTAGTGCGATACTCGACATATCGCTTATATACATATACTATATATACCTAGTGCGTAATGGGAGAATTTGAAAATATTTGATGTTTCATACATACATATATACCTACCAATCAATTATTATTTGCTTTGTCGGCTCTACGCGCCCGCTGGCCGAGCCCTTGGTATGCCTCTCTGTGTGTGTACAGGGTGTGGCCCAGTCGTAGCAGCCCGGTAATAGCATAGCATAAATGTGTGTACCTTGTGTATGTATCTACGGATACAGTATCTCAACTTAGCTAACTACTGATTATAACTCTATACATATATACATATATATGTATATATATATATATATATATATATATTTATATCATTTCGATTGCACCCACATTCTTAGAGCGCTTTCTATAGCCGCTCTATAAAATATATATATACATGCATATATTATACACCTATTCTATCTAGGAGCTAAGTCAGCCGAACATTTTTGTATAACAATTGCTGTACACAGTTAAGTATCAATGTCTGTTATAGTTAGCCAGGTCAATTGCATTGCGTAATCCGTCAACAGACTAAGCTGAAACTGAAACTGAAACTGAACTCAGCTGAGATCTATCGAGTCAAATACTGGAGATATTCCAATGGGAAATCTTTTTCATATAAAGATATAGTTTACTTTTTACAAACAATAAAAAATTAAATAAAAATATAGTTCAGATATTTGTTTTTAATCTCCTTTTCTTTTCCCTTTCTCTGGCTGTAACTTTTGCCATTCCTTCGACTAAATTCCTATCTCAGTGAAGTTGAAAAATCAGTTGATTTAAAGCTTTGCTCTAATTGATTGATTACAAAATGTCATCATTGATGCACACACACATATATATATACTATATATGTACATATAGAGATTTTTAATGTGTATTACATAATAATTATGCTAGTCGAAACTCTTGAACATTCTATATCCGTAAACATATCAGTGACACGGCCAATTTTTCAACTTAATAGCGAAGTTATCTAATCTGCGAGTATATATACATATACATATATACTATATACAGTTAGAGCTTATTTTGAGGAATTTTAAGAAGCGGAAGCGAGCCTAGTTTATATAGCCCATATACTACAAACATATACATACATATATATATATCCAACTATATGTCTAGCAAATGCACTGATTTTCAAAGCAATTAGTTAAGCAAACGTTTTGAATAGATCATAATATATATATATATATATATGCAATACCCGATATATATTGTTTTCCCTTTTATATGGCACTCCGTTATGTAACCCATTATCAGTTAGCATAACTATACACATATATATATATATATATATATATATATATATATATATATATATATGAATATATATTTATAATACATTTTAAGCAAGCTTTTAGTAAATACGAATGAATGAAAACTCATGAAAAAATCTCCCATCAAATGTATCAATTAAAACAAAGTACAGACCGTACGAGCAGAATCTTTAAAGAACACACTATATATATACTATATAGAATAGTATAAAAAATTAATATATATATATATATATAGTTTATATATGATTACGATCCATGTTAACATAGCATAAAGCATCAGACACACATCTCGGCAGAGTCTTAAAGATAATGCGACGATCCGTTACGAATGAATCGCTATATATATAGACCTATATGTCAATATACAACAATTTGAAGAACATTTCGGAAAGCAATATACCAAATAGCTAAAATACAATAATATAAACTTTGGACTATGAACAACAACAGAAACTAGTCATAGCTGTAAAGAAGAAAAAACATTCTGTTCATGCTAAATGGTCTTATGCCCCAAAACCAAAACCAAATCTAAATTCAAATCTAAATTCAAATTCAAAATCAAATTTAAATTTAAATTTAAAAAAGTTAAGTTTACAGTTTTCTATACAAAGCAAAGACCATTTGACAAAGTGTTTGAAGTATCTTCCAAAAAATAAAAGAAATCAAATTAAATAAAAGGAAATTAAATGAAATTAAATTAAATAAAATTAAATAAAAGAAAATAAGAGAAAATTAAATATTATACAAAATATATATAACAAATTTATATAAAATAAAATATAACAAATATATACATATATGATGAATATATAAATATATATTATATAAATTTACATTTTAAAGAAGTTAAAGTGCTGCTGTCGGTTGCTATCGACTGCGTAATACTCGCTCACGACACACAAAAGACAGATTCGAATTTTCCAAATTTCGAATTTCCGATTTGCCACGCCTTCATTCGAGCTCTCGACTAACAATGGCCTCATGATGAGCCATACCCCCAGTGGGAGTATTTATCTGATCAGCTTCAATAGTCTCAAGCTTCGAGTATCTGAAGCACCCTCTCTCTCTCTCTCCCTCTCTCTCCCTATCTCTCCCTCTCTCTCCCTCTGCTTTTGCACATTGTGAACGAGTGTTGACTGGAGTAGCCAATGCGAGAGCTGCACAGAACCCACGAATGCTCTATAATACTTATAGGGTATTCGCGTGGCAGGAGCATGCTCTTCGACGTGCTAAAGGGCCGGCTAAGTGTAATATCTAACGAAATTTTATAAGAACTTGCAAACATTTTTAACAAATTATAACTGTGTCTGTACGTATTGTAAAGAAATAAATAACGTTGCTAACACACACACACGTAAATATATAAATATGTATTAAAAATATAAATATATACTTAATGTACAATACGATTAAACCATATGCTACAGAAACGGAAAAGTTATAAACAAAAGGAAAAAACTAAGAACAAAAAGAAAATAATAATTTCAAAATTAAAATCATAAAATATGTATTTAAAGTGTTGAATGTTCAATAGCATATTAAACAAAAAATATAATTATAATTACAGATATATGAATAATATAATTTGGCATATTGCAAAATATTTAACAATGGCTAAAAGTTAAAGGCAAAGGCAAAAACAAAATAGTTTTCGAATATTTGAATTTTCTTTTCAAAGAAAATCGATTTTTTGAGCTATAGAGAAGTGTATTTGAACTATCCGAAAGGCCCTCAAGAAATTCCGCCACAATTCAGTTTTTGTATAGCAAGAAGAAGAAGAAGAAGAAGAGAGAGATTAGTTTCGTATGGTAAGTTTTGATCAAAGTGTTTCAAATACATATATTAAGATTAGATTAAATTATGAAAACTTCACAATTTGTTTCTGCTAATGTTATAGACGTTTGTGTTAAACTAGTATTTGTATTATTATATAATATATATATATATATATATATGAATATATAATTGTAATAGAGCCTCAAACAATTATGCTAAATGCTAAATGTTCTTAACTCTTACTCAAACTCAAACCCTAACTCTAACTCTAACTCTAACTCTATTCTATACTCAAAACAGTTCTGAAAACGTTTGCTGTTCGACAAATTTCAAAGTCTATCCAAAGAACTTAAGTTTCTGACTCTTAACTCTTAACCCTGTTCCCCAATGCTTGCAGTAATATATCATATAATCAATTACAACGGGTAACTCTCATGTCTATATATATATCCTGTCCCCTCTGCCCTGCCCCTGTCCCGCTCTATCAAGAAATCATGGCAAGCAATTGAACAGCATACTACGAATACGTATGGAATCCAAAATATATATATACAAACAGATATATATCATAAATAAATTATTGTAATTGAAACGCGTATGGATCAAGTGAAATATTGAAAGGATAATGGTAACGATAACGATAACGATAACGATAATGCATATTACAGAGCAGAAATACACACAAATACCACAAACCAAATGAAATACTATTGAAATATAATTGTTAACCATGAAAAAGAAGTCTTTCACTGGGCCTTAGCTATAATTATATTAATTACCTAATTGAAAACAGACCAAAAGAGAGAGAGAGAGAGAGATGGGGTGGGGAGGGGGAGAGGGAGGGAGAGGGAGTGAAGCGTCAACAAAAGTTGAATAGAGCCAAAGTTCTGTTGCAACTTTGCTTCTGTGGTTTGGTGGTTGCTCTGCATTTGGTGGTGGTTCCACAACAACGACCTAGAACTGGAGCAGGAGGAGCTGCTGGTCGAGAGCAAATTGTGTGCGTGCCCCGAGGCTGAGAATTTTTGGACGTTGTTGCCCTGTGCCAAATGGATTTTCTCTTTTGCAATTTCCATTAGCAACTTTCGGCCACGAGCCTCTGGCACGCATCAGCGCTGAGCCCCAAAAATATGAAACTAACTTTGCCCTGTTGTGGCTGACAAAAGTGGGCAAGTCCCAGCTCCACGCCCATCCACCCTAAGCCACACTGAAGGCTCACCACGTAGGCTAAGTATCTGTCAGACGCACTCAATAGATATTGTTGCTCTGATGTGAAAGCGAATGTATAAGTTTTGGACTACATTAGTGGCGACTCTCTCTCTCTCTCTCTCTCTCTCTCTTATGAAAAGTTCCCAAACTATCTACATAAACATGAACAAGCTTTTTACCTGGGCAGATATAAAGTTGGGAATCTTTCAACTTTATATAAATATTCTGGTTTATCATAATCTTAAGATTTAGTTATGCTTCCAACTTTGAATGCCTAACTCTATGAACTAAATACTTTAAGTTTCTTATGGAGATTCTCATATATCATTTACAAATTCAATTATATTTAGTTCTAGTTTCTTCTGCTTTCGATCTTAAAGCTTCTTTTTGTCTATAACCAGCGTAACTCTGGAACTATAAGCTCTAGATACTTTCAACTTGATATAAACATTCTTCTTTATCAATTCCATAAAGAGTTTTCTAGGCATGAAACAAATATTCTATGCTTATCATCATTATATCTATAGATATCGATTCTGAAACTCCGTTTTTAGCCATAACTCGAGAACTATTCGACTTATATGCTTCCAATTTGATATACCGATCCTGTAAGAGCATACTTTGAAGTATTTTAGTTTTTTTTATGTGTATGTCAAAGCTAACTGGTGTAGGGTATCTTTGAGTCATCGCTATGCACCTGGCTGCTGTGGCAATAAATGCTGCCCGAGGCGCAACAAAAACAATACGTAAGCAATTTACGCTTTCCGCTTGTTTCAATTCAAACAATTAAAAGAAAAACAAAAATGCGAAAGAGGGAAATAAGGCGAGGCAGTTCATTTTGGTTAGCGGCACAAAAGTCCATAACAAGAGACGATGCTTGGTTAGGCGCACAAAACAATCCCAAGAACCGGCCGCAGTAACACAAAAGCGCAGCCAAAGGCTCAACGAGAATATATATTGAAAGCGGCGTAAAACAGCAAGCGCTAAGGCCGTAAAGGATTTACGGCTCAATTGTTGCGTGCGTGCCAGAAGATGAAGTGGGGGAGTTGGACCAGGAGTGGGAGCTGTAGCTGTAGCTGGTGTGGCAAAGGCGAAACACCCTCGAATATGGAAGCCCTTTGCACACAGCAAGCGAACAAAAGGACCAAAGGCTCATTCATTCATTCATTCACACACTCATTCAGTCATTCAGTTGCTCATTCACTCCGGCAGTCGCTGCCTCCAGCTGGGCTCACAGCTTGTTCGACTGGTGTTTCATGTCGTCCACAGAGCAGGCCTCACGGCCTCACGGATTCACGGATTCACGGATTTGTTTTGCCTTTTTAAATTGCTTCGCTTCATTTGCTTCGGTTTCTGCTAAATGCAGAGGGATACGCAGGTCTAAAGATCAACCGTTTCAAATGCAGCATCGATTCCCCCGCCCAGCCCTAGCATCACCATCGCCATCTCCATCTCGGGCTGGCCGTAATGAGCCATGGGCGTGGGGGTTGACTGTTTTTGCTAAATTGGAATCGTGGCTGCGAAGCAACATTATTTTTCATTGGGATTACATTTTTATCGCCGCGTCTGACGGGTGCCAGCAGTTGGCTGTCGTCTAACCGCCGCGCAGCATCCGCAGAGGGGAGCGCAGCGTGAGAGAGAGAGAGAGAGAGAGATTCTAGGCATTCGAGCGTGATTTCTGCTGCTTAATAATGAGCTTGTTTGGTTTGGGCGAAGCGTTTTATTGCGGCCCGTTAAAACGGGAGGCGTGCGGCCAATAAGCCCCATCGGCTTAGCTGTCCGGGTGTGAATCGTTCCCCTCAGCCACATAATAAATATCATAATGAGCTAATGCATCAATCCAGGCGCCAAAAATGCAAACGAGGTAAAATCGAATCATGAGCAGGCGAAGCAACTGACAGCCAGACACAAATTGAACCTGACGGCTTCATCAATAAGCGGCTCCACAGACAGCTGTTCCAAGGGGAAACGGAAACGAATACGAAAACGGAAGTACGCCCAGTCTGCCCTGCAATGGCGCATGAATATCTGATTAGCCGCCCTCTGTCTGCCTAATCAAAAATCCCAGCATCAATCAATCAATCAATCAATCAATCGGAAATGTGTCCATGTCAGAGCGCATAATTGAATGCGATGCAAATGCAATGTATCCAATTTGTGCTACAGTGAAGCCTAGCCAACAGCGAAACAGAAGAGAGGAGAAAAAAGAGGAGAAGAGACAGGAAGAAAGGAAGAATCCTGGATGCCACATATAGACTCAAGGATCCCATCGATACAGCCAAGTGTGAATAGATTCCTCTTTTCTTGGAGCTGCATTTGTCTATGGGGTATTTGCAAGTCAGTTACCTTATGACTAGTTGGCTTGCAGGGTATCAGGCTTGCATCGAAATACGAACTAGTTGTTTTGAACCAGTGGAATCAGTGAGTCTTTCAGTGCAGACGAACATATAAATAAAATAGAAAAGGTGAACTTGTGAACAAACTGTCCAGTATAATTTGTAAGTGAACAATTGAACTGGTTCATTGAACTGAACTAGAATCAGTAGCTGTGTTGTGCCTAACTAATGGAACTAACTAACGGAATGAATGAAAAAAGAATGAGTGAAAAAGGTAAACTGAACTAGTTCGTTGAATAATTGAGCTGAGTTAACAATTGAACTAGTTCATTGAACTAATCTACCAGCTGTGCTGAACTAAATGAACTTAAGAAAGTGTTGATTCAAAAGAACATAAAATGAACATTGGAACTAGTTCATCAATTTTGAACTAGAATTGCCAGCTCTACAGGGCGCAAGCTCTTCTTTAATTACTTAATTTGAATTTCCCTAAGGCAATTTATTATAATTTACTACAGGCTCTGCAAGGCTGGGCCTCTCCGCTCCGCTCAGTTCAGCTCAGTTCAGTTCAGACGAGTTGCCCTATTCAATGGGTCGTTAGGGGGAGCTAAGCTGGAGTTAGACAGGTTGTGGTTAATGTTATTCCCTGCAAAGACAACCGTGACACGGCAAACAATAACAACAACAACTGTTCCAGGAACAACAACAATGGAGCGGATGCTCAAATTGGTGCCACGTGCCTCCATTGTTCACAGAGACAGAAAGAGAGGGGGAGAGCTGTAGCTAGTTGTAGTACAAGTCTTGGCCAGATAATGAAAAAAGGATAATAAATTGCATTAGATGATGGGAGCAGGAGACGCGCGACGCGTGCCTCGCTTGAGGTTGAGGCTGAGGTTGAGGGCTGTTTAGAGCGTTTTGCCTTTATCATGATTGTCGTAAAACCAGTTTTATTAATAACATTATGATTGCCATAAGTAGACGGGAACCATTCAACAAACGGATGTCTCTATCCCCCTCGATCAAGTCTGCAATTTTGAATTAGTTACTGCTCTTTTTTATGCCGTCATTGGATGGCCAAATTGGGTGGAATGGATATCTACCTAATGTATGTGACAATGAGAAGTAGGCGTGGCCATGCGGATAAAGTTTAAAGTTGATTGATATTGATTGATTGGCTTATTTTGGTACTACATATAGGAAGTAGAAGATTCCTGAGCTGGATCAATAGTCAGCCCAGTCATCTAGAGGAAGGAGTCTTAGATCTAGAGAGTCGGAATATTCTACCTAATATATGTAGTCTTCTTGGAATTCTATATATAGAATATGGATCCTGGACTCAGGTAACTAGTTACAAAGCCTTGGCCGAGCTTCAGGGTATCTGGCAGTCGGTCACTGCCCAGCCGACTAGAGCCTAGTTATTTGATTTGCTCTTGAATTTGTCATCGGATATGTGAGTTGTGTTTGAGCTGCTGTATCTCACTTGACTGTATCTCACTTTAACGGAAATTGCCGTCTCGCTGGGCAACCGGAAGTGCTTACACACTCGACTTATAGTCCTGCGAGCTTCACTTTAAAGGACACTCCGCAAAAGGAGCCAGCCACTGGAGGGAGAGCTCAACGCCAGCTCTTGAGCTCTCTGTTTAGTTTTCCTTGGGCCATTTTATTGCACTGCCGATAGCGGAAGCCAATGAAAGCTTGATGAGCGTCCGTCCGCAAGGCGGATTTAGATTGTCTGGGACCTTGACAGATAGATAGAGAGAGAGAGAGAGAGAGAGAGAGAGAGAGAGAGAGAGAGAGAGAGAGAGAGTCTGAACACGCCTCCGAGGCATTGTTCGCTTAACTGAACTACGATATCTCGTGCTGTCCGATTAGCGCTCAGCTCTCAGCGCGAGCGACAGCCTGCCAAGCAGCGCGATAAACCCTATTCTACTGCCCCACTGTCAGTCTATTCATATGATAAGAAGAGGAACATTTTATGTGGAAAAGGCAGCCGCGCACTCGAGAATGACAGTGATTAACTAGTTGTTCCATTCAGCCGATATCGCATCTGAGATTAATGCGTCATATGCGCCGAACAACACATTAGTCAGTAATCTTTCTTTATTTATAGCCTTCGCCTCCCCTCTGTGCCGCCCGAGAATTCGAATATGTGATACATTATTTATAATTGGCCGTATTTATAGCCGATCATTAAATCATAGTTTTCTATATACATATATATATATATATATATATATATATCTGTATCTAATCCTTCTGTTACATCTACTTGCAGGATGGAAGGACTCCATACTATCCATACCCAAGAAGTGGCTCTCCACCGCGGAGTCCGTAGACGAATTTGGTTTCCCTGACGTGAGTGAGCGGAATTTTCGAATTTCTTTGCAGTCGACTTCAAATATTTGCGCAAGGCTCTACAAACTTGCTACTCGACTAATTCAAATACAAATACGAAGACAAATACTGAGACGGAGACGGGGGCAGGGAGGGAGACGGAGGCAGAGGCACACGCATAGAGACAGACTAATCCTGTTTGTTATAATTACAAATGCAAATAACGAGCGCTTTTGTATGGCAACCGTCGTCCTCTGGGGCAACCGGCACCGGGCACCGGGCACCAGACACAGCCAGACAACCAGTCCACGGCACTTGTAAACAAACATCCCAAGCCCCCCACCCCCAACGGCTGTCCTCATCCCAAACTTACCTGTAAAAGCACAGCAGCAACCCTCGAAAATAGAGACATATACAGATAGAGATAGAGAGTGTAAGAGTGAAAGAGAGAGAGAGAGAGAGAGAGAGAGAGTGAGATGTGCCTGGCAGCAACTCGACTTCTGTCAGAGTCAAATGACAGATGAAAAAGTTCCTGCATACTTCAACTGTTTGCTCTACCAAGAGAACGCTTAAATACCCTTCATGCACACACTACGTTAGTGTGTTTCGAAATATATATTATCACATTTATATACACATATATATAATCATACTAGAATCATATATACGTATATTCAGTTGCATTCTGAATAATTTGATATCTTAACGTAGCAAAGGTCTTCAAAATATTGCCATGCCCACAGCTAGGGTATTCGAGCTCAAATGTGCAAAAGAATGTTTCGCAAATTGAATACAAATGAAGCAGCATCCAATATGAAACAGACTTGAGGGGATCTCATAGTTGAGTGCTAGACGATATACATATATACATACATACATACATACATATATAGTATTATATAGTATAGACTCTTGAGCATTAAAAACAAGTTTTTTGGCTAGATTCTGAATTCTATAGATTATTTTTATAGATTTGCAAATTTTTCAAAATTTCAAAACATATCTAAAACTTCTAGTAAAGTGAAAATATTTTTCAACACTATAATATAAATATATAAATAAATAATTTAGGTAAAATTTTTGTAGATCTTTCGAATCGTAAATTGAACTAAATTTCGAGGCGTTGCCAAATTAATGAAATTGTTCAAGCTCTTCAGTCCAAACATATCCACATAAAATCTCAGTTCTGATGTATTTTATGCACTTTTGAAAAGTGAAAGGAAATCCAAATTGTCAATTTCCAAAATGCGAAATATTCGAAATCGATTTTTGATTTGAGGCGATTCACAAATCGATTCCGCACGTTGTTGGCTCTTGAAAGAAATTGTGTGTGTTTGGTCCTTGGGGATTCTCGACGCGCGACGCTCAGCTGAGAGCAGAGCAGAGCAGAGCTCTTCGTTCAAGTTGTCCGTGACAAGGCGAAATGCCATGGGGGAAAGCGAATGTCAGATTCATGCCCAGTCCCCACATTTCTTGCCCTATTTCCAAAATTTTTTACTTTTCGCTTTTCGTTTTATTTTATTTTTTTGTGATTTGAAATTCGGGTCCCTGGGGTCTACGCTTTTTGTGCTCTAACTGCCATAATGTCCTGCATATAAATGAGCTGGGCAAATACAATTTGACAGAAGCTACATAAAACAAGAAGAAAACGAAACGAGGGAAAACGCATGCGAACCCTTTTCTGTATCTTTTGTTTGCTTCAGACTCTACCGAAGATACCTGTCCCACCGCTGGAGCAGACCATGGCCGACTATGTGCTCGCCCTGGAGCCCATCACGACGGCCGCTCAGCTGGATAGAACCAAGGCCATCATCAAGCAGTTCGTGTCGCCGCAGGGCCTGGGACCGCGCCTGCATCAGTACCTAATGGACAAGCGCGAGGCCGAGGATAATTGGGTGAGTTATGATTGATCGCGATTGACAGCTGATTGAGTGACGTTGACTGAGTTGACTGACTTTGACTGACTGAATAGCTGACCTTCAAGGCTATCGACGAGTGGTCAACTGTGACAGATAAGTGATTGATTGATGGATGATTGATTGAAGGATGATTGATTGAAGCACAATCATGGGTGCACAACATGAGTGCTTGGGTCTCAGAAGAAACTTGAGACATTTTTGATGATTTATGCTGACTGATTGATATTGATTGATCACGATTGACTGCTGATTGAGAGGCTGAGGCGCTGACCGACTTAGGTTTTGGCTGGCTGAATAGTTAGCCATTCAAGCAGAGCGACGACTGGCCAAATGTAACTGATGGATAATTGATTGAAGGATGTTTGATTGAAGCGCAGTCATTTTGGCTGATTTCTGCTTACTGATTGATCTCGATTGAATGAACGACTGTTTCACTAACTAAACGAAACATATATGACTCCCCATAAACTGTCCAACAGACTGACAAACTGATCAATCGATCAACGATCAACGAACTGTTTCCTCAGATTTTAACTATATAGATATATATATATATATATATATATATATATATATATACTATAGTGTAGTCTCGCGAGTGTGTTTATGTTTGCATGCCATTGCACTGTGAAAGTTTATTCAAATCCAACATCAATACGCGCACTCGATCGCACATATGTATATATTAATTAGTGGGTAACGGTATACATATATACATAGCTATACATATATGTATAGGTGTATATATAGCTTATGCGCTAGGTGGTTCAGGGATGAGGGTGCCGACTGTCGGGGAAGGAGTAGGTGGGGCGGGTACGCTGGGGTCGTTGGGCGATGGCGGCTGTGGCACGAAGATGGTGGTGCCGGATGGTTCGTTGCCATTGGGGGTGGTGGTCTGGCCAGGAGCAAGAGTCGACTCCTCCGGTGGGCCAGGCAGTGTTGTTCCGGGACTCACTGTGCTGGTTGTGGGCGCTGCAGTGCTGCCACCCGCAGGTGGCTGGGTGGTTTTAGCTGGAGCAGCTGTAGTCACGGTTGCTGGGGCTGCGGTCGAGCTGCCCGACGGAGACGGAGTGGACACTGAGCCAATGGGCACGCAGTTGAGGTTCAGCTTGTTGCTCGAGCACTCAACGGTGGGTATGTAATCGGCACATGTCGTGCACTCCTGGAGTACATAGCTGAAGTAGCCCGTAGGCGCTTGGCATGCCGTCAGCACTGGGCTGCCTGTGAGACAACTATAGTACTGCGTTATGTCCGCATAGTAAGGCAGCATGATGCGCAAATTCTTTTGGCACACGGGCACGATATCCTCGGTGTAGGCGGGCGAGGGGCAACTGGACTGTGCCTGGATGCCAACGGCCAGCAGTCCAACAACTGCGATTAGAACTGAAAGGCAGATGGATCCACCAGCATAAGATATCTCCCTTACTATACGTATGCTGGCATGCTTACCGGCTTTCATTACTGCTGCTTCTGGAGACTTCTCGCTGCTTTCCTGTCGTTGCGATCACTGCTCTAGCCCAGCCCGAACGAGAGCCTTTTATGGCGACAAGCGAGCTGTCAGCGGCGGGCGTAATCAGCTCGAGCAACACGTCTAGATTAATATTCTTGTTGCGCTTGTCATTCCGCCAAAATTAAAGTTGAATCGAAACCGAATTGCGCTCGCACGCCTATGTAACCTGGGTAATCTACGCCGTATCTGCCCACCCGATAACAGCCATACAAATTTTCACTAATTATTGAATCAGCGGGCAGAGCAGAATGTCTCTTTCTGCTCTTAACCATGGCAATTAGCATAGCTGCCAAGCCACCCAAGCCACCCAACCAGCCAGCTTCCCCCACCCATCTCATATCTTCAGTATTTCCGCCGAGTGCTTATCATCAGCTGCGCCGCCAATAACACCCATATCACTTGACTCCATGTCTGTCTTTCCTCGGAAATACAAAAAAGAACGGAAATTCTTTAGCGAAATTCCAGCTGGTGCGATCTTCCAGCTAATTGAACCCAAGGATCCAATGTTCGCCTTCTGATAGTGAGAGCAAGCTATTGCTCAACAGCAAGCGCGTAATTATGTAATCACAGCCTCTGATTGCCATATAACGCCCACCTCTTCTATAGCAGCGATGAACTTGTAGAGACGAGAAGCGAGTTCGTCTCAGTCGATACAAACATAAACTATATATGTAAGATAAGACATTTGATATGGAAACTCGAATTTGAGTGCAGGCTGAGCTTATCTTCAGTTTAGTTATTATTATATTGAATAGAACTCTTCTGTCTCAACTAATCCAAGATATCGCCAGATATACAAGGTTTTACATATTTAATAAGATTCCTAATTGACATTGGGATATATGGGACTAGTATGAGATCTCTTGCAGGTTAATATGAATGCATTAGAGCTCTTTTGATGGCTCAAATTCACAGCTCTTAAATATTTCTATTTCATCCCAACATTTCATCAACTTTATCTAGCTTATCCATATAACCAATATCGCTTCCTGAAACAGCGTATCTGCTAGTCAGTCAACATTTAAGGAATATCTTCTTTCTTAGCCCAACATGTGAATAATTCCAACTTCATACTTACGTGGAATCTGCTAGTCGAGCTTGCTTTTCATTTATTTATACAGATTTTGCTATTTCTTAAGCATATCAGAGAAAACCTATGAATATGTAATATAATTAGAGTTTTCCTATTCAATGGGTATCTGCTAGTCGAGCATACTTTTCATTAATTTTAATCAATTTTGCTATCTCTTAAGATATCATAGAAGACCTATAATTATCTAATATAATAAGTATCTTCCTATTCAATGGGTATCTGCTAGTCGAGCATGCTTCAACATTAAATATTCAGACCCATAAATTGTTTTCTTGCCCTTAAAATCACTTAAGACTCTCAGCAGCTTGCAAATACAATACTTATATCCCATCCTCCTCTTTGGCGAGGTATCTGCTAGTCGAGCATGCTTCAACACTAAAAATTTAGCCAGATAAATTGTTTTCTTGCTCTCATAAGCCCCAAAGACTCTCAACAGCTGGCAGATAGAATACTTATATCCCATCTTCCTCACTGGTGAGGTATCTGCTAGTCGAGCATACTCTCTATTAATTTCAATACACTTTTATTTTTCTCAAACATATCACGTGAAACCCTTAAATATATGTAATATAATTAGGATTGTCCAATACCTATACCTAGAATACATGGGTATTCCCATCCTCCCTCCTCACCTGCGAGGTATCTGCTAGTCGAGCATGCATTAGGAGTGTGAGCATTTTTACGCCGAATTCTTGGCAATTACAATTATTGATCAATTAAAAGTGTTAACTGACATCGATACGTTTCGACAAGGTCAATTAGCTAATTGACTCATTCACAACAGAGACCCAGACTCACCTGTGTGAATGCAGGTGGCTGTGTGTTGTGGGACGGGACATGTGTTATTGTGGAGCCATGGAAGAGCAGTTATTTGTGCAGTTAGATATTTATTTAGATGTTATTTTAGAGTTCTGAATGAAATTCCGCTTGCTGAACATTAGTTTTAGTAGTTGATTGATTCTGTGGAGGGGGCGGGCCGAGGGCAGCTGGGTGGACGGCTTAGGCTGAGGTCGACGGCTTCTTCTGGGCCTTGCTGGGAGGGGTTGGCTTCTTGCCCGCCTTGGGTGGGGACGGAGCAGCGGGCTTCTTGGGCGCGGCGGCCTTGACGGGTGCCGAAGGCTTCTTTTGGGGCTGTGGGGCGACGGGTTTCTTGCCAGGCTTAGGGGCATCGACCACGACGGTGGGTGGGGTTGGTGGCTCGGTGGGTGGTGTGGGCGGTGTGGGGTCGAGTGGCGAAGCGTGGACAATGTTCATCTCTGGCTCTGGCTGGTGCTGGTGCTGGTGCTCGTGCTCGTGCTGTGGCTCGTGAACCAGGGCGGGCTCATGGTTGAACACGTGGAGGGGTCCGTTGGGCGCCATCACTGGTGGCACATCGTCGACCAGGTGGGTGGTGATGGGCGCATCGGTGGGCAGGACATCCATGGGCGGGGCGGGCACATACAGGGCCGGCGAGGCGCACTGCTGCAGCACGAAGGTGAAGACCTCTCCGGGCGGACAGTGCACGGTCAGCTGATTGCCGTAGATGCTCTGGCAGACGTAGTACTCGGAGTTGCTGAAGTAGCTGGGCCAGCGTATGCCCACCTCCTCCCGGGTGCACTGCAGCTTGTAGTCGAGCCGAGCCTGCGACAAGGCCGCCAGGCTGAGCAGAGTTAGAGCGAATACTGCACAGCGAGAGATTGATTGATTGATTGATTGATTGATTGACTGACTGATTGAGTGCCTAACTCACCTTTCATCTTGTTGGGGCTTGGGGTTGGCGCTGGGTATCCGTCGGGGCGAGATGAAACTGCTGTACTGATGTTCTCGAGTTGCCCTAGGCATTATATATAGTGGATCTTATCGCCGATCTGCGATCTCCCAACTGACTGAGATCTCCGCTCCGCCTTATCAGCCTTCCCTTCGCACTGGGCTCGATAAGGGGCGCACCCACAGGCCCAGCCCAGCCCAACCCAACGATGTTCGGTTTTTTCCAGCTAATTAAGTTTGTATCTCGTGTGTTAATAATGCGCTTTCCATGTACTCCACTCCACTCGACTCCACTCGACTCCACTCGACTCGACGTCAGGCCTACTACTACTGGCTGAACGAGATGTACATGGACGTGCGGATTCCCTTGCCGATCAACTCGAATCCCGGCACCGTCTTTCCGCCGCGCCACTTCAGGACCGTCCACGACGTGGCCCACTTCGCGGCGCGGCTGCTGGACGGGCTGGTGGAGCACAAGGAGATGCTCGAGAGCGGACAGCTGCCGCAGGAGAGGGCCGCCTCCAGGGAGAAGAACCAGCCCCTCTGCATGGCCCAGTACTATCGTCTCTTGGGCTCGTGCCGCCGCCCGGGCGTGGAGCGCGACTCCCAGTTCTTGCCCAGCCGGGAGAAGCCCGTCGACAGCGACGAGGATCGCCATGTGGTGGTGATCTGCCGCAACCAGATGTACTGCGTCGTGCTGCAGGCCAGCGACCGCGGCAAGCTCACCGAGAGCGAGATCGCCTCCCAGATCCTCTACGTGCTCAGCGACGCGCCCTGCCTGCCGGCCAAGCCGCTGCCCGTCGGCCTGCTGACGGCCGAGCCGCGCACCCAGTGGGCCATGGACCGCGAGGCTCTGCAGCTGGACGAGCGCAACCAGCGGAACCTGGAGCTGATCGAGACGGCGCTGGTGGTGCTCTGCCTGGACGAGCCCCTCAACCGCAACTTCAATGCGCGCGGCTTCAGCGGTGCCACGCCCAGCGTCCACGTCGCCGGCGAGCGGGACGAGACGAACATGGCCCACGAAATGCTCCACGGCGGAGGCAGCGAGTTCAACTCGGCCAATCGCTGGTTCGACAAGACCATGCAGGTGACTCCACTCCCTCCCCCGCCCCTTTCCCGCCGCCACTCCCAGCTAACTTCTCTCAATCTGTCCATCCGTCAGCTCATCATCTGCACCGACGGCAGCTGGGGGCTTTGCTACGAGCACTCGACCTCCGAGGGCATCGCTGTGGTCCAGCTGCTGGAGAAGGTGCTGAAGGGGATCGAGGCGCAGCCGCTGGACGACAACGGGCTGCCGCAGCACCATCTGCCGCCGCCGGAGCGCCTCGAGTGGCACGCGAGCGACAAGGTGCAGCGGCGCTTCGCCCAGGCCGCCATCACCGTGGACAAGGCCATCGACAATCTGGATTTCTACGTCTACCGCTACCAGGGCTACGGCAAGAACTTCGTCAAGTCCTGCCAGGTCAGCCCGGACGTCTACATACAGCTGGCCCTCCAGCTCGCCCACTACAAGTGAGTCTCCTCCCCACCCGAGTTATCGCTTCTCTCTAATCCGTTGCCTTGCAGACTCTACGGCCACTTGGTGGCCACCTACGAGAGTGCTTCCACCAGGCGCTTCCTGCACGTAAGTCTCTAGCCAACGATCGACTTAGCCATGGGTAACATCTCTCATCCGACAGGGTCGTGTGGACTGCATACGTGCGGCCAGCACGGAGGCTTTGGAGTGGGCCAAGGCGATGTGCCAGGGCGAGGGAGCCAACGTTACGCTGGAGAGCGACCGCGAGGAGGACGAAGAGGATGCCCGGAAAGTGAAATTCAGCATCTATAGCGTACGTATTTGTCGGAGACAGCTCTCCACTAGAATTCTACGTAGGATTATCGCTTGCCTCCCACAGAAGGATCATCTGCGCGAGCTGTTCCGCTGCGCCGTCGCCCGCCAGACGGAGGTGATGGTCAAGAACATACTCGGGAACGGCATCGACATACCGCTGCTGGGGCTGCGCGAGGCCTCCGTGGAGGTCACTGGCGAGATGCACGAGCTCTTCACGGATGAGTCCTACAAGATATCGCAATGCTTCCTGCTCTCCACCAGCCAGGTACTCAAGCCGTTTCTCACACGCCCGCCACCACCACCATGCACCACGCACTGAGCACCTTTTCACTCATTCTATTGTCTCTGCACCACATTTTTGTCTTAATGCTTAGCTTTCGCACCACCAACAACTGCACCACCAGCTGCACACACGTAAGCCACTTAGCTTTAAGCTCTTCGCTGTGAGAACCGATCTCGACTGATCCCCCTGCTGTTTGCCTGTGCCTTAGGTCGCCTTCACCACGGACAGCTTCATGGGCTATGGCCCCGTCACGCCACGCGGCTACGGCTGCTCCTACAATCCGCAACCGGAACAGATTGTCTTCTGCGTGTCCGCGTTCTACGGCTGCGAGGATACGAGCGCCTCTCGCTATGCCAAATCTCTGCAGGACTCGCTGGACATCATGCGCGATCTGCTACAGAACTGAATGCAGTATGAAACGAAGGAAACGGAACAGAGAAAATGGAACGTAGTAAATGGAACTGGGAGTATTGAAAATAGAACGTGTAAGGAACGAAGTCAGAGCTGCTTCAGAACTAAATGGAAAATGAAACGTGGAACGGACGAAAATGGAACACAACAAAGCAAACATATCAGTAACTGTACCTTAGCAACAATTTGTCCAAAGGAAATCCCTAACTATACAATTCCGGGAAAAAGAAGAAGGAAAAATGGTTTCGGATAGCCGACTACGAAATACCCTTGCAGATGAGCAAGAAATATGAGATATAAAAGAGAGAGACAGAGCTAAAAGTTGTTAAATTTTTATCTGAGAATAGCTTCAGTTCATATTGGAACTATAAGAGATAGCGATCTGATTAGACACTGACAGAAAATCTGAATTGCAGCTCTCTGCAAGGGTATCAAAAATAACCTATATATATGTGAACAGTAGTTAACTAGCGTCCACGTGACGTCTTCTGTTTATGAACAAATAAGATTATATATCTATATATATATACTTCTAGTGTTGTAAAGTTCATGTCAATCAACTCCTTTCCGATTGAATGAAGCCACTAAAGTCAATCATCTGTTAGCCCCTTAAACCCCCTCGCTTTCTCACCCAAGCTAAATATATATATATATACTTAGTAGATGACAAAGAGAAACTCTGGTCAATTAAATGTTTTAGAGCAATTTTGTGCGCGATTGTTAGTGCTGTTAAATGATTATAACAAATATATATATATATATATATATATATATATATATATATATATATATATATATATATATATATATATATATATATATATATATATATATATATATATATATCTGTGTTGGTTAATTACGCAATTAATTACTGTCTTAGCTTAGCTGTGTTAGAGCTTTCCTAATCGAATTTCAATGGGCGACCCTATAAGTGGGAAAGCCAGTGTAGGGCAAAAGCAAGGGCCTAGTTCAGTGAGGCAACCCTACTAATGCAGACGCCACTGTAGCGCTCGCTCAAAAGTATGCAATACTTTCCGTTGTTATGTTTGGTGTGTAGAGAAAAATGTTATTAAAATTAAAAAAGCGATATTCAATATATATAGATATATATATACATCTGTTAACTGTCTTTCTGTTGCTGTTTCAAATTAAATACATATACACATACTATAGAACTATATGCTTTGCCTACTACCCATTGTTGCTGTTGTGTCGGAAGCAAGTAGAGAAAATCATCGTACGTATATAGACTTGAATTGTAACAATACATATCAATAAATTTATATAAAGTATTTACCGAACGCAAAGCATATCAAATAAACGAAACGAATATTAGATATATCTATATATACATATATGTTTACCCATAACTGTTCTATGGTTAAATTGAGAAATACTATATACTATATACTATATGTTATACACAAGTGAAAACTCTTATATATGAAATGTTAAAGCGAGCAAATGCATATATACATATATACATACTCTAACTAGTTGCTGTGTTCATTGTTGCTATATAAACTATGATTACCCCTATTATTATTACCATTATTATTACCACTATTACTGTTATAGATGTATCTGTGTTGAGAACTGTTCAGGAACAACCATAATCTAACTGCTGTACTACAGACCTAAGTTCCGTTTGAGTTCATTGTTAATGCATGCAAAAAAAAAAAAAAAAAAATAAGAAGAGATCACAAAAAGAGAAATAAATCAATATTGACTCGACTCCTTATCTGACCTATATATAGATATATAGCTGGGGCATGTGTCATCAGCTGGCGTTTCACTGGTTTCTCAGAAGTGTCGCATATCCAATATTCCGCTTACGATAAGCCCAGGTCCAAGAGATAAACTTTTGATTAATTGTTTTAGTTTTTTTCCTTCAAATTAATTAAAAAGAGCAAAACAAATAGATTCGGGGAGGCGCATAAAAGACCCAGTCGAACCCCAACTGACCAACAGTCCACATTCCATTGTCAGTCGGATCACAATGAAACGTAAGTCTCGCCCGGGGTTTGGGTTGGCTGAGAAGGATTTTCTAAAGGATTTCTTCACTTTGCAGTTCTCCACTTGCTGCTGAGCCTTTGCCTGGCTTTCCTGCTGTGCGCTGCACCGCTGATCCAGGCCCAGACGGTGCCCCCAATCCCCACAGCGGCGCCAACACCACCCAACGGCCAGGGTGGTCTCAGCCCCGGTGAAGTTCCGGCGCCACCCAATATGCCCACCACAGTCCTGACGCCCACCGTCCAAACTGAGTACCCGAACTACGCCGGATAAACTTGATATAGAGCATTCGCCAGTCGGCTGCACTCACAGTTTCCTAATAAATAATCGCAACGCACTTGCAAGAGTCCATTCCATATTCAGATATTTCATTGGGTATATTTATTGTCCGAAAATAAAACTAGGCGCAACTAGACCTTTGGTCGTCTTCACATAAATTATACAGTTACACATACACGTACACATACACATACACATACACATACACATACACATACACATGCAATGGAAAACTGAAGAGCTAACTGCAGCCTGAACTAGCTCTGCGCCATGTTGCGTCGAAACGAGCCACGCATCTGCGCCTCCAGCTGCACGCTGCTGCACTCCTCGTCCCGGCCAGACTGCAATCGAGATCGAGATTCGTTAGCATTAATATTCCACGCACGATATATATGTATATAGACTTACCTTGCAAAAGTTCAACTCGAGCAGCATGATGGCCGACAGACGCTTCTTGGGATCGTGCTGCAGGCAGCAGTCGATGAACTCGTGCCCCTCCTGCGACAGGGTCTCCGGTGCCTGCGGCTTCTCGCCCATGCCCACTTTGAACATGATTTGGAAATTTGAATCGAACTGCGCCCAGGGTCGCTGCAAGATGCGAGAAGTAAATGACAAATCAATATCAAATGTTGCTCAGCAAGCAAAGTCCCAATCAATCAGATAATCTGTCTATAGCTGTATACTATGTCTGCCTATATCTATCTGTTGACCTACGCAGTTCATCAGTCATTCAGTTTGCCTGTCAGCCAATCAGTCTGTGTACTTGACCATCAATCAATTGTCACTGTCACTGAGTCAATCAGTCCAGTCAGTCTCTCCGGTAATCAATCAGTATCAGTCATCGATGCAATCAGTTATTCAATCAATTGGTAAGTCAATCAACGAATGCAATCGGGCTAGCAAGTCAATCACTGTTCATCATTCAGTCAATAGGGTGACATTCAATCATCACTATGAGAATTTGGCTATTGGTCATCAATCATTCATCAATCAGTCATCTTGTGGTTGATCAATCACTCACTCTATCGAGCAGTCAGTCAGTCAGTCTTAGTCATACCCAATCTATAGCTCAGTCATAACAAATTAATCATTCTCAATCAGTCTCAATCAGCTATCAATGTCAATCAATGAACTATGCTTATTAGTCAATCACTGGTAATCAATCACTCTCTCAGTCATCATTCAGCCAGTCTGTTTGCCTATTAGTCAATCAATCACTCACTCTATCGATCAATCAGTCAATCAGCCTTAGTCATCCCCAGGTATATCAAAATTCTATTGCGCAAGACACGTAGCGCCCCAACTATTTGATCAAGTGTGGTGCGATAGCTTAAGCCGTTTGGTTTTGATGGTCAGCCAGTGGCGCTTATCTGCTTATCAGTTGGCCCCGCCGTCAGCCGCGCACTTACCTTGCCGGAGGCCATCTCGACAACAACACAGCCCACCGACCAGATATCGGCGGCTCGGCCGTGGCCATCGCTGTTCGTCTTGGTAAACACCTCTGGGGCCATGTAGGCCTGGGTGCCCACGTAGCCCTGCAGCTCGCCGGGCACGGTGGTGTGGGCCTGGATCTTGACCGCGGAGCCGAAGTCGCCCAGCTTGAGGCTGTTGCTGCCGTCCACGAGGAAGATGTTCGCCGTCTTGATGTCCCGGTGCACGATGCCGTGCTTGTGCAGCTCGGCGACGCCCGAGAGCAGCTGGGCGGTGAAGCGGCGGGAGAGCGCCTCGGGCAGGCTGCCCGTCACCTCCACCAGGGACTCGAGTGTGCCCTCCGAGCAGAGCTCCATGAAGATGAGCAGCTCCTCGCGGTGCACCTCGATGCCGTAGTAGCGCACAAGATTCCTGTGCTTGATGCCCTCGAGAATCTTGAGCTCCTCGGCGACGTTCTTGAGGGCGCGCGTCTCGCCCGGCTGTATGGCGATCTCCTTCATGGCCATCAGCTCGCCGGAGTTGTTGTTGACCGCCGTGTAGACCTTGCCGAACCGCCCCTGGCCGATCTTGATGCCGCGATGCCAGCGGAAGTGCACGCTGCGGGCGCGTATCTGGACCTTGTCGCACGAGTTGAGCGCCTTCACCTGGCCAATGAGTCGCCGCTCGCGCAGGTGCTCCTCCAGGTCCAGATCCAAGCGATTGACGGCGTCGCGCACGCGCTCCTGCCGCGACGCCAGCGGCGTCGATGCGGAGCTGGGGCTGCTGCCCTTGGATGTGGGCGGCGTCTGTGGCACCAGGAGACGCAGCTCTCCATTGGCCGGGCCGTGGGGGGCCTCCGCAAAGTCGGCGCTGTCCACGGAGCTGTAGGTGGCCGAGCTCTGCTGCAGCAGCTCCTCCTTGAGGCTGAACTGCGGATGCAGCAGCTTGTTGTACTGCGGCGACTGCAGCGGCGGCGTGTTGGGGTTCACTACGACGCCCGCCGACATGGGGGTGCGAGTGGGCGTCCTCGAGCGACTGGCGGCTGGCGAGGATGTCTTGCGGGTGCGCGGCGAGGCCTTCTTGCGCGCCACCTTCTCCGGCTCCGAGGTGATGCCGATCACGTGCGAGATGCACCGATCCATCTGCTGCTTCAGCTCCTCGAACTGGCGATCGTCCAGGTGCTGGGTGATCTGCAGGTCGCAGGCCAGCATGAGGAACTCCAGGCCCTGGGAGGCCCAGCGGGGGCGCATGCCGCGGCCGCGCTCGCAGCGCTCCATGACGAAGTGCATCCACATCTTGGCGAACGCGATGATGCCCAAGGCGAGGTCCACCGTGTGTCCGCTGTCCTTCTGGTCCATAATGCGCTGCTCGAACAGCCGGATCACGTCCTTGTGGTACTCGAAGCCGAACTTGTAGCCCTGGTGCAGGATCTCCCTTGTGCGCGAGAGCACCGCCAGCCGATCCTGCTCGTCCAGCTCGAGCATGTTGCTCAGGCAGCAGCGCTGCTGCACGCCCTTGATGATGCCCGTCAGCTTGTTGCGCACCTCGAGCACGTCCTGCTGGAGCAGCTTGAAGGCGGCCTTCACGTCCGAGCAGATGAAGTCGTGCTGCTGGTTGGCCACGTCGTGCTCGTAGTGCTCCCGGTGGAAGTCCGTCGTCTCGACGTCCCGGCAGAAGGTCTTCGCGAAGAAGAGCACCTTTATCGACCGCTCCCGCTCGACGGTGAGCAGCGCCTGCGTCTCCCGGCAGATGGTGAGCAGCTGCCACTTGAGCTCCTCGCTGTCGTTGCTGTGCGCCGTGCTGGCTATCTGCTCGTCGAGCTCCTCGGAGCGCTGCACCAGCCGCTTCGAGATGCTGCACAGCAGCTTGCTAATGATGCCGCAGAACTTCTGGGAGGCGACCGTGTGCATGCCCCGGATCATGGGGCTGATCAGCTTGGTGAACATCCACTCCTTCTCCAGCACCGACTTCTGGTTGGTCTCCGGCACGGCGACCAGCACCAGCTGATCGATGTAGTCCAGGTACAGCTCGAACGTCTTGCGCACCGTCGCATCGTACTGATTCAGGATGTTGATGTAGCTGCCCAGCTCGGTCTCGTTCTCGGCCAGGGCCGTCGTTATGTGCCGCTGGTAGCGCTCGCGATGCGTCAGCGCCAGGGTGAGCCCCTCGCGCAGCTCCTTCATCAGCTGCTCCAGGCTGAGTGGGTTGGGCCGCACCGGGCGCGTCTCGAGGCGCATGCGCAGGAACTCGTGCATGAACTGCAGCGGGATGCCGCTGAGGAACACAAAGGTGGGAATGTACGAGGGCAGATTGATCGACTGGGCCTCCTCGCTCCAGTAGCCGTAGGTGCGCAGCTCGATGATCTGCTCACGACTGATCTGCGGATCCATGCGCGGCACATCCTGCTCAATGATCTCCGTGTCCAGCTCGAAGTCCTCCAAGTCCTCGGCGCCCGGCCGCTCCAGCGCAATGTGCGCCTTGTACAGCGCCACAGTGTGCAGCTGATGGAGGAAGGCCAGGGATTTGGCCAGCCCTCGGCACTTGAGCACGTTCTCGATGAACTTGCGATAGAGCCCCGAGACCTGCTCCCCCCCGTCGTTGCTCGAGGTGCCCAGCGGCTCCACGCTGAAGATGTTGATGTCGTGCATGGAGCCCTTGCGCAGATGCCCGCCCGGCAGCTCGTTCGACAGCTGGCTGACCTCCGTGGAGGTGGACCTGCAGGAGATTGGGAGAAGATTAGCTTAGGAGCCGTAGTGGCTGCTGGCGTGCACCTACTCATTGCTGCTGGAGCTCTCGCCTGGCACGTGGGTCGAGTCGTTCAGCATGAATTGGACCCGGGCACAGGACATGGCGCCGCACGCCCGCCGCGCCGCCTGCCCGTTGCCCGCCACGCTGGGTGGCTTCGACGAGTCCATTGAATTGACCGCCGAGTCGTCGTTCTCCACGCCCGAGGACGACGAATTGCCACTGTCCGAGCCCATGTAGGACGTCTGCACCGGCCAGGAGAACTTCTCGTCCTGCAGCCTGCACAGGAATGAAACCATTAAGCGTATGTCTTACGGAGTGAACAACTGCCTGACTGAGACATACCCTACACTGTACATTTATCTATATTAGAGTGAAAGTTTCAGAGCTCGAGCCAGGACATGGTATGCCCTGGTTCAAGGACTCCATAGAGACGGACAGACAGACAGACAGAGCTAATGCTTCGCTTTTCCTTTCGTTTTCCTCACCGTGCCAGAATCCGGCCGAGAATGCTCAGCTTGAGCTTGTTCTGCTTGGTTATGTTGTACCAGAGGCACATGGCCTTGATGCGGCCCACGAAGCTCTGCGATTTGTATATGGGATGCAGTGCACCCATGGCCTGGGACGAGGGGTACAGAGCCTCGGCGGCCTCCAGTCGCGTCAGCAAGTCCTCGATCTCGCGCAGCGCCAGCTCCTGCCGCTCCATGCAGTCCTTGCAGTACAGAGACATGCAGCCTTGGCACAGCTTGCTGGGCAAGGGAGCTGCCAAGGGGAGAACTCGATTACAGATCTGAGGGGACTCATTAGATGGGCTCTACTCACAGCTGGCATTGGAGTTGGCGTCCGAGTGAATGCCGCTGTCCAGGCTGAGCAGGCTGGGCTCGCGTCTGTAGCGGGGCTGGAACTTGTAGCTGATGATCTGGTGGAGCAGATCGGAGACGCCCTGGCGGGCATCGTATAGGTATTTGTCCTGCTGCTCGACGGTGCGGTCGGCCTGCCAGGCCTGCAGCTCCAGCCAGATGAGATCCTTCAGCTCCGTCTGCCAGGTGTGCTCCTCCTGCGACAGCTTGCCATCCTGCCTGTCCACGCTGCCCAGCTTAATCAGGTTGGCGAACGTCTCGTGGAACTCCTTGCGCTTGCTCAAGCCCGGCGTCGGCTTCCCATCCATCCGCAGCGCCGGCAGCTGCGGCGTGAACGCCAGCGGCGGCGCGGACGAGCGACAGCCGATGGGCCGCGAGGACACGCAGCGATAGCGATTGCAGCTCTCCACGACCTTGGAGGCGATGCGCAGTGGTGCGCCGGCCGGCTCATCCGAGTTGAGCGGCATAATCTTGTCCAGCGACTCCAGCGGGTGGGCGCCCTCGTGGAAGCTGGCTCCCCGTGGCGGCACAGCCATTGTGGACGCCAGCGAGTTCTTCATCTCGCGCTCCGAGTCGCGCAGTATCGACTGCATCCGCTTGTCCGTCCGCTTGCCCTCCTCGTTGACGAACATCTCGTTGAGCAGGGCGCAGTCCATGGTGTTGCGGCGCAGCACGCGCGACCGCGCCATCCTCGTCATGCCCTTCTTGGGCGTGCCGCCCACGCTGGCCGGCGCATCGGCGGAGCTGTACATGGAGGACGACATGGAGTTAGTTGACTGACTGACTGGATGTCTGCCTTGTGGTATACTCACCTGTCGACAATGTTGAACTTTTGCTTGCGCTCCCAGTCCCGGTTCTTGATCTTCAGGCGGGTGCGCGGGGGCGTGGTGCCGAACGCCTCGTAGTGGGCGGCCAGCTCGTCATCCGGATGCAGGTCCTCCTCCAGTGTGCCGATGCGTGCAGTTGACATCGGCATGGGCCGTGACCCTGTCTGCTTCACGCGAATCTCCACTCTGCAGAGAGAGAGAGAGAGAGAGAGAGAGATTTAGTTATCTAAGGCCAAGAATTTGTTCTAATTTAATTGCAGCACTAATTGTGCTCGGTTTATAATCGGCGATAAAGCAGGCAAATATCATATTTGTGTATATACGCTATATATGTACACATTTGCACCACATTCGAGCCCCGTTCGGGCAGGTAGGCGGAAGTGCGATGTTATCTTATCACTCCGGTTTTATCTAGCCAGCACTGCGCGCTGCCCAGCCGCAGACAGCCCGCATGTCACGCCTATAATTATGCTTCGATTTGCCATTCTGATTTATATATGTATATACATATATATTATATCCCGCCATATGTAATGCTCGACATTTGATTGGCGATTCGCAACTCAAAAATCTCTGCACGAATTTCATCATGCGAAAGCGGAAAATGAGTTCTGCTCTTGGCCAGGTCTATACCCTATAAAGTGGCCAGGCTGATTCATTATATATATGTATATATGTATTTACAATTGATTGATAAGTATTTACAGTCATAGCCATATAGCCATATCTGGCTCTAAATCTGATTTCCATATCATAAACCCAACATAAACGAAGAATGTTTTAACTGAGATTAGAAACTACATACTACTACTACTATTACTACTATCCATATACTTACTTCAAACTCTATGATACAGTTAAGACTTTTCAGCTACTGCCTAGACATATATTTGAAATTGATCAACCTCGATGTTTGCTGATCGACTTAATAGAAATTTCTGATGAAACTTCTGGAGTTTTTGACGAAACAGAAATTTCGATCAGAGAAAAAGAGGAATTGAGAAGGTATAGGGTAAATGATGGGATTATCACAGTATTGTATATGCTTTAGGATATTGGTTTCATTAAAGAATCATAAATTACTTTAAACAGATTTGAACTGTGCCCGCAATAGAAAGAACAACGTAAATACTCCAACTTCCATAGGCCTCCAGAACAAATTGTACGTCTGGATATATGTACATACATACATATGTATACATACATATACATTCATACATATATACATACATATATATAGAAAGTCTCTATTGATTCTTCATCCTCCACTCTATAATTTATGGAGTCACCTGAATCTCAACAACTCATCATAGCCTATATACCCTGTTTATTCCCTACCAATCAGCCTATTAAAACGTCATTCTCTTCATAAACTGCACTAAAGACGAATATAATACTTAATCCTAATCAGTTACAGTTTTTATTATTTTCTAAACTGTTTTTCACTTACTTTTTGCGCGGCATTTTGTTTTTAATTATTGTTGCTTACAGTTTGAGCAGCCACCGTTCGCAGTTCGACAGTCACTGGAGCTGATAAAACGCAAGCTCGCGCTCTCGTCTCGACTGAGTTTTATTGTGTTTTACAAACTTTTAGACAATTATTTTTAATTCGTGCGGGGATTAACATTTATGCAATGCACTTTTCCCCTGGATAAGAATATACACACAGAGAGTGAGTGAGAGAGAGCGAGAGAGATGAGAGAGAGGGGGGAGGGGGAAAACTGAGTAGCACTTGTCACAACACTGCCCTGGAGAACTTTGAGCTTTGATGAGTGTGCGTCAGCTAGCTGAATGAAGGTCTGTCCGTCGCTCAGATCGCAGCAATCGATATGCTGTAGTTGGTCCGACGCGGAATTACGGTAAATGTTTATATGTTTAGCTAATAACCGTGCAGCTGAATTTCACAAGGTAAACACTGAATTGGAAAAGCGCAGCGCTTGAATTTGTTGGAAGTGGAGCCGACGACCACTTGATGCGGCGGCCATTGTCGTGCGAATTGAAATGCGGCGGCAGACTGTCAATTTATTAGCACTTTAACAACAAATTTACCCCATGTAGTCGCCGAGACAATACTGTGTATTTAGTACATACACACACACACACACACACACACACACATAGGCGCGCGCGCGAGCATACTATATAAACGTGAGAGTATGCTTACGCATATTATGAATATAAACAGCGAGCAGCGACCGAAGCGCACAGCCAAGCGCGACAAACTAATCGCTGAGGGAACCCACAAAAACAGAAGAAGAAAAAAAAAAGAGTCATCCAATTCCAATTGTCAGCGAGAACGAATAGCAGCAGGAGAGAGCGAGAGCGAGAGCGAGAGAGTAGTCGGCCGCGAGTGCGAGTGAGTGTAATTAGTGGGTGGCAGGCAGAGAGAGCAAGACAGAAAGAGAGCGCGTCAGAGAGAGCAGCACAGCTGAGAGAGTACAAGTGGAACGCAAGTGCAAAATGTTAGCAGATCGAACAAACGGTAGATCGAACCGATTCACACACAGGCAAATGCTGCCCTCTGCCATACCCTGCAAACACTGTAAGCGTTGAGCATCGGCGACTCTACTACGATTTAGGCAATTGCTTGTAACAGAATTACTGATAACAGTTAAGTGTTTACTTTAACGATAAGAGTCTATTTACTATTTCTTATGGTGCATGCAGAGAACAAGCGCACGATAGTGGGGTATCGCCTAGTCGAGCAGAGGCAAATGCAGTCTGCGTCTGTGTGTTTATTATTTTTTATTGAGTTATGAAATTTTAGTTTACTCAATAACAAGAAATCGATGTGTTTGTATATTCAAAAATATATTCAAGTCTGAGGCGTATACTTAACCTACGTGCGTTGCACATACGCACAGTGGTTATTATTCTATGCCAATAAATCATCCGATGAGCGACCACTGTGCGTCGTAGCCAGTGAGTGAGCCAGCATAGATAAGCATCTGCGTACATGAATAATCGATAGCATAACGCGGCGTATGAGTAATCTGTCTGGGCATCTGTTTAACCTGCGACAAGGCACAAAATGTTGTGCGCACACACACCCATGCATACACACAGCTATCTGTGCCGAGTGCTGTCGGGTATATCATGACTCCAATACTCTGTACTAATTGCAAAGCAGCTTATCGAGCACTTAGGCACAGTTATCGTGTTTTATATTAAAAAAAAGTTAACTCTATGAATTATTTATGGATATTACATCAACCTTTTTTTTGGCTCCGTTTTGATGCCCCCTCCATAAACGTTATCAATCAGCCATCATAATATGTCGTTAAACAAGTTAATTAAATATGCTCGGCTGACAGAATCACAGACTAAGCGAACTCTCGATCTCAATGTAGTATAAGTAATTATTATAGATCCCGCAAATTTAGCAGAGTTCAAATCAACTCTTTACTTAATTTATGCGGTTTTTTTGTCGATTGCAAAATACCCGAGCTATTTAAAACCCGATGCATATATTGATTTACTAACTATATCTTTTAGTATACTTAGTTTATCTACTATATACAAATCAATCGATGACGCCTCTTCTCTCCCCTCCACCTGGTATTTGTTTAATAAAATTTATGAGGGAAAATTTGTAAACATGAATATAAATTTTGAAATTAAAATTTTCAGTTATTATTTGTATGTGTTTTTGTGAGTGTACCACAGACATGCGTGTGTGCGTGTCAGTGTGTGCACAATTAGAGGCAAAAAACTATTTTAAGCAGCTGAAAGGACTTTACGCTCCAGAGAGCAAAACTTGCGAGTGAGTGAGAGAGAGAGAGAGAGCGCTACTTCAGTTGTCTTCTGCCATCTCATTCTATTGCACACATTTTAGGCAGCCAGTCCCCTCTGCTGCTGCGCGCTCTCTTCGACTTCGCTTCTTAAGAGAGCATTTACAGCATACATTTGAAGTTCAAGTGCAAGAGATGTGTGACGGCGGCCTTATTGATCGCGACTCGCGAGAGACAGCCGGCCGCGGACGGCACTGGCTACGTGAGCTGTTACGTGTTCGCTGTCAAATGAACAGTTAGCAGACACAGAAATTCCATTCAGAATGCCAATGGAAGCAGAAGACAATACAGTAACTTGAGAAGAAAGCGAATTCGATTTCAAAGCAGAATTGGCTTTTGCGTCGAGTTGAGCTAAACGCATAACGAAAGAGGTTAACAAAACGGAATGTGCAAGCGCACGTATGTCTGTCTGTGTATATGTACAAACACACACACACACACACACACACACACACACATGTATATGTATATGTATATGTATGTAGGTATTAAACGCGTTTTAATATAGATACCCTACGGCACTCCCCGTGCTTTGCCCTCATCGATGCAGCAAACTGGTATACGGAGGCGAAGAAGAACAACTGGGCCTGAGACACAAATTAATTTCACTAAATTTCAATAGGCGACTCCCCACTCACACACACACGCACACACGCACACACACACACACACACACACACACACACACACGACTAAGACAAAATTTATGTTTGACATTTATTTCGTTCTAAAAGCAAAGAAGCCATGCGAAAATTTTCATAGGAAACATGGCTCACAGGCGCAAATAACAAAAAAATAATGGTATATCTATATGTGTGTGTGTGTGTGTGTGTGTGTGTGTGTGTGTGTGTGTGTGTGTGTGTGTGTGTGTGTGTGTGTGTGTGTGTGTGCAAACAGTGAAAGCTGCCTAAGGCGGATGCGATGACAGTTAGTTATCCTGCTCAAAGCGCAAATAGTAAGAATAGAGCTTAAGCAGCATGTATGTATATGTATGTACATATGTATATTTACATATGTATGTATGCACATATGTACATGGACACATGTCTCTAGCATGAATAAGCGTTGCGGAAAAGGTTGAAAAATGTCTGTGATATGCATATGCGTATGTATGTATATTTACGCTGTCTTATCAGACAAATGGCTTTTCTTATCAGCAATATCTTGGAGGAACCAATTTTAAGAGAGCCGACACGCACACACACACATACACATACACAGGCATGCACACATGCATGCATGTGTTGGTATTTGCATGATAATTGCCACATTTTTCGGCAAAAACAATATTCAAATCGAATGGAAGAAAAAGAAGCAACTGAATCGGATTTCGAGTCAAATTTATATTTTTATTGCCGCCTTGCACTTTTTTTGCAACAACAAAGTTGCTTCGTGGTGTAATAAAAAAGTTAAAAGCGCAAATACAACAAAAACGTAGCTGCAAACACGTTGTTTACGTTTTGACAATCAAAATGGGGGAAATATGCGGGCAAAGAGAGGGAGAGAAGAGAGCGCACGCGAGCACTCACACACTCCACTCTCCAAGCATGTAAGCTACACGCGCGCGTGTGCATGTGTAGGTATGTGTATGTATGTGTATGTGTGTGCGTGTTTGTGTTATAAGAGAAGACAAGAAATGTTTTGGGTTTTTTCACGACGCCGGCAGCGGCAGAGCGGAAAATCAGAGTTGTAACCATTTGTGCTTACCTTGCAACATCCTCATCGACATTATTCTCGCGTCGTAATCTAACGGGCGGCACTGGTGGATCCGCAGTTCTTGTTGTTGTTTCTGACTCCGCAGCAGGAGTTGGAGCGGGAGCGGGAGCGGGAGGGAGAACTGGAACTGGATCTGCGGGCAACTCCACGGCTGGCGCTGTTGGCGATATTCCCGTCAGCGCTCCCAGCGCCGTCTTATTTGACATTTGCGTGAGGTACTCAATAGTGCGCACTCTTCGCTTATTGTGTGACATTTCTGTTGTTGTTATTATTGGCTGCGGTCTTCTTGGAATTTCTTAGCAGCCAGCAAACCAACACAGGCACAGGCGATACTACACACACACACACACTCACTCTATATATTAGCACACGTTCTTTTCACTTTTGTTGTTGTTGTTGCCCGCGCTGGTGCTAATCGAATTTATTTAAATTTTTTACTTTCACAGCGCAGCAAGGCACACGCGCGCACATAACGGAAGCTTTACTTCGAAATTTTCAAAATTTTTCTTCGACTAACCGTGGCAATCAGGTGACAACGACGACGCGTCTTACCTGGGCAAAATTGCGGTCTTAACTACCAGTGTGGCCGTTTCTTGGAAGCAACCAAATCACAATAAGAAATGCAACCGGTGACCACATCAGCTGACAGCAGACCTTAAGAAAGCAAAATTAAAAAAGCGCTAAATATGAACTATTTCAAGAAAATCTAAATTAGTTATAGGTGGATCACGGTTAACGCGTGAATACATTTGACAACAGCTGTCGTGTCATTCATTAAAATGCAACAGTTTTTTTGTTATTGTTTTGTGTGAATATGAATGAGTGCTGCCAGATCAGTGGAAACACACGAATAGAAGGCTGGCTGCTATGTAACTTGGGCGCGCTTATTTGGTTTCTAGTGTGTATACACTGTCACTCAAATTAAAGCTGCTAATTAAATGTTTTCAATTCAATTAGAATATGGCATGGATATCAATGAAAATATCATTAATCAATCAGAGGTGCATAACTTGTGTGCACTAGCCTTGACTCTTGAATGATGATAGACTTGTTGATATGTTATCCACGCGAATGACCTCTGTTGCCATGTAATTTGCCCGCGCTGATTTGAATTGAGGAGTGTGTACACACTGGCGATCACATTTTGAAGTTGTTAATTACATCTTCAGCTCTTAATGAAATTAGAATATGAAAACACAGTCAATGCTAAGCCTACGAAATGGATGACCGAGAGGTGTGCTACATGCTTGAGTTAGCCTCGACTGATAACCAGTTTGTTTTCCACAGGTGTCACACATCTTACATTAGTGTCCAATACACACAGAGAAAAGGGTATTAGATGCTCAAATACACTGAGCGACGTCAGCTGGCCTGCTGCTGTTTGCCCCACAAATTAGTCGCAGCTCAATAATTGAGCCATAATGCGACTTGGCAGCTGCCAGCCCACAGCTCTAGGCGGGGCGGGGCCGATGCCTTTGTCCAATTTATTCAAATATCAAAAACTCAAACAAGAAAAAATCACTGAACAAAAATATATAGAAATGTGCAGATGCAGATGCGCAAAAATCCTACGAATCAGCGTGTTCTCCTAATTAACACACTTTTTTCCCTTTGATTCATAAAACAAATACATATATATACAGATTATATATACATATATGGAGGAGATCTTCATTGTGTTTGAGTTTCACTTTTGTTTACTAAGAAATTGAATCATATTTCCCACTTAACATTAACGGTATTCAAGTTGGGCCTAGCAACAACTATATGTATGTGTGTGTGTGTGTGTGTATGTATGTATAGTGTCATGTCATATATTTTGCAAACATTTATTGATAAGTCTTTAACATTAGTAGGTTAGTTAAGTCAGATAACCGTTATCGATATATTGCTTTTCTGCCATATACACATTTTGTTATTGCAAAAACAGAGCAGAAACGAAAACGGGAAGAGAACAACAACTTGTTCTGATAGTCATGATCAAAGAGTTCGCATTGTCAGCGGAAAAATATGATGAGTTCTTCCATTCACTGAATAGGTAAATAACAAATTCCCAGTTTCCATACCATGCATATTGCTGAAAAAATCCCAATATCCTCTCTCGCCCTCTCTTCGTTCTTTCTCTTGCTGCTCTCTGCTTATGTCTAACGGTTTGACGTTTTGCTGAAATATGCATTTGTGCACTGAGCAAAACAAGATCTAATTTAAGAATATACATTAAGATACCATACAACTTAGTTAATCATTTTAACTAATTTTGATTTCTGTCAGTTTAATTAACAAAGGCAGCTTTGCCAGGGCAACTAGCTTACATTGTGTATGCGTGTGTATCAACGACCTGTTGCTTTACGGCTAATCCCATCCCATTTTTCGTACCTTGCCCCCACCCCCGCCCTCCACAACTCATGGTGACGAGTGGATTTCTCTTTAATTACATGATAACAACAAACGAAACAAATGATTATCACTTAAGCACAATCTGTAACATGCGTGTATGTGAGTGTGTGCGTACACTAGGCAGTATTTTATGAGTGTGGGCGTCGAAAAGCACACAAATAAATACTTAAAGTACGCACACAGAGGAACGTGCATGTATGCATATCTGCATAGAATAGCCCAATTCTTCAATTGCATGTACTATTACTAGCTCGCTCGCTCACTCTCCCGCTCCAGGCAGGCAGCAGGCAGTCAATCCAGCTAAGCGCAATGGGCTTCAAATGAGTGAAAGAGCGCAAGAGCGTGGGACCAACAATAACGTAAGCGAGAGCATTACGTTAATTTGCGCTCACGAACTACATGTGACGCCCGATCGGCGCTGTCGCTGACGTCGCCGCTGTCGCTTGGAGCTCGCTGGGCTGGAGTTCGGTCCGTCAGTTGTTATCGAGCGTTACTTGAAGCTGGTTGGGTCGGCTGTCCACTGCCCGGCTGTGTGTTTGTTGTTAGTGTTAGTGTTTAGCATTAGTCGATTTAGTCGTGTGTGCGCGCTGCGAAAATCTGAGCAAACGCCTCCCACCCTCCCCTGCACCGCTCGCGTTGTCGCCGCCGTCATCATCGTCACTGCTGTCGCCGTCGCCGTCGCAGTCGCCTTCGCCATCATCTTTGCTGCCAGTTTTATTTGTGTGAGCGAGCCAGTGCCCACCAAAAAAAAAAAAAAATCCAAATTATAAATAAAGAGGTTGCGTTTTAAATACAATTACACACACACACACACACACACACACAGAAGCCGCGCATAAACAGTTACAGTTGAAGTTTCACTTGTTGCTAAGCGTCGCAGCATCTGCACCAATAAAATGTACAATTATTAATTATATATTTATGCCCACACACACATATATACACAGCCACAGGGAGGCAGACACCACACTCACAGTTACATATGCATGTATTTGTTGTATACATTTCCATTGTGCTGCATAAGCGACAAACAAACGGCTGGTTGTCTCGCGAAAAAAATCTGAACTGAAAAAAGTTTAAAATAATAAATAAATAATTTTTGTAGATAAAAACACAACGTCAACTGCAAAAGATCACGAAATGCGGTACACGCGTTGTCGCTTGACGTTGTCGCAGACGGAAAACAAATTCAGTCACACACACACACACACATACGCACACACCTTCTTACACATGCACGCACACCTACTCACACACACAGACATACGCCAGCATGCGTCGCTTGAAAAGCCACACTGGAGATTTGCACAAGTGCAAAGACAAAATGATTTCTTTGGGTTTTTTTTTCATCTTTGGCCTTGGCTAAAACCGTTATATACATAATTAACAGTTAAAGTTAGTCAGCAATGTGCATACCACACATACATATGTACGTACAGTAGCCTACGTAAACTAAGCCGAAAGAGCAAATGCAGTCACTAAGAGTTAGATTCCAAAGGGAAATTATCAGAAAAGAGAATGGGTTTATTTGGGCTGTACAAAGAGAGGTCCTACAAGAGAATGCATGTGTATGTGTGTTAGAGGTATGCACAATGCAAGCATATGTATGTATGTGTATTTGTACTTGTGTGAGAGCTGTCCTCAAAGAGAACTCTTATAGCTTGTAGATATGTAAATGTCCTAAAAAGAGAGGAGGGATATTTCTATAAAAAAAGATAATTATATTATTATTGTAAAAACCCATAGGAGGGACTTTTTGGGAAAGCCGCACTAGGAAGACGCCTAAAGTAACAATAATAAAACAATAAATTGCCAACGATCACAAAAATAAATAAAACAAATGATTTACAGTCGAAATATAAATCAACATTTCCCATTTCCAATAAAAACAAATGAGCGATCGGCGTCGAGTGAGAGTGAAGTGAAATATTTATTGTAAAAATAAAAAGAAATAAATACTTATACACATATCTACATACAAGCATATATACTTAGATAAGTTTACGTCTTTATACGCAGATTATTCATAAAGACCAAAAACAACAACAACAACAAAAGACGCGGAAATGGATTATATTGTGAAAGCCTACAAGGACTGGAAATTGCATTCGCAAGTAAGTAGAAGAGAATGTAATATATGAGTATGTAAGATATATATAGAACATATAATGAGTCAGTATATATAGGAACAGTATTTGAAATATCTCAAGATCTGTAGAGTTCCCAGATGGGAACCCGAAAGACTCTGCTACTAAACCCTATCAAAAGCTTTTAAGCTCTGTGACCCGATACTGAGATACATTATACCCGATTCACACTATTTTAGCGGGTACAGGGTATACAAATTATAGTATTATTTAGAGATCTTTGGGGTTGAGCTGGGTTAGGTTACAAATTACACGTATTTAAATGGAATTACATTAAATTCGTTTTTTTTTACGTAATTTGCTCAAGAAACAACGTTGTTGGACGACTAGGAACTACCCTGTAAAACAGACTGAATTGCAAAAGAAAAGCTAGTTAAAGGATCATTATATTATTGAGACTAGACTATACAGACAATATAATAAATACAAATCTGAAAAATATAGCCCATTATAAATCTTATAGTAGGGCATTTAATGACTTGGCAAATCAGAGTTTATGTTCTAGATCAGCTTGGGTCCCAAATGTCAGCGGAGTGCACCCAGATTAGCCAAACGCAAATATCGCAAATGGCCATAAAAACGAAAACGAATCGAGAGCAAACTCTTTGCAATCATTTTGCCGAAACTTTATATATAGTATATATATATATATATATATATAATGTATATATATATGCGCTTGTGAGAGCCACAGTATGAAGTCATGGCAGTTCCTCGTGGTCGTTAGCTTTAGCGGGCTTAAAGAGTACAAAAAAAGGTATATACATATATATGTACATATGTATGTATATATGTATGTTTGTATGTGAATGTGGGCAACAATCACGCCAGACAAAGTCAGACTCAGATCTATTCAACACACACACACACACTCACACGCACACACACTGGCCGAAAGACTGTTGCAGAAACTGTTGCCGAGGCCCCTGCTGAGGTGCTTAACCGCATTTAAAATATATTTTTTAACCAACATCAGTTGGAGGCAAAGCAGCAGCAGCAGCAACATCAGCCACAGCAGCAGCAGCCACAGCAGCAAAGCACAAAATAATAAATAATTCTCTTGAAATACGATCGTGTCGAAATGCTCTCGCATTACCCAAGAAAACCACTTTGAATGGAACGTTACCTTTTGGTATTTGCTGTATCTAAATACCCTGCAATTGCCAGGCTGGGCGGGTCATGCAGTATCGGCTGACAGACCGAACTGAAAAGTGCACAATATATATCGATATTACATATCGATAACTTTCTTTGCATATTCTCTGTAGAGTACAGACTCTTCACATACTCTTTCCATATAGAGCTCTGATTGTAGCTTATCTTACCTTAGTATGGACAATTGTCCCTCTCTATAGCCTGTACAGGGCATCTGTTAGCTGCGCATACTCAGCCTGCTTAAAGCTTTGCAAATGCCACCAAAGTGTGCTGCAAGGTTTTGGCTACGACTGCGACGGCGACTCTGCTAGTGCGGATCGTAGCCAGCGAACCAGGCGATGAGTAAGTCAACAGCCAACAGCCAAGAGGCAACAGTCAACAATCGCACATCTGGCCTAAAGCGAATAAGCAACAAGTCAGCCAGTCAGCCAGTCAGCAATGCGGCCAACTTGTGCGACTCCGTCTGAATTGCAAATGAGTGCAACGAGCGAATAAAGCCAAATGCATTTATGTCTGTATTCGCGCTGCCCGCTCTTGATATACTCTGTACGCACTGCGAGCGAAGAGAGTATATATGTATGTATATATCTACCAGATGACAAATAATGCGAATATCAAATCAATATCGAGTCATAGCAAGAGAGACAGAGAGAGAGAGAGAGAGAGAGAGAGAGGGAGTTAGTTACTACTCTTCGAGCAGAGTGTCAGGCAATGGGTTGGACTCGATCGCAGTGGATTTTGCCAGTTTTATTGCTAATTAGGCCAAAACACACGATAAACACATAAAAACGAGCACTCGCACTGCACTTTGAACGTTTCTTTGTTGGCTCGGCTCGGCTCGGCTGGAATGCGCCCGATATGCGTTCTATAAATATCCTTAGCCTTGGGCTGGGTCCGCACCTTCGATGGGTTCAATGCCCAAACCTTAAAGCCAGCTTGCAGCGCTAAGAACCTGGCCCTGGGCTGGTTCGCTTTGGCTGTGCCCACCGAGTGTACGCCATTTTGAAGACTTTTTGCTTCTGGGGCTTCGTTAGAGGCCCGAATGAAATACAGTGAATACTCGAGAGACGAACAACTGTCAAGTATTGAGTATCGGCAAGTATGATGAAAGTTATCTCTAACGATTATTCACTGTAGCTTGACTTTTTCTCTCTATTTAAGTAAATATATAGTTATAGTGGTGGAGTATTCACTGTATGGTCACCTGACCCTGCCCTTTCGGGGTGACCTCAATATCCAAATGTTATCTCGCTGCTTATGCAAAAACCGAACCGATATGCCAAGGGGTATGCGGGGTGTTCGGGTCTATCAAAATTACTCAGTGCGTGAAGTGAGTCAAGACTATTTCCATGGCAATTTCTTAGCTCGACTCTGATAAAGGCCTGTTCAGGTGTGCGTCAGGTGATTCAGTCTCAAGTGGAAAAGGCCATGCTAATAGGGTTTTTTTCGTCTGTAGTTTCCAAAGTCGGAGCCGCGCTTAGTGTTTCCTGTTGCAATTCCTGTTTTGACCAGTTCGCTGGGCATTATCTTTGACGTATTTGTTTAATAACCAATTTAGCTATATTTAGTTATTTCTGCTCTTTCGTTATTTTCTGCTCAACCGGTTTGGCGTGCTTCCAAAAGACTGAAAACATTCTACGGCTTACATTTGAGATACAGTGAAGCGCGCCTAAATCGCATAAATTGAAAATAAGTTTTTATACTTTCTGTCATATATAATATCCGAATCAGGTTCTGAATACCTAAACTCATCTATTCTATACCATAGCTCTAAAGTAATATTCTTTTTAGGCAGGCTTCACTGTCGCATTTTGTTTTGCTGGTCCCGAAATCGTTATCGCAAAGAACAATCATCAAAGACATTCGAACTAAATTGGCAGCTATCATATTCGCCTTGACAAGAACCGATTGAATATGAATATGAATATGAGTGTGAGTGTGAGTGTGAGTGTGAGTGTGACTGTGAGTGTGACTGTGAATGTGGGTGTGAAAATGAGTGTGAATGTAGTATTTATGCCATAAACATGATTTCAAGCAATACCTTGTCCCTCTATCTCTGTCGTATTATTTCTATCTCTCTCTTGCTCAGTAGCTTGTACCGTTGTTTTGAGGCCTTTGAGAATTTCGCTTTGTTTAATTATTGGCCCAATATGGAATCGAGATCGGCTATAAATAAGACCCGCAGGCAATCTAATCTCTGCTCGATTTCTACCAAGAAAAACTGCGAAGTTTAATTTAGCATTTCATTCATATAACATATATATGAATATATATTTATTTATATATGCATCATAATACATTACCATATATCAACAGTTCAAGAAATCAACAATATTCCACAATCTGAAAGCTAACAAAATGAAATTCTTGGCTGTAATCAATCAAAAACTCGAATTAAGATTGATTTGGTAAATATATATATGTATATACACATATAGCTATATATATATATGTATATCTATATATGAATATATTAAATATACTGCAAAAAGCTAACGGCAATCGCGTATAATTAACTTTAGTATTAATCGCAGCAAGTTTATGGAAATACTATATACAACGCGTATATATAAATCGAGTCGTTAACAAGTTAACCATAAATCCAAAAGTACAGTAAAAACTTGTTTAAAGACCTAGCCAGTGTCATTGTATGTTAAGAAAGTTAGAGAAGTTCTGATATATTCATATAATCTATAATTATCGATGGCTTTATCGATAATCATAGCTAGCTACATCGATCGATATCTCTGTGAATCGTTATAGTTTATAGTATCTTTGAGTTATTTAACCGAGCCTTCACTGTCCCTCTCCCTCTCTCTCTATCTCCCCCTCACTAAGAAAACAAAAAAATGATAAGCATTATTTATGATATTATTGATAGATGTATTATTCCTGCTTAAGTTCCCATAAGTTTCCTATATTTTACGGCCCGGTGCAAAAAGCATTCCGCTTGAAAAGGAATTTATACTTAGAAATATTATAGAAGTCACGTTGACTATTTTTTTGTTACTGCACGTAACAGATGTCTCCAGTAATGGGTATTACGTAGTAGCATACTATATATACGTATATAGTATATATAGTAGCGCTTCATGTGTGCTCAACTAGTGGATGACGCTGCCCTTCAATTGAGCAAACAGAAAGCTAAACACCTTAATAAACACAAGCATATGGAGACACATTGTATATGCTCGCTCGTATCTGAAGAGTGCTAAGAAGCCATCCATTTAATTTATCAGAAAATATATGTACACGAAACTATATAAATAAACTTAATGCCCCTTAAGATTGCGGCACTTGACTGGTCGGTATGGGGCTTTACGGCGGTCTCAAGTGCAGCGCGCGGGCCACACAATTGATACGGCGGAACGAGTTGAGCCTGATATATAGAATGTCCGCAAAGAGATCTGATATAAGACCCAGCAATTGATAGCAAACATGATGTAGCATATACATATGTCTAGAATCGGTTCTTTCCGGGCCTGACAATAGGCCCCACAGCCCACAGTCCACAGCAGGTGTGTCAATGCCTCGAGCACAGGTGCAAGTCCATTGTTCACTGAGTAATGCTTCGACAATCTTCGGAGCAGCGCTTCGCTGTAGATACAACTCATTATCAGTTAATTAAACATGCTAGAAAAGCATTAGAGATGGGAGCTTAACAGACTTATCGATTGGCGATTAGAGACTGTTGATTGTTGCATGAGATGAAACACGATGGGCTCGTGTCACGCACACAGCTCTAGCTAGTAGATGATCGCTTTCTTACAATCACTATTATCGACTAGAAATCTAAAGCCATATAAGCCCAACTCAAAATTTGAAGCATGAACTGGACTACTCGTGTCACGCGCTTTGCCCTAACATAGATTTACGTTTTGATTATTTAGGCATTAGAGACGGACACATAACAAAGTTGAGTTATCGATATATCGAGATTAGATTCGTAGCACTAGCTCAACGAGCTGTCGCACTTACTTAACTTTAAGCTAGCTATTAGCTTTGACTTATCGGAGAATTAGAGATGGCCTCGTGGCGACAATTACCACTCGTCAATTGAATCTGCTGAGAGTTAAGATCGACACGAAGTCTCAAGTCTGCAAAATCGTGTCACGCGGCCAGCGCTATCGTAGATCTAGCCATATAGCACAATTGGGGGCTGCATGTGTGCGTTAATAAAAACGTTCCATTTCGCAGTTGTCATGCATAATAATAATAATAACAATATCTAAATTGATATGTGTAGAGCTTCTTATATTTGTGTCACGTACGATTTGGTTCAGTATTTTCGTTTTCGTTTTGGTTTTTTATCAATTTGCAATTTCCTATTTTGTTAATTTTAATTAATACTAAAGATAGTGCGACGGCTGAGCAGATACAGTGACTGCCATAAAGCTTACCTCAAGTGTTACTTCGATGCGGCCTTCGTCTAATAATTTGTGTGCGCTTGCACGAATCCATAAACTTCTGACATACTTACATAAACAACAAACAAACAAACCAACAAACAACAACAGCAACAAATTTGAAATAGATTGCAAGCGATATCATTAAATTTATGGCATTTGCCATACGAATATTTATGTTAGTCACTGTTGAAAGCCGTTTTGATTAGCCAACTTCATCGACTCCGACTCTGCCGGCTATCGATCAGCTGCAATTAGCTTCGACTGGCCTTCGACTTCGATGCGAGTATCTCTGAGGAGTTCTTGAACCTCTTCGGCCCACGTCACGTCGGGTCCCACTGAGTCACATGCATAAATTCCGTCTTGTCTGACATTTCCATTTAGCAACTCTGTCGACAGTCGACTGTCTAATGCTGTGCGAAATCACACGCTTGTCTTCTGATAGACACAAGCAATTAGACAATAATCAATTATCACTTTCGGAACGGAGCGTGTCTTCTTGTCTGCAATCTCTGAAAAGTCCCCCTTTTCGTATACCCAACTGGAAGTGGGCAGGAATGGGGTAGATCTCACTTGTATTGGGCATAGGCGAGCTTGAAAGGCGCTTAAATGGAGGCTGAATGCTAGTAATAGTGTAATCAGAACTTTCGATATGTTTATCGATAACAAAATAAACAGAAAGAGGTTATGCCCGTGAAATGGGAGTATTATCGTCTCTCTCTCTCTCTCTCTCTCTCTCTTGAATACAGGGTATCAACTAGCATACCTTTGTGCATTGTTTAATTACTGTGTGTTTATCATTTCAATTAGGATTGTAATTAAAGACGAATACAAGTTTACGGAGTATGCCTCGGTCGATCGGCAGAGAGTGAAGCTCATTCATTTGATTCTTGCGTGGGGGCGATTGCTCATCAAGAGATCAGTTGCGCACAGCATGGACAATTTAAAGAGCTTTCACAGCAAATATAACATATATATATACAATGAACATCTATGTATAGATATACATCTATAGATCCGTCTATATGTGTGCTTGTGTGTATAGCGAAATCCCATTGAGGGAAACCCGGCGCGTGACTAGCTTCTGCGATTTGTGTATGTCAATGACCGTTTTTTTCAGTCTATTTGAAATCTATGCGAAATTCAGGTGAAACTGCTTTGAATTGTCGCCTGTGGTGATGATAGTCGGTGGGTGGGAAGCGCTTATCAGTTGCGCTCGAATAACAGTTATTATTTACCCTACATACGGCAGTCTGCTGTCTCGCTCTCGCTCTCACTCTCACTCTCGCTTTGGCTCTTATGGCCGTCGTATATTGTTATTGCAGAAAACAGTTTGACAACAGTTGCGACAACTTTGCTGTTGACCTTAACAGTCACAATGTAAATACTCACACACACACACACACATACTCATATGCATATATGTATGTATCGCTATCTCTATCTGTATCTCTATCTGTATCATAATGTGTGTTATGTCTTGGAGGAAGTAATTGCAGTTCTGCTCTGTTAGTTGGCTGGCAATTGTGCATTAATATTATTAATTAAATATGGAGGTATCGTTAATAAATAAATAAAGTCACATGTTAATTAAAAGTCATGCCGGCAATTCGCTTCGAATAATTTCCATATGCAAGCCAACGGACCAGCTGCTTTGTCTTTGTTGACTGCTCGCTGCTTGTCCAAACAGGTTTAAGCCTAACAACAACATATACGGTGCACACATTGAAAGGCGCTTACGTTGGCTTAGCTATCACGTGAAAAAAAATTATTATTCGCTCTCGCAGGCAATGCAATAAAAACAAAGACAATCGCAAATTAACATTTGAACAAAACAAAAGACAACACAAACAAAAACACGCGCTCAACTTTTACCATTGCAACACTGCGCGCTGCAGTAGGTGCAGCAATCGATAACATTTTGAGCGTGGCTCGGCTCGCGACGTGACACGGCATCTTAACTGGGTCACAAACAGCTCCTCGTGCTTCGTATTGAGCGTAAACAGAATTGTTCAGCTCTAGTATGCTTTGGTATTTTTGGCGTTTTTCAATTGAGTGCTATGGGCACACTGACAGTACAACACAACGACAACAACAACTTGTAAACACGTAGTAATCGCAGCTGTAAGTCGACGGAACTGCAAAAAAAAAACGAAAGCAAAGTTGAAAAAAAAGATAAATAATAAATCATTGCAAAAACAACAAAAAGTGAATTCAATTAAGGAAAACGTCTGTGTTACGTCTGTGTTGCTCAAGCAAAATGTGGCTATAATTTGGATTATTGGTTGCAACTGTATTAGTTTAGCTGTAGCTTTCGGTTCGCTTGGTTGCATTTGCCTGCCTTTCTGGTGGGAGTTCAGGTGAGTCAGGTGGGTGAGGTGAACAATGAACAAATCACAGAAGCTGCCTGTGCGCTATTTTTATTTATAGGAGCACACACACGCACGCACGCACACACTCAAGTGGGGGGTTTGCAAAAGTAACGGTAAAACAATGACATCATAGCGATTGTTGCCAAAAACAAAAACGAAACAAAAAGAAAACGAAAATGAAAACAAAAACAAAACGAAAGACTGAAATGAGTGCAATTGAACGCAGCTAATTAATACTTTCCCCCTTTCACTTTGCAGTTTCAAGAGATCGTGCCTGATATGGATGACACCGAATTCATGTTCAACGAGAAACAATCGATACGCGACTCCTCACGCACCCTCAAGAAGTATGGCAGCACCTGCTGCAACAGTCTGAGAAACAATGAAATTCTCATTCGACACACCGTGGAGAAGACGGATACACTGCAAGGAATTTCGCTCAAGTATGGCGCAACGGTACGTAAGCATCAAATATTAACGTATCTCTGGGAGTTGAAATGAAAGCTGTGGCGTGACATAAACCATTGATTTGCAGTGCATACTATAGTAGCGAGGGTAGTACAAGCAGTTGTTGTGTATATCAAAAGTAGTGCAAAGATGATATAGAAAGTAACTTATATTGTCAATTTTGGTATTATGATAGTAGTCTTGTTTCAAGAATGTCTCAGACCACCCTCGCATGTGCAGGCAACATTTCCCCAGCCAACACTTGATTTGTAGCTGGCAAATTGCACGTGTGGCATGCCCTGTGCAACTAGCAATGGCTTCTCGCCATACTCGTTCACAAAGTGAAAGGGAGAGCATATTAGCTTTACGTAATATGAGTATTTGCTTGCTTCTATAGGAGAGGAAAACATATATTCCAAAGCATTGCGGCGTTATTGCTCCAATCTAGTCTAGGATTTCATCACGTTCAGAGATTGATCAATAAAGTAAGAATGAGCGAGTATTATGCAATCAGTTGTGCCCGACTGCACTGTCTGCTTAGTTCTCTTCTGCTGTTGTCGCATGCAAATTGTAGACAATTTCAAATGTCAGCTAACTTTCAACTTTATCGATTAAATAAGTAGACGGAAAGAGCCACTCACTCAGACGCTTGACATGGCCTATACAAATAAGATAGCATTAGAGGGAGAAGGGCAGGGGGATGCGGCGAGACGAGAGGAGAGTGCTGCTGGCTGCTGCACTGCAGCAACGGGCAACCTACGACCGCTCGTCTAGTTGCTTATCGTTATTTGAGTTTTGAGTCTTATCAAGTCGGAGGAAATGCTGCAGCCGAAAGAGCCGACAGTTTGCTGCATATCAAATCTAGTATATATAGCTATAGTACATAGTTGGATAGTTAGGAATCCGTGTCAACATTTGATCAGCCACTACAGAGATAAGCGAGAAAGAGAAGCGGCGAATGGAATCGTATAAAGTTTTCAGCTAATTTACCTGAACTATTAATCATCATTGTGATTCGCTTTTGACGAATGCGTATCGTGTCAACTGAGGCGTCGATCAATCGCTCAATCAACAAGCCAATTAGCTGTCATATCGGAAATTGCTAATCCCTTAAGCTCATATTGCATATTGAAAGCTCAAATATTAGCTCCGATATTGTTGTTTATGAATGGATTAAGTATATAGATTAGAATTATATATAATATAAATTGACAACTTCATATTCTGTTTTCCTTTGGCGTTCGTTAGCAGAGCTTTCACTGTAATTGACACTCAGTACAATATAATCAAACACGGATCGAATAACAATATATATCTATATCTTGTGTCCACAGACGGAGCAGATACGTCGTGTCAATCGGCTGTATGCCTCGGATAGCCTCTTCTTGCGTCAGTTCTTGCTCGTGCCGGTGGAGAAGACGTCGCCCTACAATTTGCAGGCAAATGGGGCCGACCTGCTGGCCGACGCACTGGCCTCGCCGCCCACCACGCCCGATGCGAATGTGCAGCGCGAGGCACTGAACAATGCAAACAATTTGAGCCAGACAAACTGCTACAGCGGCAGTGGCAGTGGCAGTGGCAGCAGCAATAGCTGCAACACCAACATCTCGTCCAGCTCGTCGAGCACCCGCTCCGGTCAGCTGCACAGCTCGCCGCGTCCATATTCTATTGCCGGCGAGCTGCTGGTGGTGCAGACCGGCGATGAGGACCCAGCTCAAATGCTGCACAATCACAATGCCACGTGCAACACCAAGCAGAGCAAGTCGCTGGACTCGGTGGCCGCGATGACGCCCGAGGAGGAGAATCGCAAGTGCATGAACGACTTCCTCAACAAGATTGACAACACGATATCCGAGTCGCGCAAATATGTCGAACGTTCCAAGGAGTAAGTGTGACGACAGCTGGCAGCAGTGCCTCCTAGCTAGGGGTTTATGGATACACTTGATTGTGGTCAATAGTCAGAGACCTCTTATCCCATCCCTAGCTGGCAGCACTGGCTCCAAATCGTATCTTTAATTAAGCTTACCCTTCTCAATCACTCTCCCTTCCAGTTTGGTGAATAGTCAAAGTGATGCGGACATTTGCATCAGTGCCACAACGGATGTGTTTCCTCAGCGTCGCAATCATCAGTTGAACAACTCCTACAAGAACAACAACCACAATAGCAACAACAACAACAATCGTCCGCCGCACCACCAGAGGCACAGCTCGACGGGCAGCGGGAATTCAGATACGGCGCAACTTTTGAATACGACGCAAACGCGTCGAGTGCAGAACTCGTTGAAGCGCCTGGAGAAGCAGCAGGACGACTTCTTCGAGTTGTAGCAGCTGAGCGAAGCGCTGCGTAGCATTAACCACGCGCTACGACATTACAATTAATTAGAGTTACTGTGAGAATGGGAGATTTCAAGAGAGAGAGGTCGAGAGAGAGCGAAAGTTAATTTTACAAATTGTTTTTAAATCTGCGGCGGAACATGAAACGCTGCACTAAATGTAAAGTATATAAATATATAAAAGAAGAAACAACAATACATACGTACACCTATATACTATATACCACATATATATAGATATGTTAAGCGCTACGCTATTTAAACCTGTACTATATATACACACACACACACAACATACTATCGTATAATGATACAAAGATATCTATGTTATATGTTGATCTTATTGTTAGTCCAACTGTTCAGCCCTTTGTAATTGCCGCCAATTTGCTTGCAAAGTCTGTTCCTTTCCCCACTCCCGCTCCCCAAGTCTTTTTTGTATGTGTTAGCTTTAAATGATATGCTTACTTTTAGCTATGAGAATTATTAATCTTAATTCACACACACTTAGTCCTTAGTTACGATTTGGTTTACATAACTTGACTGCTCTTTGGCATAAACTGTTTGCAAAACTTTAATTGGCCGTTAAATAACTGATAAAAAATTTATATATATGTTTATCAGGATAGATATATATACGTATATGAAATATATCTGTAGTTATAATATAGTTTATTCGTTAACTCAATATAGTATTTCTTCCTTTCCTTCTATCATTTGTATTACCCCTCACTGAGCTCTGTCCTCATCTATCCTAAGGCCAACTAAAATATGCAAATCACGTTGTATGAGAAGATTTTATAAATAACAAAATAAAGTAAGAATGTGTTAAAAAAAGAAGCAAAGAATGATTATTGTTATTAAACATTGTAGAAGGTGGTTAAATCATCTGTATAAGTCGAGTCATGGAATTTCTGGCTGGCGCCTGCGCAGCTGTAGTTGGGCTTCACCTGGTCAGGTGCGTTGCCTGGGCAACGGTTTGGGCCAAACAAACAAACAACTGTTAGAGAAAAACAACTTTATTATTGGGCTGAAGCACTTTTGACCATGTCGGAGCCGGAGCTGGACGCAGCTGTTATTAAGGCCACTCAGCAAAGCCTGGGCAAGTGCTTCAAGAAGCCTCCGCTGACGGAGAAGCTGCTCAGGAAGCCTCCATTCCGCTACCTCATGGACGTCTTCACTTCGGTAAGGCCTTAGCTAGGGAACTCGTTCAACTAATCTCTGCTTAGTTCATTAAGGAAACGGGCGTCTTTGAGGGTCTCTACACGCCAGAGGAGCAACTCTTCGAGAACATCAATGATCGGTAAGGTATCCAGCTCGAATCTAAGCTTAACCAAGACTAACTAAATCCGTCTGAATAGAAACGATAAAATGCGCTTTCTGCAGAAGATGATCGATGCCACAAGTGAGTCGGGGACATCGCATTGACTAGAACATACCCTAACCAGTCCAGATATATTTCGCAGAACTTACCACGAAGCAGGAACTGAAGGTGCGCACCTCCAAAATTGTAGCCGGGCACGAGCCGAAGCTGACGAATGAGCTGCTGCAGGCGATGGCCAGCATAGTGGAGCAGCGCCTGGAATGGCATGATGCAGTGCAACAGGTCTTGGCCAGCGAGACCGAGAAGCCGAAGCCAGTGAAGGCCAAAGAAGCAAAGGCGAGCAGCAAACAAATCTCGCCCACTGCCAAGGAGCAGCCCGTGGCACGCAAGGAGAAGCGCATCTCGCCCCAGGAGCAGAAGCTGCGCAAGGCCACGGAGCTGGCGATCCAAGACAATGAGAAGAAGCCCCAACGCCGGCACAAGCCCTCTCCGGAAGCGGACGCCAAGCCCAAGCTGAGCCGGCAGAGCTCCAAACAGAAGACTCCGTCGCCCGTGAAGCCCCCAGCGAAAGTTAAACAAGCTTCAACGGACAGCGAAGCAAAGTCCATGTCGCCGGCACCTGCTGCCACTGCTCCGACCGCTACACCTGCTGCAGTTGCTCCTCCACCTGTCAAACAGCCCTCGCCTGTTACCTCACCCAAAGCTACTGTTGCCCCACAGAGTCCTTCGCCCAAGGCTCAACAGCTGGCGGCCGAGCCTCCTGAGCCGGAGAGCCGTAAATCCTCGGGCAAAAGTCGACGCTCCAGCGCCAGCCAGCGAGCAGCGCCGCCCGAGCCGGATGCTACACAGGCCAACAACGAGACAGGCGAGCAGAGCCAGGCCTCCACTGTACCAGTCTCCGACTCCAACAACAGCAACAACAACACCAGCAGTGAGGTCAAGCGGGAAGGCACCTTCACGCGCGAGAACTCGAAGGAATCGACTGGCTCCATGAATCGTCCACGCACCTCGCTGCGCCCGCCCAGTGCACGTCCAGCCTCGGCACGGCCTGGAGCACCACGGCGTCGCAACGTGGAAATCGTGCTGCAGCCGAACGACCAGATGAAGATGTCCGGCATCAACGTGAAGCTGGAGACCTTCGGGGACTTCGACGACGATGGCGAGAACTTGGTGGTCATCGAGGATCCCAATGCGCACGACATTGACGTGGGCACGGCACATGCCCAACTGGACGGGGATGCGCAGCAGCAGGGCCAGGGCCGCCTGGTCCAGCAGATACTGGACACCCAGAAGGAGCTGGTGGCAGCGCAGGTAGGTGAGCCGGGCAAGGAGGATGGACAGCAAAAGACGCCATCGGCAGGCCCGCGTCAGAGCTCGGCAAGGCAAATGAACGATCTGCGAGACATCATACAAACACTCACCAAGTCCATCAATCCGCTGGGCAAGCTGCTGGACTTCATACCCGAGGACATCGACGCCATGCAGCTGGAGCTGAGCATGTGGCGCGACGCCTACACCCAAGCAGCTGCGGAACTCAAGCGGGAGAGGAGCCTCACAGCCTCCGCCACGGAGCCCATGAAGCAGCAGCTGCTCTCCATCGAGGCCAACATTGCCGAGTACAAGGATCTGGTCGACGAGAGTCGCCAAAAGATTCTGCAGAACAACGAGCGGCTGCTCAAAATGCTGATGGAGCAATAGGATATATGCGAGGGTAACTCGTTCAGACTGCCCTCGTATAACAGAATATACTAGTTTATAATAGTTTTTAGAAATGTTATAATTGCAATATCTCGGATGAATAAATTCAGATTTCCGACTATACATATATAATAGATGTATGTAAATTTAATAGACTTCGTTTAAAAAAATAGCATATAGAAATATCTCTTGTAAAGTGTAAACAACAGTTCAATGGGTGGTACATTATAATCGCTCATCATTTAAGGTCACTTAGTGTTCAAACCGAAACCGTCATGCTTAAACAAATTAAATATTTGGGGTACTTCACAGCGGAGGCTCTTGTAAATCTGTATATCCATCCATATGTTCATGCGTAAAGAGTTCCATCTCTTGCTATCCGGCTGTTGAATACCCTAAAAATGTATGTACAAAAAATATGCAGAGTAATTCTAAGCCTCAGCTTCATCTGCCTCATCCCGTCTAGTGTCTGTATCCGACTTTTCTGCGTCATTCTCCTTCTCTTTGCCTTTGTCTGTCTCCTGGTCCGGATCCTGGTCCTGGTCCTCATCGCCCAGCACATACTCAATGACATCGTCGATGGGGAAGTTGTTGAGCAGCGCCTTGATGGAATCATTGTGAATAACCACCGTGAACAGGAGTTTGCAATATTCACGCATGCGACTGCCGTAGTCTAACTCGGCATAGGCTTCGCTGCCCTTGGCCAGATCGTGGCCACAATTCTCGATGACCTTGCATAGCACCGACTCCTCGGAGCTGTTGGGCCAGTTGTACTTCTTGAGTGTTTGCGGATCGACCAGCATATCGATTAGCTTCGCTATATTCTCCTTAAGCTTAATATCCTCCTCAGTGAGCACCTCGCCGGTGAACTCATCGTCGCTCGACGGTTCATCCAGATTGTCCGCAATAGCAGCGGCCAGACTGGCGGCCAGCGATTTACGCTGCTCCTTCTTGACAACCGGCGACACAGCCGACTTTGTCTTCTCCTTGGACTCGGCCTTGACGTCGCCGTCCCCGGTCCTCGGCTCGGCCGTGCTGGCTGCACCCTCCAAGGGCAAAATGGTGTAGACCTCGTTCTCGAGCAAAATGGTCTGCGCATTGCCATCGCCCTCGTCCACCAAAAACTCACGCACCACGACTCCATTGTCATCCGTTTTGCTGGATATGAGTGAACCAGCTGATGTGTTGGCGGCAGGCGTTTCTTTATCCTGCTCCTTCTCTTCATTCGCTTCCTCTTCCTCCTCTACCACCACAACGGTCTTTTTGCTAGCTTTGCGTTTGGCTGGCGGCTCTGTGCCGAAAATATCATCCGGATCGCACTCGTGCACGTTGCGTATGTGATTACGGAGCGTATCAGTGCTGTCGAAGTTCTTGTCGCAAATCGCGCAATCCGTGCGCTCGATCACCTTGGCCGAACGTTTGGCCCGAGTCGGCTTGACAGCTGCGTTTTACAATTGTTCAAAGTTAATAAACTAAAGATATTTGTATATTTGATATATATAATGGGGAAACTCACGCGAATGATCGCCAGCATCGATGTGCTCCTTGAGCAGTGCGCTGGTGCGGAAGCTTCGTGTGCATTCCGAGCAGGCAAACGAAGGGCGCTTCTGACGCGAATGCTCCTTGACATGACGCTCGAGTCTGGTTTAAGAGCATAATGTGAACAACTGAGAAGAGAATAGATGTTGATGGGGCCACACTTACTGTTTCTCCGTCTTAAACTTCTGAATGCACAAGGAGCAGGAGTAGGGACGCAGATGCGTCTTGGAATGCGTGCGCAGCTGTGTGGCCTGTATGAAGCTCTTGCCACACTCGTTGCACTTGTGCGGACGCTCTCCCGTGTGCCGCTTCATGTGGCGATTGAGCACCTCCTTCACGGCAAAGGACTGGCTGCACTGCATAAACAGAACGACAGACAAGGAGAATTATTTGGGAGTCTCTGGCTTTGGGAAGCAACAGGTGCGTACCACTGTGCAGGTATAGGGCTTCTCGCCCGTATGATAGCGACGATGCTTCTTGAGCGCTACCAAAGCCGAAAACTTCTTGTCGCACAGATCGCAATCGAAGGGCTTCTCGCCCGTATGAGTGCGAATGTGAATGCTGCAAGAGTTACAAAGGAATTAGCAATTGAGGCGAGCAACAGGCCACTCGGAGCCACTCACTTGAGTGTGGACAGACTGTAGAAGCAGTTTTTGCACACGTGACACATGTACTCCGGCTTCTTCACCACCTGGGTGCCCAGGTGCTGCTTAAGATGGGCGCGCAGATTGTCCAAGCGATAGAAGACACGATCGCACACCTTGCAGCTCATGGTGTCGTTCTCGTTGGCCGAGCACGACGAATACTTCTGATGACGCTTCAGATGGTACGAGCGCGTAAAGTCCTTGCCACAGATCTTGCAGGCGAAGGGCTTGCCCCTGGACTGGTGCTGCTGCTCGTGCAGCTTCAGCAGCGCAGAGCTGCGCAGCTTGGCATTGCAAATGGAGCACGGAAAGTCGTTGAACTCCGAGTGTGTGATGAAAATGTGACGCTCATAGCTCGTCTGTGTTTTGAACGACTTGGGGCAGTCGGGGCAGTTGATATGGCCCAGCTGCAAAGGGAACTGCAGTTAGACATAATTTGGATTTAGAACGGGATTGAAGTTACGTGAAAGGTGTCGTAGCTCTCGCTGCAGCAGAAGCAGATGTCCTTCTTCTCCATAACCACGGCATCGCGCTCAATCTTGTCCAGGTTCTTCAGCATGTCCGCCTTGCGGAGATGATAGCCGCTGTCGTAGCGACAGAACTCCAAATGCTTTTTCAGACTCTTTACGCGACGGAACGTCTTGTAGCATTTGCCGCACACGTGCTCGACCATCTCTTTGAGTTCGTTGTTGTTGTTGCCGTTGGCACTCTTGCGCTTTGCTCCGCTGGCACCTCCTCCTGGCCCATCGTCGTCGTCGTCATCATCGTCATCGTCGTCGTCATCGTCATCCTCGACGCCAGATACCACAAACTCTTCGCCGTTCTCTTTGGCAGCGTCTCCGAGCTCGACGTCGTCGTCGGCCAGTATGAAGTCAATGGTGTCTTCGTCCTCGACAACCACAACGCTGGTCGTATTGTCCGCTTTGCTGTTCTCACTTTTGATGGCCTGCAGCACGTAGTGATCCATCTTCTTCTTCTTGCTGGACGACGTCTTTATCTTGGCCGTTTCGATTACCGCGACAGAGGGCGCAGTGCGCTTCTCGTTTAATATCTTTACACCTGGGCTAACAGTTTTAGGCGTGGCACGCTTGTCGCCGCCTTTCGAGCTGCTCTGGGCTTCATCGTTGTTGAGTATCTTAATGCTGGCGCGCTTCTCCTGCTTGGGGCGAGCAGTCTTGGCGGCCACGTCGTTGAGCAGCTTCATTCGTGTGCCAGTGCGCTTCGTCTTCAGCGAAACCATTTTCTCCACGTCCATTACTCTGATGACGGGCGTGCTCGTCTCTTTGCTGGTGGCAGGGGCTGGCGCGGCGGCTTCCTTGCTGGCGCTCATTGTCGTTGCCTGTTGAAAGATGCAGGACACCAAGGATCAGTGACGGTGCGTAGGTTAGCCTACTTTCAGGCTCGTGATTTATTTTGAATCGATCTCTTTGCCAGAGCGTCACGTCAGCAACGCCTAGAAGCAGCGCACAATAAAAATGGCGGCTGGCTACCGATCGACCGAGAGAGTGAGCGAGAGCACGCTATGTGCTTGGTTACGACAAAAAGAAAAAGAAACGCAACAAGTTCTCTCGCTCTGCGACTGTTCGTGAAAAATATATTTAGGGTTGAAAATAATTCGAATATAAGATTTTGAAAATTGTTGCATACTTTTCAATATTGAATATTTTTGTTGCCGGCTTTAAAGGAATTTCGTTAAGATCTTTAATTCGCCCACTGTTCAATGCCAACTTGTAGATTTAAATTTGAATTTATTTTACATTTGCGTTACACACACGCACACTCACTCACCAGCACAGCAATGTAGTTTCTCTAATTAAATGTGAAACTTGCGTCAATGAAAGTCATACGTCGTCTGAAGTCGTTGTCGATCTGATCGACTGTAACGAGATGCAACAGATGTATGGGGAAAACCGTTGGCGAGAGCGAGAGGGATAGAGTTGGTTTGTTATTTATTTGCACGTCTTTGTTATTCACAGTGACTGGAAACATGGGTTTTACACTTTTTTTTATCAAATTCTCAATTTACAAAATTAAACCTTTGACGAATTTTGTGTTCAGTTATTTAATTTAAACCACTTATAGTTCACAGCTCGTGCAAAGGCACGTAAGCGTACACAATGGCGTTAGCGTCTCACTATTCACAATATTCGTAGACAGGCAAACAGCTGTGCCGAAATAAGTGTAACCAGATTTCAAATTATTGTTGGCGCATTTTTAATTTATGACTCCCTCGAGCTGAATAATTAAAAATAAATTAATAAATATTCATATATACATTTTTTTTAATTTATAAGAATTGTTTAACTGGTTTACAAATTTCAGTTAATTAAACAGAAATTCGCGGTGATGTAGCAGTGACTGGACTTGTGATAAGAATATTTTTAAATATATTTTGTTCGATAACATTGATAGCATATCGATATCGAAAGCTATCGTTAATTTGCCATTCGTATTTCTGCTAGCTGCTTAAATTGAGGTAAGTTTGCGTAAATATTAGTAAGAAAGAATAGTAAAATATTTATAATCTTTATAGGCGCAATGTCTGGCTTATTTGATTCCGCACATACCGAAGGCCCCGGCTTTGTGGGCATACGTTTCTGTCAAGAATGCAACAACATGTTGTATCCCAAGGAAGACAAGGACAACAAAACTCTGATGTACGCGTGCCGCAATTGCGACTATAAACAGGAAGCCGACTCCAATTGCATATATGTGAACAAGATTATGCACGAAATCGACGAGCTGACGCACATTGTGCCCGACGTGATATCCGACCCAACGCTGCCGCGCACTGAAGACCACGCATGCCCCAAATGCTCGCATCGCGAAGCCGTCTTCTTCCAGGCGCAAACCCGGCGTGCCGAAGAGGAGATGAGACTGTACTATGTGTGCACCAATCAGAACTGCACGCATCGCTGGACGGAGTAACAGCGGAAACGGAAGCGCCAACTCCGTCTACGACTGCCGCCAGTGGCTATATTCACACGCCTAGTTCTAAGTACGTAATAAAGTTTGTAATTTAAGAATGTTTGAGAGTTGTCATTGCTGAATGTACAACCGCAAGTATTTCTCATTCAGAGATCGTGATCGAGAGAGAGTCAGCTGGAACTGAGCTGAGAGCGGAACTCGCTCTCCCTCATGCAAATCGCGATGCGCATCTCTCATCGCAGTCGCAAATATTTCAATATCTATCAAACATATATGAAACGAAAACAAAGAATCAAGCTATTTAATTAAACAAGTTTCTTGTGCGTATTTCTGGCCCGTTGCTCTGGCTGATCAAACGACAGTTGAACGTTAGAACTTGGCGCGACGTGTTGTCGGGCCGAACATGAGAGTCGAAATCGAAAACGAAAGCGTGAAAAACTAAGTTTGAATCATGGCGAAAACGAATGACACCACGGCCGAGCCGGAGCCGGAGCCCAAGCTGAATTATATGCAAAAGCTATGGCGCTATCGTCGTTATCTGGTGATCGAGCCGTTCTTCTTCTTCTACTTCATGGCATCCGTATTCAACCAGGTGGCCATGCAGAACTTCCCCCTGGAGAAGGCGTGCCGCGTCAATCTGGGCTACAACAGAGAGACCTGCATGACCATGCTGGACAAGTCGGGATTGGACATCGAGTGCGAAGGGCTGACGTTCGAGAACGAGACGCTCGGCCCCTCCATGGAGCAAACTCTGCAGGGCATCTCCTCGACAGGCTTCAATTATACGGTCTGTAAGGCCGAGTCGGAGGTCCAGAAGCTGACCGCAGATATCTCAGGGAAACGTGCGCCCATAGGTAAATCTCACACATCTATATTTATCTTAATGATTTAGCTAATTAGGCAGTCCGGGCAAGTGCAACCAGTTTTGCCTGCGATTCGCATGGCTTTAATCACATTTTCAGGTTCTGTTGCTACTCTTATGATTATTATTATTATTATTTTGATATAAAATCAGCATTCAGCACGCATATTGCAAACAGATCTCTCTGTTCCGTGCCCATATACATATATGTATATGTTTGTTAGGTAATTCCCCATACAGAAATTCTTGGCATTCTTCTCGCTTACATCAATTTTAGTCGCACACTTAAATTTAAGCTCTGCGCTTAACTATTCGATTATGGGCGAATTTGTTCCCCACAAACCGGTTCGCTGCTTCTATTTATATATTTTTTTTTGTATCTATTTTTTTTGGGAATGTTTTGTAGCCTTAACGTGTTTTGTCACTGCCAAGGCAAACATAAATAATTGTTATTAGAAATTGATATTTTTTATTCAAAAATCATTTGATTAAATGACAATAAAGCATTTATTGACAACCATTGCATCAGCGCTGCAGCAGAAGAATGAACAATTAAAGCTGCCTTGGGCCGAGTGCAGCTATTAAATTCTTATTTAAATTTGCATTTCTCTGTTTCCGAGTAGGCAGATAGATAGATAGAGAGAGAGAGAGAGAGAGAGAGCTGGGACTATATAGAATGGTCCATTGGGTTGTTCACGTTTGATTGATGGCATGCTCTAGCCGAGAGTACACGGATTCTCCAATGAAATATGTGACGCCTATGGGTGGTCATCGTGATGGGGATGCGGATAGGAATCGTCTGGGATGCAATGATCAAATTATCGTCAGTTCAATTTGATTGAACTTGGCTTAGAGATGATCCTGTTATAGTATGTATGCATATATATGCTTGATATAGTTGGCATGGCTGCAGCTGATGTTTTCCCAGATATTTATTATAAATTGATCTTCACATTAATCATACTAAATAAAGTCTAAATACCCTGTCTTATCTATCCCTTAGCCGCCATCTTCCCATTTATTGTGCTGCTCTTCGCCGGAGGCTGGTCGGACAGATACAACAAGCGCAAGCCATGCATGATCATACCCATCGTGGGCGAGGCCTTATCTTTCACTTGTAAGTGGGCCTTTAAAATGGATTATTGAGCAGAATAGACTAACATCGAGTCCTTTGCAGGTCTGCTCATTTCGGCTATTTTCTTTGACAGTCTGCCCGTAGAGTTTGGCATGTATCTGGAATCGATTGTGCCAGCGGTCTGTGGCGGTCTGACCTTCTGTCTGATGGCTGTCTACAGCTATATAACGATAGCCACGCCCGAGGAGGATCGCGTCTTTCGGTTTGGCATCTTTGCTATGTTTGTCACCGGAGTTCCTTTTCTGGGCATCTTCAGTGGATTTCTCTTCAATACATTTGGCTACATAAGTGGGTAACATATGCTTCCATATTGTTCCTTTTTCTGATCTTTCTTTGTTTCAGTTTCGTTTGCCTCAGCTGTGGTTTTTCAAATTATTGCCATACTCTATATTATTTTCTTCATCAAGGAGATTAAGCCAAAGCCAAAGGCACCTGAGGAAACACCCTCTAGCCCGCTGGAGAGTCATGCTGCGGATAACATGGCCTATGAGCGAACCAACTTGGATGAGCTGCCTGTTAACAAGAATGTTAACTTTCAATTGACGCCACATCTGGAGCCACCCAAAGTAGACCCACCGCCTGTGCCAGTTGTCAAGCGGTCACTGTTCAAGGAGCTGTTCGATCCCACCTTGGTGTTGGACTGCTTGCGATTTCCTTTGGTCAAGCGAAAAAACAATGGGCGCCTTCTATTGATTCTGCTCATTGTGGCGTACTTTCTCACCTTGGGCCCTGGCACCGGAGAGAATGACTTTTGGTACCGCTTCACCCTGAAGAAGTTGAAGTGGAATGGCAATGACTTTTCCATTTTCGTTACTATCTCTGGGCTGGCCGCTCTATTGGGTACTTTCATAGGCACGGCTATTCTTAGCAAGCTTCTCAAGTTCTCGGATCCGTCCATTGGCATACTCTCGGCTCTGGCCATTGTCTGTTCGCGTCTCATGTATGTAAGTTAATCTGGATGAGACCGAAACTTGAAAATTTAACGAAAAATGAACTATGAAACATGAACTAATACAAATTTAATTTCTTTTAGGCCTTTTCCACTGACACTGCTTCGTTCTATACGGCCACCGTCGTGGACATGTTTGTCAGTTTGCGCGTCATTGCCATCAAGGCCATTGGCAGCAGCATTGTGGAGGGAGATGAGCTAAGTGAGTTATCATTCAATGGATTTCCCTATTAATATAATTTCTAATATATTTTGCTTTTCAGGCAAAATGTATTCCATCTTTGGCATCAGCGAGCCAATCGGACAATTCATATTCCCGTCCATCTTTAGTACGGTCTATCTAAATACTGTGGACACATTTCCAGGCGCCTTCTTCCTGTTTGGCGAAATCTTCTACGTGCCTAATGTTCTCGTCTTTGTGTAGGTATTCAAGGAACTTCATATATATTCTATCTATAATCTCCTATTCCATTGCAGCCTTTGCTATTTCGTGTTTCGTCGTCGGAAGGCCAATGAGCAAAAGAGTTCCGTGAAGCTGGCACAAAATAATGAAGGCAATGGCCAGGCAAATGCCAATGGAACAGAGATTACTAGTCTATAAAGCAATTAAAAATACTCTTTACGAATGTACATACTCTAACTCTTCTACACAGATATACGCAGTCAACTTCTATATATAACTCTATATGTAAGCCATTCGATGGATATGTTTTATTTCGGTTAAGTGAGCTAAGCCCACGCCTTTGCTCCTGGGCAAAGGAATTACTGCGAATGTAATTTGCAATAAAAACAAGTTTGAGGGAGCTTTTAGTGTATTGATGGACTATAAGTTGCCCTGCAACCAATTTGAATATTTACCCCTTGTAAAACCCATCTGGGAGGGCTACCCATACACCGTTCTGTAGGCCCATCTAGTGGAACTCGAACCACAACGTCTAACGTAGTTCATCTTCTTGTGGGTATGGCGACAAATTACCTCTGCTTCAGCTGCTATCAAATGTTTACAGGGTATTAGAAAACAGATGCTGTAACCCTTCTTTCACTTTCAGTTTGACTCCAACTACTCGCTGCTGGCTCGACAGCATGAAGCGAGGATTTCAATCAGCAAATGCATTCAATTTGATCAGCCAGCCGAAAGTGGTGGTGGGCGTGGTCCGACTGGGTGTTATGTGCTAAGTGCCGCCTTGGCCACGCATGGGAAACAATTGGCAACTAATAATCACAGTTAATCTGCATCTGCCTCGAGCCAGAGAGGGGGAGTCTCTTTTACTGCCATGAATGGGGTTTTCAGGATATCGCACTTTGCTCCTTTGCTTATAAAAGGCGCTGTGTGCGCCACGAAAGGCTCAGACGTTGCCTCAGCCTCGTTGCGCGTGGTTTCTGGTTTGGCCAGAATCATCTTCGGAGTTCCAGGCAGGTGTGAAAGTTTCTAATTTGCAAAGTGCTGAAAGAGTTCAGTCGGCTTCAGTCATGTTGCGCTTGCTGCTGTTGCCCCTGTTTCTCTTCACCCTCTCGATGGCCTGCATGGGCCAGACTTTCCAGTATTCCCGTGGCTGGACCAATGGCAAACGGGCCCCGCCCTCGGCTCTACTCAACAGTGGCCACAATCTGGGGCTGTTGGATGTCTTTGAAATACAGGAGAAGCCCAGCGATATCAAACTGGAACGGTAAATGATTGAGGTTGATAGATTGATTGAAGTTGATTGATTCTTCTTCCTCTTGAGCAGTTGCCTGATGCAGCTGCAGCACTTGGCGGGCAACGCACACTTGCATCGCAGCTTCGCTAATGGATTGGCCTACAATGGCAACAGACGCGATCCGACCGATTCGGAGTTGCGCAATCTCAACATTCATGCCAGACCCAGTGCCAGTGGAAATAACAACGACAACAATCCTGTGTACCCCAGAGTCAATCATCATCAATCAGGCGAGCTGTACGATGCGGTGGTTGACCCAGTGGAGCCAGCAGACTTTGGGAAGCATTAAGCGATCAAATAGGTTGGAAAACACAATCTGTTGATGAATTAATAATCGCTAGCATTATTATTTTTATAATTATAATTGTTATTAGCAAAAATGCTACAAAAATATAAAAAAAAATACATTACGTTAAAGCTCACTTTTTGTGTAAATTTATGTAAATAAAAGAACTTAAAAACAAAATCCATATTTGTAATATCTCATAAATATCTCATAAATACTCTAACCGCTTGGTTTCTACCTTGGCTAAGTAGGTTGATGTCAGTGGTCATATTTCGTGGTGATTTTAATGTGGCTACTATGTGTGGTGACTTCGCGCAGCAGGGTGAGTTTCTTTATGGCTCTATTGCTGCTGGTTGGTTTAGCTGCGGTGGATTTTGCGTTTCGCCGCGAACTATGCTGAGACTGTGTTAGTCTCGATGTTCGCGTGTGTGTGTGTGTATGGGTGTGTGAGTGTATGGGTATGTGCTTAACTCAACTTATTGTAAGTTAACCTAGGTCTAGTGTCGTCTCTGGTTTTAACTGGCCTGCGGGTACATATCTAATGAAGTCATATATATTGAATTGAATAAATTCCGGCATTATCGGCCTGCAACAACATATTGAACCCAAAGAAGGACAACGATAACGATAAGTTTGTGAATGAATCGATCAGCGTCCCGAAGAGCAGACGCGACTGTGCTGTGTGTGTGCAGCAATCAGAGTCGCAAGAGGAAAAGGAAATGCCCACTCTGTCTAGGATGGACGACAATGGATACAACTAACACCACTATGAATCGACAACATTTCAGACTCATATTGAAATCGTGAACTAGAGAGCGAGACAGGTTGAGAGCGGAACACATTCTTCGCCATTTAGCGCATCTCTCACATAGTGACAAACACTACAATATCTGTCATAAAGAAATGAAACGAAATCAAATAATCAAATTATTAAACTCGTTTCCTCAACAACTTTCGGAGCCGTTGATTCAGCTAATCAAACGACAGTTGACCGTGAGAGTTTGGCGCGACGGGTTGTCGAGCTTAGCATTAGAAACGAAAAAGAAGCATTTAAACCTAAGTTTGGAATGACAAAAGCAAATGACAAACCGGCGGAGCTGGAGCCGGAGCCGGAGCCCAAGCTGAATTATATGAAAAAGCTATGGCGCTATCGTCGTTATCTGGTGATCGAGCCATTCTTCTTCTTCTACTTTGGGGCATCCACGCTCAACCAGGTGGCCATCCAGAACTTCCCACTGGAGAAGGCGTGCCGCGTCAATCTGGGCTACAACAGAGAGACCTGTCTGACCATCTTAGATAAAAAGGACATCCAATGCGACGGCCTCACGTTCGAGAATATCACGCTCGGCCCCTCCATGGAGCAAACTCTGCAGGGCATCTCCTCGACAGGCTTCAATTATACGGTCTGCAAGGCCGAGTCGGAGGTCCAGAAGCTGACCGCAGATGTCTCAGGGAAACGTGCGGCCATAGGTAAATCTCATACTTCTATATTCGTCTTTATGATTTTGCCAATTATATAGAATAAGTAAGTCAAGCAGTTTAGTCTGCGATTCGCATAGCCTTCATCAAATTTCAGGTTCTGCTAATGGTATAATGATTTCGATAAACGTATGTAACATTAGAAAGAGACATGGAAGACTTTACAGAGTATATCTATTATTGGCCAGGACGCCGAGCTGCGTCGATTGGGCAATGCCTGTCCGTCCGTTTCTATTTTAGCGAGTTTGCTTAAAAAATTCGATGACTCTTCCCGTATTCATGTTATAGAAATTCAGTTTTTACATATCTCTTACGTCTGTGGAGCTAGACTAGATTATAGTTCCAGGTGTATTATATTCAATTTAGATTTTTTATATATTTTGGAGTATGCCTCCCCTTATCTATGCATTTGCAAAAACCTAATCCAAGTACCAGAGACATGTACTTTGGCAAATTTCAACATACAAATGACACTATCATGCTGCGAATGTATTCGAGTCTATCTTCCAAAAAAGGTAATCAACATTTGATTTCCCTTAAGGCTACATATTCTCTCTTATCTATCCTTTAGCCGCCATCTTTCCATTGATCATTCTGCTCTTCGCCGGGGGCTGGTCGGACAGATACAACAAGCGCAAGATATGCATGATCATACCCATCGTGGGAGAAGCTCTGATGTTTACCTGTGAGTTCACCTTTAAATTGATTAATGAGAGATTAGACTAACATCGAGTCCTTTGCAGGTCTGCTCACTTCGGCTATTTTCTTTGACAGTCTGCCCGTGGAGTTTGGCATGTATCTGGAATCGATTGTGCCAGCGGTCTGTGGCGGTGTGACCTTCTGTCAGATGGCTATCTACAGCTACATGACAATAGCCACGCCGGAGGAGGATCGCGTCTTTCGGTTTGGCATATTTACCATGTCTATGACCATAGGTGGCGCGATGGGCGTTTTCAGTGGATTGCTCTTCAATATATTTGGCTACATAAGTGGGTTGCATATGCTTCCATAACCTTTCTTTGTAATTATCTTTCTTTGTTTCAGTTTCGTTTGCCTCAGCTGTGGTTTTTCAAATTATTGCCATACTCTATATTATCTTCTTCATCAAGGAGATTAAGCCAAAGTCAAAGGCACCTGAGGAAACACCCTCTAGCCCGCTGGAGAGTCATGCTGCGGATAACATGGCCTATGAGCGAACCAACTTGGATGAGCTGCCTGTTAACAAGAATGTTAACTTTCAATTGACGCCACATCTGGAGCCACCCAAAGTAGACCCACCGCCTGTGCCAGTTGTCAAGCGGTCACTGTTCAAGGAGCTGTTCGATCCCACCTTGGTGTTGGACTGCTTGCGATTTCCTTTGGTCAAGCGAAAAAACAATGGGCGCCTTCTATTGATTCTGCTCATTGTGGCCTACTTTTTGATCGTGGGCCCTGGCTCGGGTGAGAGTGACTATATTTATCGCTTCACCCTGAAGAAGTTAGGTTGGAATGGCAATGACAACGCCATTTTCAATACTATCTCTGACATGGCGGCTCTATTGGGTACTTTCATAGGCACGGCCATCTTTAGCAAACTTCTCAAGTTCTCCGATCCGTCCCTTGGCATACTCTCGACAGTGACTGTTGTCTGTTCGCATGTGATTTATGTAAGTTAATCTGAATGAGACCAAAAAACGAAAATTAAGTTGGATGTAAACTAATCAAATGTTCATTTCTTTAAGGCCTTTTCCACTGACACCGCCTCGTTCTATATGGCCACCGTCGTTGAAATGTTCATCGTTTTGCGTGTCATTGCACTCAAGACCATTGGCAGCAGCATTGTGGAGGGAGATGAGCTAAGTGAGTTATCATTCAATGGATTTTTCATGTTAGCATTTTAATTCGGCTTTTTAGGCAAAATGTATTCCATCTTTGGCATCTTAGAACCAATTGGCCAATTCATATTCTCGCTCATCTATAGTTGGGTCTATGCACATACTGTGGACACATTTCCAGGCGCCTTCTTCCTGTTTGGCGAAATCTTCTACGTGCCTAATGTTCTCGTCTTTGTGTAGGTATTCAAGGAACTTCATATATATTCTATCTATAATCTCCTATTCCATTGCAGCCTTTGCTATTTCGTGTTTCGTCGTCGGAAGGCCAATGAGCAAAAGAGTTCCGTGGAGCTGGCACAAAATAATGAAGGCAATGGCCAGGCAAATGCCAATGGAACAGAGATTACTAGTCTATAAAGCAATTAAAAGTACTCTTTACGAATGTACATACTCTAACTCTTCTACACAGATATACGCAGTCAACTTCTATATATAACTCTATATGTAAGCCATTCGATGGATATGTTTTATTTCGGTTAAGTGAGCTAAGCCCACGCCTTTGCTCCTGGGCAAAGGAATTACTGCGAATGTAATTTGCAATAAAAACAAGTTTGAGGGAGCTTTTAGTGTATTGATGGACTATAAGTTGCCCTGCAACCAATTTGAATATTTACCCCTTGTAAAACCCATCTGGGAGGGCTACCCATACACCGTTCTGTAGGCCCATCTAGTGGAACTCGAACCACAACGTCTAACGTAGTTCATCTTCTTGTGGGTATGGCGACAAATTACCTCTGCTTCAGCTGCTATCAAATGTTTACAGGGTATTAGAAAACAGATGCTGTAACCCTTCTTTCACTTTCAGTTTGACTCCAACTACTCGCTGCTGGCTCGACAGCATGAAGCGAGGATTTCAATCAGCAAATGCATTCAATTTGATCAGCCAGCCGAAAGTGGTGGTGGGCGTGGCCCGACTGGGTGTTAAGTGCTAAGTGCCGCCTTGGCCACGCATGGGAAACAATTGGCAACTAATAATCACAGTTAATCTGCATCTGCCTCGAGCCAGAGAGGGGAGCCTCTTTTACTGGGGTTTTCAGGATATCGCACTTTGCTCCTTTGCTTATAAAAGGCGCTGTGTGCGCCACGAAAGGCTCAGACATTGCTTCAGCCTCGTTGCGTGTGGTTTCTGGTTTGGCCAGAATCATCTTCGGAGTTCCAGGCAGGTGTGAAAGTTTCTAATTTGCAAAGTGCTGAAAGAGTTCAGTCGGCTTCAGTCATGTTGCGCTTGCTGCTGTTGCCCCTGTTTCTCTTCACCCTCTCGATGGCCTGCATGGGCCAGACTTTCCAGTATTCCCGTGGCTGGACCAATGGCAAACGGGCCCCGCCCTCGGCTCTACTCAACAGTGGCCACAATCTGGGGCTGTTGGATGTCTTTGAAATACAGGAGAAGCCCAGCGATATCAAACTGGAACGGTAAATGATTGAGGTTGATAGATTGATTGAAGTTGATTGATTCTTCTTCCTCTTGAGCAGTTGCCTGATGCAGCTGCAGCACTTGGCGGGCAACTCACTCTTGCATCGCAGCTTCGCTAATGGATTGGCCTACAATGGCAACAGACCCGATCCGACCGATTCGGAGTTGCGCAATCTCAACATTCATGCCAGACCCAGTGCCAGTGGAAATAACAACGACAACAATCCTGTGTACCCCAGCGTCAATCATCATCAATCAGGCGAGCTGTACGATGCGGTGGTTGACCCAGTGGAGCCAGCAGACTTTGGGAAGCATTAAGCGATCAAATAGGTTGGAAAACACAATCTGTTGATGAATTAATTATCGCTAGCATTATTATTATAACTATAATTGTTATTAGCAAAAATGCTACAAAAATATAAAAAAAAAATATACATTTCGTTATGTAAATAAAAGAACTTAAAAACAAAATTCTAAAAACGTTATTATGGTGACTATCTTCAAATAGTTAAACTTAGCTAATTTAGCTTTGCCAACCTTGGCCACCTTGAATTATGCTTTCCATATCATAAATACTCTAACCGCTTGGTTTCTGCCTTGGCTAAGTAGGTTGATGTCAGTGGTCATATATCATGGTGATTTTAATGTCGCTACTGTGTGTGGTGACTTCGCGCAGCAGGGTGAGTTTCTTTATGGCTCTATTGCTGCTGGATGGTTTAACTGCGGTGGATTCTGCGTTTCGAACTATGCTGAGACTGTGTTAGTCCCGATGTTCACGTGTGGGTGTGTGAGTGTATGGGTGTGTGCTTAACTCAACTTATTGTAAGTTAACCTAGGTCTAGTGTCGTCTCTGGTTTTCACTGGGCTGGGGATACATATCAACAACATATTGAACCTTAGTAAGGACAACGATAACAAGAAGCCAACTCCAATTGCACATATGCGAACAAGTTTGTGAACGAATCGATCGAACTTTCTGAGCCGTTGCTTCAGCTAATCAAACGACAGTTGAGCGTTAGAGTTTGGCGCGACGGGTTGTCGAGCTTAGTATTAGAAACGGCATGACAAAAGCCGGAGCCGGAGCCGGAGCCGGAGCCGGAGCCGGAGCCCAAGCTGAATTTTATGAAAAAGCTATGGCGATATCGTCCTTCCCTTGGTGCATCCACTCTCAACCAGGTGGCCATGCAGAACTTCCCACTGGAGAAGGCGTGCCGCGTCAATCTGGGCTACAACAGAGAGACCTGTCTGACCATCTTAGATAAAAAGGACATCCAATGCGATGGCCTCACGTTCAAGAATATCACGCTCGGCCCCTCCATGGAGCAATTCTTGCAGGACATCTATTCGACAGGCTTCAATTATACGGTCTGCAAGGCAGAGTCGGAGGTCCAGAAGCTGACCGCTGATGTCTCAGGGAAACGTGCGGCCATAAGTAAATCTCATACTTCTATATTCGTCTTTATTATTTTGCCAATTATATAGTATAAGCAAGTCAGCCAGTTTAGTCTGCGATTAGCATAGCCTTTATCAAATTTTAGGTTCTGCTAATGGTATAATGCCTCCCCTTACCTATGCATTTGCAAAAAACCTAATCCAAGTACCAGAGACATGTACTTTGAGAAATTCGTACATATAAATGACATTATCATGCTGCGAATGTTTTTTAGTCTATCTTCCGAAAAAGGTAATCAACATTTGATTTCCCTTTAAGAATTTTTCTGATTTCCTTTTGATGATCTGAAGATCAATCATACTTAGGCTAAATATCATCTCCTATCTATCCTTTAGCCGCCATCTTTCCATTGATCATTCTGCTCTTCGCCGGGGGCTGGTCGAACAGATACAACAAGCGTAAGATATGCATGATCAGACACATCGTGGGAGAAGCTCTGATGTTTACCTGTGAGTTCACCTTTAAATTGATTAATGAGAGATTAGACTAACATCGAGTCCTTTGCAGGTCTGCTCACTTCGGCTATTTTCTTTGACAGTCTACCCGTGGAGTTTGGCATGTATCTGGAATCGATTGTGCCAGCGGTCTGTGGCGGCCTGACCTTTTGGCTGATGGCTATCTACAGCTATATAACGATAGCCATGCCGGAGGCATATTTACCATGTCTATGACCATAGTTGGCGCGATGGGCATCTTCAGTGGATTTCTCTTCAATACATTTGGCTACATAAGTGGATTGCATAAGCTTCCATAACCTTTCTTTTAATTATCTTTCTTTGTTTCAGTTGCGTTTGCCTCAGCCGTGGTTTTTCAAATTATTGCCATACTCTATATTATCTTCTTCATCAAGGAGATTAAGCCAAAGCCAAAGGCACCTGAGGAAACACCCGCTAGCCCGCTGGAGGGTCATGCTGCGGATAACATGGCCTATGAGCGAACCAACTTGGATGAGCTGCCTGTTAACAAGAATGTTAACTTTCAGTTGACGCCACATCTGGAGCCACCCAAAGTAGACCCACCGCCTGTGCCAGTTGTCAAGCGGTCACTGTTCAAGGAGCTGTTCGATCCCACCTTGGTGTTGGACTGCTTGCGATTTCCTTTGGTCAAGCGAAAAAACAATGGGCGCCTTCTATTGATTCTGCTCATTGTGGCCTACTTTTTGATCGTGGGCCCTGGCTCGGGTGAGAGTGACTATATTTATCTCTTCATCCTGAAGAAGTTCGGTTGGAATGGCAATGACAACGCCATTTTCAATGCGATCTCTGGCCTGGCGGCTTTATTGGGTACTTTCATAGGCACGGCTATTCTTAGCAAACTTCTCAAGCTCTCCGATCCGTCCCTTGGCATACTCTCGACAGTGACTGTTGTCTGTTCGCATGTGGTTTATGTAAGTTAATCTGAATGAGACCAAAAAACGAAAATTAAGTTGGGTATAAACTAATCAATTTTTCTTTTGTTTAAGGCCTTTTCCACTGACACCGCCTCGTTCTATACGGCCACCGTCGTTGAAATGTTCATCGTTTTGCGTGTCATTGCACTCAAGACCATTGGCAGCAGCATTGTGGAGGGAGATGAGCTAAGTGAGTTATCATTCAATGGATTTTTCATGTTAGCATTTTAATTCGGCTTTTTAGGCAAAATGTATTCCATCTTTGGCATCTTAGAACCAATTAGCCAATTCATATTCTCGCCTATCTATAGTTGGGTCTACGCAGATACTGTGGACACATTTCCAGGCGCCTTCTTCCTGTTTGGCGAAATCTTCTACGTGCCTAATGTTCTCGTCTTTGTGTAGGTATTCAAGGAACTTCATATATATTCTATCTATAATCTCCTATTCCATTGCAGCCTTTGCTATTTCGTGTTTCGTCGTCGGAAGGCCAATGAGCAAAAGAGTTCCGTGGAGCTGGCACAAAATAATGAAGGCAATGGCCAGGCAAATGCCAATGGAACAGAGATTACTAGTCTATAAAGCAATTAAAAGTACTCTTTACGAATGTACATACTCTAACTCTTCTACACAGATATACGCAGTCAAGTTCTATATATAACTTTATATGTAAGCCATTCGATGGATATGTTTTATTTCGGTTAAGTGAGCTAAGCCCACGCCTTTGCTCCTGGGCAAAGGAATTACTGCGAATGTAATTTCCAATAAAAACAAGTTTGAGGGAGCTTTTAGTGTATTGATAGACTATAAGTTGCCCTGCAACCAATTTGAATATTTATTATATAAATTGCATCTGGGAGGGCTACCCATACACCGTTCTCTAGTGGAACTCGAGCCACAACGTTCATCTTCTCGTGGGTATGGCGACAAACTACCTCTGCTTCAGCTGCTATTAGAAACAAGTAAGAAAACTCTAGTCGAGACCGCTCGACTAGGGTATACCCTGAACCCTGCGAAGAACCGCTATTCCAAGCAATCTCCGTTTCTTTAATATACATAAGTATATATATGTTCATTACAAACAGAACATACACACACATACACAGGCGCACACACACACAAGCGCCAGTCGTTGCGTCAGCTGTTCTTTGGCTGCTGTTTGCATGCCAATGACATGGGAAATTAAATGTTTAATAACTTTTTTCTAGAGTAACGATTTTGATCAAACTTGTTGGGCGTGATCATGTCATCCATATGTATGTATGTACCAAAGCACAAGTCTCTAGTATTTGATATACGGGAGTTACAAATTTGAGGCGAAGGGGGCGTGGCACCCAAAATTTAACAAAAACCGAAATTGCGTAAGACCTAAATAACACTAAATGCAAAATTTGAAGACTCTAGCTATAAAGATGAATTAGATAGAATTTTATAGCTTAATTTAAATTTTCGTTTTTAATCGATAACAATAAAACGATAACAGTTATCGAATTTCTGAAACAAACTCGACATGCGCGCCCTATACAGGGACCTACAAAAAAAATTTAAAGTCTCTAGCTATTGTAAGTTCTGAGATCGACGCGTTCGTACATACGGACAGACGGACAGACGGACAGACAGACAGACAGACGGACAGGGCTAAATCGACTCGGCTTGTCTCCCTGATCAAGAATATATATACTTTATGGGGTCTGCCACGCCTCCTTCTGCCTGTTACATACATACGCCTTCCAACAAAAACATTATACCCTGATTTCCCATTTTCAATGGGTTCAGGGTATAAACAGATGCTGTAACCCTTCTTTCACTTTCAGTTTGACTCCAACTACTCGCTGCTGGCTCGACAGCATGAAGCGAGGATTTCAATCAGCAAATGCATTCAATTTGATCAGCCAGCCGAAAGTGGTGGTGGGCGTGGCCCGACTGGGTGTTAAGTGCTAAGTGCCGCCTTGGCCACGCATGGGAAACAATTGGCAACTAATAATCACAGTTAATCTGCATCTGCCTCGAGCCAGAGAGGGGAGCCTCTTTTACTGGGGTTTTCAGGATATCGCACTTTGCTCCTTTGCTTATAAAAGGCGCTGTGTGCGCCACGAAAGGCTCAGACATTGCTTCAGCCTCGTTGCGTGTGGTTTCTGGTTTGGCCAGAATCATCTTCGGAGTTCCAGGCAGGTGTGAAAGTTTATAATTTGCAAAGTGCCGAAAGAGTTCAGTCGGCTTCAGTCATGTTGCGCTTGCTGCTGTTGCCCCTGTTTCTCTTCACCCTCTCGATGGCCTGCATGGGCCAGACTTTCCAGTATTCCCGCGGCTGGACCAATGGCAAACGGGCCCCGCCCTCGGCTCTACTCAACAGTGGCCACAATCTGGGGCTGTTGGATGTCTTTGAAATACAGGAGAAGCCTAGCGATATCAAACTGGAACGGTAAATGATTGAGGTTGATTGATTGATTGAAGTTGATTGATTGATTGATTCTTCTTCTTCTTGAGCAGTTGCCTGATGCAGCTGCAGCACTTGGCGGGCAACTCACTCTTGCATCGCAGTTTCGCTAATAAATTGGCCTACAATGGCAACAGACCCGATCCGACCGATTCGGAGTTGCGCAATCTCAACATTCATGCCAGACCCAGTGCCAGTGGAAATAACAACGACAACAATCCTGTGTACCCCAGCGTCAATCATCATCAATCAGGCGAGCTGTACGATGCGGTGGTTGACCCAGTGGAGCCAGCAGACTTTGGGAAGCATTAAGCGATCAAATAGGTTGGAAAACACAATCTGTTGATGAATTTATTATTATCATGATTATTATTGTTATTATTGTTATTAGCAAAAAATGCTACAAAAATGTTAAAAAAAGAGATATGGCTCGAAAGAAAATGAATGTGTTATACATGGTACCGTTATGATGTTTAAGTTCCACTTCCAGCTGACAAGAGTTGTTTTCTGAATAATATCAAAGTCGATTTATACTGGGTTTCTGCCTTGGCTAGGTTTGTGTCTGTGCTTTGTTGTGCGTGACGCCACCTGTAGTTGTGTTAGCAACCAACAGGGGTTGACCGTTTTGAGGCTATTTGAAACGGGTAAATGAGAAAGTTCAATTTGTGCTGCGTGATTTTGTTCAATTGAGCGACTCGTTCAAATAAACGATTGAATTTTTCACTGGTCAACTGAGAGCTTTTGCTTGTGTTATTGGATGCAGCTGGCAATTCAGAAATGAGCTACTTTTGAACTAGTTCAACTCTCATTGAATTCAATGAAAGGCTATTGGAGAGTTTTACCACTAAGCCAAAGACCGAAACAATATATTATGGAACTTTAAACGGTTTTAAATAAATGATAACGCTTGGCTAAGGCTACTCTGCGATTCCTAAGCATTATCATCAATCAAATAACCACAGATGGGGGCCCGTCCACTTGGGGAGTTGGAGCCAAGCGATTATGATGGCCATTAAATCGAAACGGGTTGAAAAGCGATGCGAAGCCAAGTTGTTGCTGCTGTAAAAGTCGAAGGGAATTGCTATAAATAGACATTCGATAAATACACTAAGCGAAAAATATAATACAAATTTATTAGTTGTTTATTAGTTAACTGTTATAGCTAAGCTTTAGAATTGTGTTAAATATATAAAAGATATTAGCCAATGGGTGCTCAAAGGGAACTAGACTCGACTCGGCATCTACATATATATATATAGAGTGATAGATATATAAGGTATTTACTGCCACTTCATTTCAGTGGAAGTTCATTAATCTTCAGCTCAAAGCTATTCCAGTTTCGTACGCTGAGCAAAAGGCGGACATTCGACTCAATTCAATTGAATTCAATTCATTTCAATATTCATAAAATGAAAGCAGAAATCAAATAATTTTTATGGGTCTGCGTAGAGGATTTGTGTGTATATATAATGGCGTCTTAACGACAACTGCTGTGCGCAGTTCGATGCGAAATGCATGTCGAGGCACGTGATAATGTCCTGGGTCCTGAGTCCTGCCTCCTCCTGACGAGAAACAGCAGCCATTTGAATTGAAGCGGGGTTGCCACCGCGCCAGAGCAGCAGAAGACAAAAAAGAAACGCTGTAAGTGAGCGGCAACATCTTGCTGTTAATTACTTTAAGTGGTTTGGACATGGCAGCGAGGTCGCACTGTGCCTGTGCGTGTGCTGCACCTGTAGCAGCGGCTGAGATACCAAAATCAAACGGGCTGCCATAAAGCTGAGCTGGCTCATCATTCACGCAATCCCTTCGTAAAAAGAGAGATATATGACTGAGCGGGGCATAGAAAGCGATGTTTTCAAATTGAATTCCTAACAAGCTAATCGATCCTCGGGGAGGGCAAACAGCCCATGAGCAAGGACACACAACAGTGCCGGGGGGTGGGAGAGGCCGGAGGACACGCTTCGCACGCATCACCCCGGGCTGCTCGGGGAATATGAATTTATATCTTTTAATCTGCGACAGGCTGCAGCTGAATCGAGTCCTGGCGAAAACAGAAACAAAAAGTGAATTTAAGGACGCAGGACATATTTCAACAATGCAACAGCAGCAGCAGCAGCAGCGATGCTGCGCTGTTTATTGTCAATGTCAAGTGGACCTTTGGGGTGGTGTCAAGTGGTCCATGGCCCACCATAGCACGCCCTCCCAGGGGCTTCGCTTGTAATTGCATTAAAATGCAATTGGAATTGCCTCTCGCTTGCTCGCTCCTGTCGACCTTTGGTCCTGTCGTCATCGACTGTCGACTGTCGCCTGTCGCCTGGCAGAGCCTGGCATCTAGGGGCCTGGCTCGCAGCTAGGTGCCAGTCGGAGCTGCGTAAACTGTATTGAAAGCTGCTTTTAACGCCCTTTCATTGGCAGCTCAAGCGAGTGGTCAGACGGTACGAGATGTCCTGTTCGAGCTGCCGACAAGGACATCAAATTGATTGTAGCACCTGCAAATTGACTGGCCAAAAAGTGTCTCTCGAGCACAAGTGAGGCGCAGCTCGAACGCATTTTCACTCATCTTTCCCAGTTAAATGAGATTTAATTTGTCATTTGACTGAACTGAAATAAAACTCCATTTCCCTGATCAATCCTCGCTATATTTTCACAGGAAAAACAAATTTTAAAACCGAACTGATTCAGGGTAAATAAACAGCTAAAAGTGATTAGGTTGAAGTAGAAGTGAGCTTACTAAATTGATCGACTGATTGATTGACTGATTGACGGATTGACTGAATGACAGATTGACTGATTGATAGATTGATTAACTGGCCGATTGTTTGGTTGACTTATTGATTGACTGACTGATTGACTGATAGATTGACTGACTGATTGATTGATTTATTGACTGACTGATTGACTAACTGACTGATTGATTGACTTATTGGTTGACTGATTGATTGATTGACTGACTGATTAGTTGACTGGCTGACTGAATGATAGACTGACTGACTGATAGATTGATCAACTGACCGATTGTTTGGTTGACTTATTGAATGATTGATTGACTGACTGATAGATTGATTGACTTATTGACTGACTGACTGACTGATAGATTGATTGACTTATTGACTGACTGACTGACTGATTGATTCACTGACTGGCTGACTAGTTGACTGTTTAGCCAGCTTCAAAATATTGAGGAAAACTTTCGTACTTAAAAAGCAATTAAAGCGAAAAGTCCGCATGGATTTCCCAAATCCTCTCTGATTATGTCAGCTCGAGCTTTGAGAACTTTCCCAGGATTATTTGGTGTTGCTATCTATTTGTAGCATCTGCTGTGACTCTGGTGCAGAGCGTCGGGGGGGGGTCAACATATTTGTATCGAAATCTCAACACTTGCCGCTGCAGGAGGACAAGGAGGCAAGCAAACAGTGAGGGAGTCAACAGACACCCCCTAGCAGGGACAAGCGGATAACAATTATGTTAAAGAGCAGGCAAAACGACATTCACGCTGGATTGGTAACAGGATACGCGTGTAACCACGAAATGGCAAGTCCTTCAACAGCAAGGATAATGCGCAAAACACCCTTTCAATTAAATATTTGAAAACAACATTCGGCAATTACACAATTGACACCGATTGCAGCCTGGTGTGGAGGGGGAGGGGGGTGGTGGGCCAACCGCCTCCCTCTTCCACCCCGAGCAGTCGAGCAGTCGAACAGCCCTTAACATTATTTCGGCTTTCGACTTCATCAATTTGAAATGCTGTCTCTCGACTCACGAGCTGCGAGTCACGAGCCGCAAGGCACGCGCGTCAATGCTCGCCGCGATACGCAGCCAGGCGCCGCAGGGATTTGAATAGTCAGATTGAGGGGGCGGAGTGGGAGGGGCAGGGTGGTTGATGCGCAGTCTAAGTCGCTGGCAGGTTCATAAACAACATCAACAAGGACAAGTTGCGCTCGTTAAACATTAGTCAACATGAACATGACATGGCCAATGTCCCACTCTCTCTCTCTCTCTCTCTCTCTCTCTCTCTCTCTCTCTCTCACACTCTCTCTCTGTCTGTCTGTCCGTTTTCACGTTCGCTTGTCGTGTGTCGTAAGTCGTGAACTTGCTTTTTATTGTTTGGCCCATTCGTTTGTCGTTTACTTTTACGGCCAGGCATTTATTTGGCCAGCAACAGCCACGGAGTAAAAATCTGTGGGACTTGCGTATTTTAATATGCATTTGGGAAAAGTTTCTGGCCGGGCAAACGGAATGCCAAACTACCCGGATATCCAAATGAGTTTCGTTTCATTTCAATTTTCATCTCGCTGTGCCGCTTCTGTTCTGCATTCCATGCCCTATCATTGGGCGTAAAGAGAGTTTATTGGATGCCCCCGTGCTTGCTTCAAGTGAAGCTGAACACTTGAATATGTATGAAGTGTACATCCGGGTCTTCCCTCTTCTTATCAGTAAAATGATCTCAACGACCTCTGATGGATCAGTAACTGATAACTGATGAACGAGTATCGGCGGGTCGTCTATGCCCGACTTGCGTTTCGTTTCTTTTTGTTAGGAAATGCGTGAACATTTCTGATTCGTGGCAATTGCTGGATTTGGATTTGCTTGCTGCATTATTTATGGCGCCGCCTCCGGTTTTTGACTCCACTCTGGACTCTGGAAAAATTACGCAAAAATCAAAATTTACCCTGAAGGCCACTTAGAGAGGCGGACGAAGACAAGGATAAGCATAAGCATACAGACAAGGACAAGGATAAGCCTGAGAAAAAGGTCAAATGCTTGCTTGCCTTGGCAAATAAAAAATGCAAATGCTGCGAGTCCATGAAATGGACAATTGGGACTGAGGCACAATCAAATGCAAAAAATGAAAGCGAAATGAGATTTTATTTGGCAGAGACAGCCAGAAAGAGAGAGAGAGAGAGAGAGAGAGAAAGAGTGGGAGAGAGAGGGAGAGTGAGAAAGAGAGAGGGAGAGAGGGGACAGAAGGCAAGCTACAATGAGTAAGACTGTCTGACTAGCAGAGACCCAGTTGAAATTGTGTTGTAGAACTAAGAATTGATCAATTTTGGAACCAGTGGAAAAGAGGAAGAAGCAGAAGAAACAGAAGAGGAATAACAGTAAGCCAGCTGTATATGATAGAATTCGCATTGAAGAAACTTTAGCCATCAATATAAACACCTGAAAACCATCGGATGATATAGTAGAGACTAACATGAAGTCTCATAATGCACATATATTCCCTGTCGGCTCTTGGCATTTACAGGGTATTCAAAGGCTGTCACATACGCAAGAGAAATTAGAATCTAGCTACAGCAGAATGGAAATCTCAAACAATCCGACTTGAATATTTGAACAGATTTGCCGCATAAGGAGACTTCAGAGATTTGTCCGAAACAAAAACTTGGCTCGAAGTAGTTTGATTACTTAGCTCAGTCCCACCTACTCCCCCATTGGTCCGCTCTTCCCCTTCTTAATTGCGGCATTGATTTGCTTTAAACAATTTTCACGCCATAACTCTAATGGAACTCAGCATAAATTTTCCAGCCTCTTCAATATTTGATGAGTCGCTATTCTGACCATTTTTCTTTTTTAGACCGGGCCATAAAATTGAAATGTTATTTTCGTAGCTGTTCCTCGTCAAAGTTCGTCGTTGCTGTTGCTTTTATTGGCTGGTTATAAATTTGTGTGTTTTGGCAATAAATACGTGAAATCGTAGAACGTGCCGCAGTCCACAGCTCACAGCCCTCCTCCAGCTCCAGTGGCTGTTGACACTTGTAGTCGGGGTTGCATGAAAACCAAACCAACCCCGCTACCCTTGGCTGACCACTCAATCCCCTCCGTCTGTCGGTCTGGCTGTCGCTGCTGGTTGGGAGTGCCGCATGTACCTCACGCCTCACACTTTTCGCTTTTCACTCTCTGTTTTTATACCTGGCTGATGTGATTTTGCACTCAATTGAAAACAACTTGATTAAATTTTCATGTGAAAGTGCGAAACACGAACTTTTCTACACTCAAAATCCTGATGTATCTCCTAAGTACTGTCTTACTTTTATTGCCTTGGTAAGGTCAATCAATCAGCATAGATATCTATAAACGTATATACATATATATATATATATATATATATATAATACTTGTCAAGATATGTTATTAGTCTGAATGCTGATTGGAAAGGTGGGACACTTTCTGGCTCTTTGACAATCCTATGTACATATTTATTGACTTTGACTTTTATTAATCTGAATACATGAAGAAGCAAATCGAGCTGTTAATAGTGAGTGATTTAAGAGCAGGACAGTGGTGTGCATAACAATCAAATTACACCCATTCAAAACTATTATCGAAGTGATGCAAGTGAGCGAGCCAGTTTGCATGACTGTAACTCGGGTAATATTTTGTCTTCTATGCCTTTTTCGAAGCGTGTGGATTCGGAGTATCAATCCCCATTCACAGATATTTTCTGCTTCAAGAACTTTGCATAATATTGCACTGAATCCGAAAAAATACCTCTAGATCTTTTCATGAATGTAACTCGGGTAATATTTGCTCGATTTCGGAGTGATATACCACTTTCGACTCGTACGAAGCACGGCTATCGATCGCGATTCAAAAATTGAGTTTTTGAAATTTTGCCGTTTTTGACGAAAAACGTGATGTAATCCCTTATTATTTTTGTCAAAATCGGATCGAGTCGAAAAAAGTGAAAAAATGGACTTTGTCTCAACTTTGGCTAATTACAACTTTGGTATTTTTTTTTCGATTATAAGGTGCTATACCTTTTTCGAAGCGTGTGGATTCGGAGTATCAATCCCCATTCACAGATATTTTCTGCTTCAAGAATTTTGCATAATATTGCACTGAATCTGAAAAAATACCTCTAGATCTTTTCATGAATGTAACTCGGGTAATATTTGCCCGATTTCGGAGTGATATACCACTTTCGACTCGTACGAAGCACGGCTATCGATCGCGATTCAAAAATTGAGTTTTTGAAATTTTGCCGTTTTTGACGAAAAACGTGATGTAATCCCTCATTATTTTTGTCGAAATCGGATCGAGTCGAAAAAAGTGAATAAATGGACTTTGTCTCAACTTTGGCTAATTACAACTTTGGTATTTTTTTTTCGATTATAAGGTGCTATACCTTTTTCGAAGCGTGTGGATTCGGAGTATCAATCCCCATTCACAGATATTTTCTGCTTCAAGAACTTTGCATAATATTGCACTGAATCCGAAAAAATACCTCTAGATCTTTTAATGAATGTAACTCGGGTAATATTTGCCCGATTTCGGAGTGATATACCACTTTCGACTCGTACGAAGCACGGCTATCGATCGGGACTCAAAAATTGAGTTTTCGAAATTTTGCCATTTTTGACGAAAAACGTGATGTAACCCCTTATTATTTTTGTCAAAATCGGATCGAGTCGAAAAAAGTGAATAAATGGACTTTGTCTCAACTTTGGCTAATTACAACTTTGGTATTTTTTATCCGATTATTAGGTGCTACACCTTTTTCGAAGCGTGTGGATTCGGAGTATCAATCCCCATTCACAGATATTTTCTGCTTCAAGAACTTTGCATAATATTGCACTGAATCCGAAAAAATACCTCTAGATCTTTTCATGAATGTAACTCGGGAAATATTTGCCCGATTTCGGAGTGATATACCACTTTCGACTCGTACGAAGCACGGCTATCGATCGGGACTCAAAAATTGAGTTTTCGAAATTTTGCCATTTTTGACGAAAAACGTGATGTAACCCCTTATTATTTTTGTCAAAATCGGATCGAGTCGAAAAAAGTGAAAAAATGGACTTTGTCTCAACTTTGGCTAATTACAACTTTGGTATTTTTTATCCGATTATTAGGTGCTACACCTTTTTCGAAGCGTGTGGATTCGGAGTATCAATCCCCATTCACAGATATTTTCTGCTTCAAGAACTTTGCATAATATTGCACTGAATCCGAAAAAATACCTCTAGATCTTTTCATGAATGTAACTCGGGAAATATTTGCCCGATTTCGGAGTGATATACCACTTTCGACTCGTACGAAGCACGGCTATCGATCGGGATTCAAAAATTGAGTTTTTGAAATTTTGCCATTTTTTACGAAAAACGTGATGTAACAACCCCTTATTATTTTTGTCAAAATCGGATCGAGTCGAAAAAAGTGAATAAATGGACTTTGTCTCAACTTTGGCTAATTACAACTTTGGTATTTTTTATCCGATTATTAGGTGTTATACCTTTTTCGAAGCGTGTGGATTCGAAGGATCCGTCCCTATTCACAGATATTTTCTGCTTCAAGAACTTTGCATAATATTGCACTGAATCCGAAAAAATACCTCTAGATCTTTTCATGAATGTAACTCGGGTAATATTTGCCCGATTTCGGAGTGATATACCACTTTCGACTCGTACGAAGCACGGCTATCGATCGGGATTCAAAAATTGAGTTTTTGAAATTTTGCCATTTTTTACGAAAAACGTGATGTAACAACCCCTTATTATTTTTGTCAAAATCGGATCGAGTCGAAAAAAGTGAATAAATGGACTTTGTCTCAACTTTGGCTAATTACAACTTTGGTATTTTTTATCCGATTATTAGGCGCTATACCTTTTTCGAAGCGTGTGGATTCGGAGTATCAATCCCCATTCACAGACAGAATTTTCTGCTTCAAGAACTTTGCATAATATTGCACTGAATACGAAAAAATACCTCTAGATCTTTTCATGAATGTAACTCGGGTAATATTTGCCCGATTTCGGAGTGATATACCACTTTCGACTCGTACGAAGCACGGCTATCGATCGGAATTCAAAAATTGAGTTTTCGAAAATTTGCCATTTTTGACGAAAAACGTGATGTAATCCCTCATTATTTTTGTCGAAATCGGATCGAGTCGAAAAAAGTGAATAAATGGACTTTGTCTCAACTTTGGCTAATTACAACTTTGGTATTTTTTATCCGATTATTAGGCGCTATACCTTTTTCGAAGCGTGTGGATTCGGAGTATCAATCCCCATTCACAGATATTTTCTGCTTCAAGAACTTTGCATAATATTGCACTGAATCCGAAAAAATACCTCTAGATCTTTTAATGAATGTAACTCGGGTAATATTTGCCCGATTTCGGAGTGATATACCACTTTCGACTCGTACGAAGCACGGCTATCGATCGCGATTCAAAAATTGAGTTTTTGAAATTTTGCCGTTTTTGACGAAAAACGTGATGTAATCCCTCATTATTTTTGTCGAAATCGGATCGAGTCGAAAAAAGTGAATAAATGGACTTTGTCTCAACTTTGGCTAATTACAACTTTGGTATTTTTTATCCGATTATTAGGCGCTATACCTTTTTCGAAGCGTGTGGATTCGGAGTATCAATCCCCATTCACAGATATTTTCTGCTTCAAGAACTTTGCATAATATTGCACTGAATCCGAAAAAATACCTCTAGATCTTTTAATGAATGTAACTCGGGTAATATTTGCCCGATTTCGGAGTGATATACCACTTTCGACTCGTACGAAGCACGGCTATCGATCGGGACTCAAAAATTGAGTTTTCGAAATTTTGCCATTTTTGACGAAAAACGTGATGTAACCCCTTATTATTTTTGTCAAAATCGGATCGAGTCGAAAAAAGTGAATAAATGGACTTTGTCTCAACTTTGGCTAATTACAACTTTGGTATTTTTTATCCGATTATTAGGTGCTACACCTTTTTCGAAGCGTGTGGATTCGGAGTATCAATCCCCATTCACAGATATTTTCTGCTTCAAGAACTTTGCATAATATTGCACTGAATCCGAAAAAATACCTCTAGATCTTTTCATGAATGTAACTCGGGAAATATTTGCCCGATTTCGGAGTGATATACCACTTTCGACTCGTACGAAGCACGGCTATCGATCGGGACTCAAAAATTGAGTTTTCGAAATTTTGCCATTTTTGACGAAAAACGTGATGTAACCCCTTATTATTTTTGTCAAAATCGGATCGAGTCGAAAAAAGTGAAAAAAATGGACTTTGTCTCAACTTTGGCTAATTACAACTTTGGTATTTTTTATCCGATTATTAGGTGCTACACCTTTTTCGAAGCGTGTGGATTCGGAGTATCAATCCCCATTCACAGATATTTTCTGCTTCAAGAACTTTGCATAATATTGCACTGAATCCGAAAAAATACCTCTAGATCTTTTCATGAATGTAACTCGGGAAATATTTGCCCGATTTCGGAGTGATATACCACTTTCGACTCGTACGAAGCACGGCTATCGATCGGGACTCAAAAATTGAGTTTTCGAAATTTTGCCATTTTTGACGAAAAACGTGATGTAACCCCTTATTATTTTTGTCAAAATCGGATCGAGTCGAAAAAAGTGAATAAATGGACTTTGTCTCAACTTTGGCTAATTACAACTTTGGTATTTTTTATCCGATTATTAGGTGTTATACCTTTTTCGAAGCGTGTGGATTCGAAGGATCCGTCCCTATTCACAGATATTTTCTGCTTCAAGAACTTTGCATAATATTGCACTGAATCCGAAAAAATACCTCTAGATCTTTTCATGAATGTAACTCGGGTAATATTTGCCCGATTTCGGAGTGATATACCACTTTCGACTCGTACGAAGCACGGCTATCGATCGGGATTCAAAAATTGAGTTTTTGAAATTTTGCCATTTTTTACGAAAAACGTGATGTAACAACCCCTTATTATTTTTGTCAAAATCGGATCGAGTCGAAAAAAGTGAATAAATGGACTTTGTCTCAACTTTGGCTAATTACAACTTTGGTATTTTTTATCCGATTATTAGGCGCTATACCTTTTTCGAAGCGTGTGGATTCGGAGTATCAATCCCCATTCACAGATATTTTCTGCTTCAAGAATTTTGCATAATATTGCACTGAATCTGAAAAAATACCTCTAGATCTTTTCATGAATGTAACTCGGGTAATATTTGCCCGATTTCGGAGTGATATACCACTTTCGACTCGTACGAAGCACGGCTATCGATCGCGATTCAAAAATTGAGTTTTTGAAATTTTGCCGTTTTTGACGAAAAACGTGATGTAATCCCTCATTATTTTTGTCGAAATCGGATCGAGTCGAAAAAAGTGAATAAATGGACTTTGTCTCAACTTTGGCTAATTACAACTTTGGTATTTTTTATCCGATTATTAGGCGCTATACCTTTTTCGAAGCGTGTGGATTCGGAGTATCAATCCCCATTCACAGATATTTTCTGCTTCAAGAACTTTGCATAATATTGCACTGAATCCGAAAAAAATACCTCTAGATCTTTTAATGAATGTAACTCGGGTAATATTTGCCCGATTTCGGAGTGATATACCACTTTCGACTCGTACGAAGCACGGCTATCGATCGGGACTCAAAAATTGAGTTTTCGAAATTTTGCCATTTTTGACGAAAAACGTGATGTAACCCCTTATTATTTTTGTCAAAATCGGATCGAGTCGAAAAAAGTGAATAAATGGACTTTGTCTCAACTTTGGCTAATTACAACTTTGGTATTTTTTATCCGATTATTAGGTGCTACACCTTTTTCGAAGCGTGTGGATTCGGAGTATCAATCCCCATTCACAGATATTTTCTGCTTCAAGAACTTTGCATAATATTGCACTGAATCCGAAAAAATACCTCTAGATCTTTTCATGAATGTAACTCGGGAAATATTTGCCCGATTTCGGAGTGATATACCACTTTCGACTCGTACAAAGCACGGCTATCGATCGGGATTCAAAAATTGAGTTTTTGAAATTTTGCCATTTTTGACGAAAAACGTGATGTAACCCCTTATTATTTTTGTCAAAATCGGATCGAGTCGAAAAAAGTGAAAAAATGGACTTTGTCTCAACTTTGGCTAATTACAACTTTGGTATTTTTTATCCGATTATTAGGTGCTATACCTTTTTCGAAGCGTGTGGATTCGGAGTATCAATCCCCATTCACAGATATTTTCTGCTTCAAGAACTTTGCATAATATTGCACTGAATCCGAAAAAATACCTCTAGATCTTTTCATGAATGTAACTCGGGTAATATTTGCCCGATTTCGGGGTGATATACCACTTTCGACTCGTACGAAGCACGGCTATCGATCGGGATTCAAAAATTGAGTTTTTGAAATTTTGCCATTTTTGACGAAAAACGTGATGTAACCCCTTATTATTTTTGTCAAAATCGGATCGAGTCGAAAAAAGTGAAAAAATGGACTTTGTCTTAATTTTGGCTAATTACAACTTTGGTATTTTTTATCCGATTATTAGGTGCAATACCTTTTTCGAAGCGTGTGGATTCGGAGTATCAATCCCCATTCACAGATATTTTCTGCTTCAAGAACTTTGCATGATATTGCACTGAATCCGAAAAAATACCTCTAGATCTTTTCATGAATGTAACTCGGGTAATATTTGCCCGATTTCGGGGTGATATACCACTTTCGACTCGTACAAAGCACGGCTATCGATCGGGATTCAAAAATTGAGTTTTTGAAATTTTGCCATTTTTGACGAAAAACGTGATGTAACCCCTTATTATTTTTGTCAAAATCGGATCGAGTCGAAAAAAGTGAAAAAATGGACTTTGTCTCAACTTTGGCTAATTACAACTTTGGTATTTTTTATCCGATTATTAGGTGCTATACCTTTTTCGAAGCGTGTGGATTCGGAGTATCAATCCCCATTCACAGATATTTTCTGCTTCAAGAACTTTGCATAATATTGCACTGAATCCGAAAAAATACCTCTAGATCTTTTCATGAATGTAACTCGGGTAATATTTGCCCGATTTCGGGGTGATATACCACTTTCGACTCGTACAAAGCACGGCTATCGATCGGGATTCAAAAATTGAGTTTTTGAAATTTTGCCATTTTTGACGAAAAACGTGATAACCCCTTATTATTTTTGTCAAAATCGGATCGAGTCGAAAAAAGTGAATAAATGGACTTTGTCTCAACTTTGGCTAATTACAACTTTGGTATTTTTTATCCGATTATTAGGTGTTATACCTTTTTCGAAGCGTGTGGATTCGAAGGATCCGTCCCTATTCACAGATATTTTCTGCTTCAAGAACTTTGCATAATATTGCACTGAATCCGAAAAAATACCTCTAGATCTTTTCATGAATGTAACTCGGGTAATATTTGCCCGATTTCGGAGTGATATACCACTTTCGACTCGTACGAAGCACGGCTATCGATCGGGATTCAAAAATTGAGTTTTTGAAATTTTGCCATTTTTTACGAAAAACGTGATGTAACAACCCCTTATTATTTTTGTCAAAATCGGATCGAGTCGAAAAAAGTGAATAAATGGACTTTGTCTCAACTTTGGCTAATTACAACTTTGGTATTTTTTATCCGATTATTAGGCGCTATACCTTTTTCGAAGCGTGTGGATTCGGAGTATCAATCCCCATTCACAGACAGAATTTTCTGCTTCAAGAACTTTGCATAATATTGCACTGAATACGAAAAAATACCTCTAGATCTTTTCATGAATGTAACTCGGGTAATATTTGCCCGATTTCGGAGTGATATACCACTTTCGACTCGTACGAAGCACGGCTATCGATCGGAATTCAAAAATTGAGTTTTCGAAAATTTGCCATTTTTGACGAAAAACGTGATGTAACCCCTTATTATTTTTGTCAAAATCGGATCGAGTCGAAAAAAGTGAAAAAATGGACTTTGTCTCAACTTTGGCTAATTACAACTTTGGTATTTTTTATCCGATTATTAGGTGCTATACCTTTTTCGAAGCGTGTGGATTCGGAGTATCAATCCCCATTCACAGATATTTTCTGCTTCAAGAACTTTGCATAATATTGCACTGAATCCGAAAAAATACCTCTAGATCTTTTCATGAATGTAACTCGGGAAATATTTGCCCGATTTCGGAGTGATATACCACTTTCGACTCGTACGAAGCACGGCTATCGATCGGAATTCAAAAATTGAGTTTTCGAAATTTTGCCATTTTTGACGAAAAACGTGATGTAACCCCTTATTATTTTTGTCAAAATCGGATCGAGTCGAAAAAAGTGAAAAAATGGACTTTGTCTCAACTTTGGCTAATTACAACTTTGGTATTTTTTATCCGATTATTAGGTGCTACACCTTTTTCGAAGCGTGTGGATTCGGAGTATCAATCCCCATTCACAGATATTTTCTGCTTCAAGAACTTTGCATAATATTGCACTGAATCCGAAAAAATACCTCTAGATCTTTTCATGAATGTAACTCGGGAAATATTTGCCCGATTTCGGAGTGATATACCACTTTCGACTCGTACGAAGCACGGCTATCGATCGGGACTCAAAAATTGAGTTTTCGAAATTTTGCCATTTTTGACGAAAAACGTGATGTAACCCCTTATTATTTTTGTCAAAATCGGATCGAGTCGAAAAAGTGAAAAAATGGACTTTGTCTCAACTTTGGCTAATTACAACTTTGGTATTTTTTATCCGATTATTAGGTGCTACACCTTTTTCGAAGCGTGTGGATTCGGAGTATCAATCCCCATTCACAGATATTTTCTGCTTCAAGAACTTTGCATAATATTGCACTGAATCCGAAAAAATACCTCTAGATCTTTTCATGAATGTAACTCGGGAAATATTTGCCCGATTTCGGAGTGATATACCACTTTCGACTCGTACGAAGCACGGCTATCGATCGGGACTCAAAAATTGAGTTTTCGAAATTTTGCCATTTTTGACGAAAAACGTGATGTAACCCCTTATTATTTTTGTCGAAATCGGATCGAGTCGAAAAAAGTGAATAAATGGACTTTGTCTCAACTTTGGCTAATTACAACTTTGGTATTTTTTATCCGATTATTAGGCGCTATACCTTTTTCGAAGCGTGTGGATTCGGAGTATCAATCCCCATTCACAGATATTTTCTGCTTCAAGAACTTTGCATAATATTGCACTGAATCCGAAAAAATACCTCTAGATCTTTTCATGAATGTAACTCGGGAAATATTTGCCCGATTTCGGAGTGATATACCACTTTCGACTCGTACGAAGCACGGCTATCGATCGGAATTCAAAAATTGAGTTTTCGAAATTTTGCCATTTTTGACGAAAAACGTGATGTAACCCCTTATTATTTTTGTCAAAATCGGATCGAGTCGAAAAAAGTGAAAAAATGGACTTTGTCTCAACTTTGGCTAATTACAACTTTGGTATTTTTTATCCGATTATTAGGTGCTACACCTTTTTCGAAGCGTGTGGATTCGGAGTATCAATCCCCATTCACAGATATTTTCTGCTTCAAGAACTTTGCATAATATTGCACTGAATCCGAAAAAATACCTCTAGATCTTTTCATGAATGTAACTCGGGAAATATTTGCCCGATTTCGGAGTGATATACCACTTTCGACTCGTACGAAGCACGGCTATCGATCGGGACTCAAAAATTGAGTTTTCGAAATTTTGCCATTTTTGGCGAAAAACGTGATGTAACCCCTTATTATTTTTGTCGAAATCGGATCGAGTCGAAAAAAGTGAATAAATGGACTTTGTCTCAACTTTGGCTAATTACAACTTTGGTATTTTTTATCCGATTATTAGGCGCTATACCTTTTTCGAAGCGTGTGGATTCGGAGTATCAATCCCCATTCACAGACAGAATTTTCTGCTTCAAGAACTTTGCATAATATTGCACTGAATCCGAAAAAATACCTCTAGATCTTTTCATGAATGTAACTCGGGAAATATTTGCCCGATTTCGGAGTGATATACCACTTTCGACTCGTACGAAGCACGGCTATCGATCGGAATTCAAAAATTGAGTTTTCGAAATTTTGCCATTTTTGACGAAAAACGTGATGTAACCCCTTATTATTTTTGTCAAAATCGGATCGAGTCGAAAAAAGTGAAAAAATGGACTTTGTCTCAACTTTGGCTAATTACAACTTTGGTATTTTTTATCCGATTATTAGGTGCTACACCTTTTTCGAAGCGTGTGGATTCGGAGTATCAATCCCCATTCACAGACAGAATTTTCTGCTTCAAGAACTTTGCATAATATTGCACTGAATACGAAAAAATACCTCTAGATCTTTTCATGAATGTAACTCGGGAAATATTTGCCCGATTTCGGAGTGATATACCACTTTCGACTCGTACGAAGCACGGCTATCGATCGGGACTCAAAAATTGAGTTTTCGAAATTTTGCCATTTTTGGCGAAAAACGTGATGTAACCCCTTATTATTTTTGTCGAAATCGGATCGAGTCGAAAAAAGTGAATAAATGGACTTTGTCTCAACTTTGGCTAATTACAACTTTGGTATTTTTTATCCGATTATTAGGCGCTATACCTTTTTCGAAGCGTGTGGATTCGGAGTATCAATCCCCATTCACAGACAGAATTTTCTGCTTCAAGAACTTTGCATAATATTGCACTGAATACGAAAAAATACCTCTAGATCTTTTCATGAATGTAACTCGGGTAATATTTGCCCGATTTCGGAGTGATATACCACTTTCGACTCGTACGAAGCACGGCTATCGATCGGGATTCAAAAATTGAGTTTTTGAAATTTTGCCATTTTTGACGAAAATCGTGATGTAACCCCTTATTATTTTTGTCGAAATCGGATCGAGTCGAAAAAAGTGAAAAAATGGACTTTGTCTCAACTTTGGCTAATTACAACTTTGGTATTTTTTATCCGATTATTAGGTGCTATACCTTTTTCGAAGCGTGTGGATTCGGAGTATCAATCCCCATTCACAGACAGAATTTTCTGCTTCAAGAACTTTGCATAATATTGCACTGAATCCGAAAAAATACCTCTAGATCTTTTCATGAATGTAACTCGGGTAATATTTGCCCGATTTCGGAGTGATATACCACTTTCGACTCGTACGAAGCACGGCTATCGATCGGGACTCAAAAATTGAGTTTTCGAAATTTTGACATTTTTGACGAAAAACGTGATATAACCCCTTATTATTTTTGTCGAAATCGGATCGAGTCGAAAAAAGTGAATAAATGGACTTTGTCTCAACTTTGGCTAATTACAACTTTGGTATTTTTTATCCGATTATTAGGCGCTATACCTTTTTCGAAGCGTGTGGATTCGGAGTATCAATCCCCATTCACAGATATTTTCTGCTTCAAGAACTTTGCATAATATTGCACTGAATCCGAAAAAATACCTCTAGATCTTTTCATGAATGTAACTCGGGTAATATTTGCCCGATTTCGGAGTGATATACCACTTTCGACTCGTACGAAGCACGGCTATCGATCGGGATTCAAAAATTGAGTTTTTGAAATTTTGCCATTTTTGACGAAAATCGTGATGTAACCCCTTATTATTTTTGTCGAAATCGGATCGAGTCGAAAAAAGTGAAAAAATGGACTTTGTCTCAACTTTGGCTAATTACAACATTGGTATTTTTTATCCGATTATTAGGTGCTATACCTTTTTCGAAGCGTGTGGATTCGGAGTATCAATCCCCATTCACAGACAGAATTTTCTGCTTCAAGAACTTTGCATAATATTGCACTGAATCCGAAAAAATACCTCTAGATCTTTTCATGAATGTAACTCGGGTAATATTTGCCCGATTTCGGAGTGATATACCACTTTCGACTCGTACGAAGCACGGCTATCGATCGGGATTCAAAAATTGAGTTTTTGAAATTTTGCCATTTTTGACGAAAATCGTGATGTAACCCCTTATTATTTTTGTCGAAATCGGATCGAGTCGAAAAAAGTGAATAAATGGACTTTGTCTCAACTTTGGCTAATTACAACTTTGGTATTTTTTATCCGATTATTAGGCGCTATACCTTTTTCGAAGCGTGTGTATTCGGAGTATCCGTCCCTATTCACAGATATTTTCTGCTTCAAGAACTTTGCATAATATTGCACTGAATCCGAAAAAATACCTCTAGATCTTTTCATGAATGTAACTCGGGAAATATTTGCCCGATTTCGGAGTGATATACCACTTTCGACTCGTACGAAGCACGGCTATCGATCGGAATTCAAAAATTGAGTTTTCGAAATTTTGCCATTTTTGACGAAAAACGTGATGTAACCCCTTATTATTTTTGTCAAAATCGGATCGAGTCGAAAAAAGTGAAAAAATGGACTTTGTCTCAACTTTGGCTAATTACAACTTTGGTATTTTTTATCCGATTATTAGGTGCTATACCTTTTTCAAAGCGTGTGTATTCGGAGTATCCGTCCCTATTCACAGATATTTTCTGCTTCAAGAACTTTGCATAATATTGCACTGAATCCGAAAAAATACCTCTAGATCTTTTCATGAATGTAACTCGGGAAATATTTGCCCGATTTCGGAGTGATATACCACTTTCGACTCGTACGAAGCACGGCTATCGATCGGAATTCAAAAATTGAGTTTTCGAAATTTTGCCATTTTTGACGAAAAACGTGATGTAACCCCTTATTATTTTTGTCGAAATCGGATCGAGTCGAAAAAAGTGAAAAAATGGACTTTGTCTCAACTTTGGCTAATTACAACTTTGGTATTTTTTATCCGATTATTAGGTGCTATACCTTTTTCGAAGCGTGTGGATTCGGAGTATCAATCCCCATTCACAGACAGAATTTTCTGCTTCAAGAACTTTGCATAATATTGCACTGAATCCGAAAAAATACCTCTAGATCTTTTCATGAATGTAACTCGGGAAACGACTCGTACGAAGCACGGCTATCGATCGGGACTCAAAAATTGAGTTTTCGAAATTTTGCCATTTTTGACGAAAAACGTGATGTAACCCCTTATTATTTTTGTCAAAATCGGATCGAGTCGAGAAAAGTGAAAAAATGGACTTTGTCTCAACTTTGGCTAATTACAACTTTGGTATTTTTTATCCGAATTTTAGGTGCTATACCTTTTTCGAAGCGTGTGGATTCGGAGTATCAATCCCCATTCACAGATATTTTCTGCTTCAAGAACTTTACCTCTAGATCTTTTCATGAATGTAACTCGGGTAATATTTGCCCGATTTCGGAGTGATATACCACTTTCGACTCGTACGAAGCACGGCTATCGATCGGGACTCAAAAATTGAGTTTTCGAAATTTTGCCATTTTTGACGAAAAACGTGATGTAACCCCTCATTATTTTTGTCAAAATCGAATCGAGTCGAAAAAAGTGAAAAAATGGACTTTGTCTCAACTTTGGCTAATTACAACTTTGGTATTTTTTATCCGATTATTAGGTGCTATACCTTTTTCGAAGCGTGTGGATTCGGAGTATCAATCCCCATTCACAGATATTTTCTGCTTCAAGAACTTTGCATAATATTGCACTGAATCCGAAAAATACCTCTAGATCTTTTCATGAATGTAACTCGGGTAATATTTGCCCGATTTCGGAGTGATATACCACTTTCGACTCGTACGAAGCACGGCTATCGATCGGGACTCAAAAATTGAGTTTTCGAAATTTTGCCATTTTTGACGAAAAACGTTATTTTTGTCGAAATCGGATCGAGTCGAAAAAAGTGAAAAAATGGACTTTGTCTCAACTTTGGCTAATTACAACTTTGGTATTTTTTATCCGATTATTAGGTGCTATACCTTTTTCGAAGCGTGTGGATTCGGAGTATCAATCCCCATTCACAGATATTTTCTACTTCAAGAACTTTGCATAATATTGCACTGAATCCGAAAAAATACCTCTAGATCTTTTCATGAATGTAACTCGGGTAATATTTGCCCGATTTCGGAGTGATATACCACTTTCGACTCGTACGAAGCACGGCTATCGATCGGGACTCAAAAATTGAGTTTTCGAAATTTTGCCATTTTTGACGAAAAACGTGATGTAACCCCTTATTATTTTTGTCAAAATCGGATCGAGTCGAAAAAAGTGAAAAATGGACTTTGTCTCAACTTTGGCTAATTACAACTTTGGTATTTTTTATCCGATTATTAGGCGCTATACCTTTTTCGAAGCGTGTGGATTCGGAGTATCAATCCCCATTCACAGATATTTTCTGCTTCAAGAACTTTGCATAATATTGCACTGAATCCGAAAAAATACCTCTAGATCTTTTCATGAATGTAACTCGGGAAATATTTGTCCGATTTCGGAGTAATATACCACTTTCGACTCGTACGAAGCACGGCTATCGATCGGGATTCAAAAATTGAGTGTTCGAAATTTTGCCATTTTTGACGAAAAACGTGATGTAACCCCCCTCATTATTTTTGTCAAAATCGAATCGAGTCGAAAAAAGTGAAAAAAATGGACTTTGTCTCAACTTTGGCTAATTACAAATTTGGTATTTTTTATCCGATTATTAGGTGCTATACCTTTTTCGAAGCGTGTGGATTCGGAGTATCAATCCCCATTCACAGATATTTTCTGCTTCAAGAACTTTGCATAATATTGCACTGAATCCGAAAAAATACCTCTAGATCTTTTCATGAATGTAACTCGGGAAATATTTGCCCGATTTCGGAGTGATATACCACTTTCGACTCGTACGAAGCACGGCTATCGATCGGAATTCAAAAATTGAGTTTTCGAAATTTTGCCATTTTTGACGAAAAACGTGATGTAACCCCTTATTATTTTTTGGTCAAAATCGGATCGAGTCGAAAAAAGTGAAAAAATGGACTTTGTCTCAACTTTGGCTAATTACAACTTTGGTATTTTTTATCCGATTATTAGGTGCTATACCTTTTTCGAAGCGTGTGGATTCGGAGTATCAATCCCCATTCACAGATATTTTCTGCTTCAAGAACTTTGCATAATATTGCACTGAATCCGAAAAAATACCTCTAGATCTTTTCATGAATGTAACTCGGGAAATATTTGCCCGATTTCGGAGTGATATACCACTTTCGACTCGTACGAAGCACGGCTATCGATCGGAATTCAAAAATTGAGTTTTCGAAATTTTGCCATTTTTGACGAAAAACGTGATGTAACCCCTTATTATTTTTGTCAAAATCGGATCGAGTCGAAAAAAGTGAAAAAATGGACTTTGTCTCAACTTTGGCTAATTACAACTTTGGTATTTTTTATCCGATTATTAGGTGCTATACCTTTTTCGAAGCGTGTGGATTCGGAGTATCAATCCCCATTCACAGATATTTTCTGCTTCAAGAACTTTGCATAATATTGCACTGAATCCGAAAAAATACCTCTAGATCTTTTCATGAATGTAACTCGGGAAATATTTGCCCGATTTCGGAGTGATATACCACTTTCGACTCGTACGAAGCACGGCTATCGATCGGGACTCAAAAATTGAGTTTTCGAAATTTTGCCATTTTTGACGAAAAACGTGATGTAACCCCTTATTATTTTTGTCAAAATCGGATCGAGTCGAGAAAAGTGAAAAAATGGACTTTGTCTCAACTTTGGCTAATTACAACTTTGGTATTTTTTATCCGAATTTTAGGTGCTATACCTTTTTCGAAGCGTGTGGATTCGGAGTATCAATCCCCATTCACAGATATTTTCTGCTTCAAGAACTCTACCTCTAGATCTTTTCATGAATGTAACTCGGGTAATATTTGCCCGATTTCGGAGTGATATACCACTTTCGACTCGTACGAAGCACGGCTATCGATCGGGACTCAAAAATTGAGTTTTCGAAATTTTGCCATTTTTGACGAAAAACGTGATGTAACCCCTCATTATTTTTGTCAAAATCGAATCGAGTCGAAAAAAGTGAAAAAATGGACTTTGTCTCAACTTTGGCTAATTACAACTTTGGTATTTTTTATCCGATTATTAGGTGCTATACCTTTTTCGAAGCGTGTGGATTCGGAGTATCAATCCCCATTCACAGATATTTTCTGCTTCAAGAACTTTGCATAATATTGCACTGAATCCGAAAAAATACCTCTAGATCTTTTCATGAATGTAACTCGGGTAATATTTGCCCGATTTCGGAGTGATATACCACTTTCGACTCGTACGAAGCACGGCTATCGATCGGGACTCAAAAATTGAGTTTTCGAAATTTTGCCATTTTTGACGAAAAACGTTATTTTTGTCGAAATCGGATCGAGTCGAAAAAAGTGAAAAAATGGACTTTGTCTCAACTTTGGCTAATTACAACTTTGGTATTTTTTATCCGATTATTAGGTGCTATACCTTTTTCGAAGCGTGTGGATTCGGAGTATCAATCCCCATTCACAGATATTTTCTACTTCAAGAACTTTGCATAATATTGCACTGAATCCGAAAAAATACCTCTAGATCTTTTCATGAATGTAACTCGGGTAATATTTGCCCGATTTCGGAGTGATATACCACTTTCGACTCGTACGAAGCACGGCTATCGATCGGGACTCAAAAATTGAGTTTTCGAAATTTTGCCATTTTTGACGAAAAACGTGATGTAACCCCTTATTATTTTTGTCAAAATCGGATCGAGTCGAAAAAAGTGAAAAAATGGACTTTGTCTCAACTTTGGCTAATTACAACTTTGGTATTTTTTATCCGATTATTAGGTGCTACACCTTTTTCGAAGCGTGTGGATTCGGAGTATCAATCCCCATTCACAGATATTTTCTGCTTCAAGAACTTTGCATAATATTGCACTGAATCCGAAAAAATACCTCTAGATCTTTTCATGAATGTAACTCGGGAAATATTTGCCCGATTTCGGAGTAATATACCACTTTCGACTCGTACGAAGCACGGCTATCGATCGGGACTCAAAAATTGAGTTTTCGAAATTTTGCCATTTTTGACGAAAAACGTGAGGTAACCCCTTATTATTTTTGTCAAAATCGGATCGAGTCGAGAAAAGTGAAAAAATTGACTTTGTCTCAACTTTGGCTAATTACAACTTTGGTATTTTTTATCCGATTATTAGGTGCTATACCTTTTTCGAAGCGTGTGGATTCGGAGTATCAATCCTTATTCACAGATATTTTCTGCTTCAAGAACTTTGCATAATATTGCACTGAATCCGAAAAAATACCTCTAGATCTTTTCATGAATGTAACTCGGGTAATATTTGCCCGATTTCGGAGTGATATACCACTTTCGACTCGTACGAAGCACGGCTATCGATCGGGACTCAAAAATTGAGTTTTCGAAATTTTGCCATTTTTGACGAAAAACGTGATGTAACCCCTTATTATTTTTGTCAAAATCGGATCGAGTCGAATAAAGTGAAAACATGGACTTTGTCTCAACTTTGGCTAATTAAAACTTTGGTATTTTTTATCCGATTATTAGGTGCTGTACCTTTTTCGAAGCGTGTGGATTCGGAGTATCAATCCCCATTCACAGATATTTTCTGCTTCAAGAACTTTGCATAATATTGCACTGAATCCGAAAAAATACCTCTAGATATTTTCGTGAATGTAACTCGGGTAATATTTGCCCGATTTCGGAGTGATATACCACTTTCGACTCGTACGAAGCACGGCTATCGATCGGGACTCAAAAATTGAGTTTTCGAAATTTTGCCATTTTTGACGAAAAACGTGATGTAACCCCTTATTATTTTTGTCAAAATCGGATCGAGTCGAAAAAAGTGAAAAAATGGACTTTGTCTCAACTTTGGCTAATTACAACTTTGGTATTTTTTATCCGATTACTAGGTGCTATACCTTTTTCGAAGCGTGTGGATTCGGAGTATCAATCCCCATTCACAGATATTTTCTGCTTCAAGAACTTTACATAATATTGCACTGAAACCGTTAAAAGACTTGCAGTGAGAAACTGAGCCGCTGACCTTTTGAAAGGTAAGACCATTTAGTTGTACTAATTAAAGTAATACTATAATAATTAATATGAGAATAAAATACAGTCTAAGGTGTTTTATTTGTAGGCGATGTCACCAAATGTGATTTACTTTAACTGGCTGTCAGAGAAGACTTTGCACAAGAGTATTTAAAATAATTTATATTCTCTTGGGTCTATTGCTGTTAGCTTTATCTGGTAATTTGCACAATTTGTGGGGGACTTTTCGGTATCATTTGCCCAGCCAATTTATTGGCCGCAGCCAGCGACAAAGCAACGACAAAACAACATGTCATTCATGAGCTATTAGCATATGCTTTGTCCACAACAAAGAACAAACTACAAACTACAAAAAGAACAATACAAAATACTAAATAAAAACGAAAACTAGACTGACTAGAGGATACCCTGAACAGTGCTTAGAGCTGTTGTCCGCTGTTGAGAACCCTTTGATGCCCACTGATAAAGATATGTTCAAGACATGAAGGTATCACGCCACGCCTACTTTTAACTGCTGCATAGGCTTGCACAAAACTAATATACCCCGTTTCGCCCGCTTTCAGTGAGTTCAGGTTATAAAAATAAAAAATACGCAATGAAACTAATGACAGGCCAAATGATTAATTTGGAGAACGGCGCTGTGTGGTCATTAGAAGTGCTGTTAGTCGTTGTTGCTAGTTGTCGCCGTCGCACCGGATCCCAATTTCTGGTGGTAGATCCGGTAAAAAAACAACAACAAACTAGGTTTAATGGCTGCCCTGGCTTGAAGGGGGATGTATAACGTGCTTCTCACTCCATTTACTCCATTTTTAACTCATTTAGAGTAATAGACCTGCACACACACACACACAGACGGAGAGAACTAATGACAGCTCGCTGTTTGCCAAAGATAGTTAGCAATAGATACAACTATATAACGGGGCTGATCTACTGCCAGAGATAGTTCGTTAAGAGGCGAGAAACTGACTCACTCCAGCAGCAATGCATATTTTCAACTCTCAGTCAATCATGATTGATGCATCGAGGCCATAAAAGAAATCAAAGTACAATAAGTGTATGGCTTTCAGTCATTATGAATTCTGTATTCAAGGTAATCAGCCACACAGCAGATCAGCAACTGATCATAAGAGAGTTTTCTCTCTTAAGCAAAGGGTAACTCGCAGTCGATCAGTTGCAGCTGCATTCCTTGTGCTGTTAAAAATGGTTTCCTTTATGACATTTTTTGTTTGGTTTTATGACTGCCATGTGGCAGGTTGACAGGCCAGCCAACCAGCCAGCCAGCCAGCCAGGCAGGCAGTCAACCAACCAGCGACGGCCATAATTAGAGGCTAGACGTGCTCAACGTTAGCCAAGCCAAGCAACAACAGGAGCAACAGCACAACAGAAGCAACACATAACAATTGCAAACTCATATTTAATTTAAGTGCCTCCATGATGTCCGCTAATTATTCGCTGTCACTGTGCGCCGTCTACTGTGACTGCAACTGCGACTGCGATTGCGACTCTTGTGAATGGCTGTCAAAGTTCAGGCCGAGCGCTGTCAGCGCAATTCCCCGGAAGGCCTGCCTCGGCTCGATTGTTCTGAATTTTAATATAAAAATTGTAGCTATGTGGAAAAAGGCTGAAAAACTAATTTGAAAAAAGCATCGACTTGGCCTTAAATCCCGCTCAATCCATTGCCATAATCCAAATTGACATGCCAGCCGGACAGCCAAGAGGCTGCCACTCGCAACATCCTTCTCTGTGTGGTGCTCCTCCCACTCTGCCTCTCTCTCTCGCTCTGTTCTTCTCCAGCCCCAGCCTCAGCCTCTGCTTTCTGCTTGTCTTGTTGACCAACCGCATGGCTGTTCATTTGTATTTGTATACCCTGCACACATTGAGATGATGGCACTGAGGGTATATTCCATACGTAGCTGAACTCTGAAAGAATATCCTTGATACATAGCCTTGTTGGACTTCAATGTTCAGAAAGTTTCCTTAAGATCATACACCTATAGACAATATTTCATCTTTAGGAGTAACAAGAGTTTGTATAGAAGAACTGCAGATTGAATGTAGCGGGACCAAGAGAACTGAGTATCTGCTAGTCGTGCAATCTCGCCTCGAGGACTCTTTGAGAGTCTAGTAGTTGGTTGGCTGCCACCCTCAGTTGGTCACTTTCAATTTGGTTTTCTTTTTGCTGATTTTCGGCAATCACCCACACATCTCTCGCCCCTCCCTCTCACTCTGTCCCTGGCGCCTGTCATTTCACTAAGTGGACACAAATAGATTGTGGCTGCAGCTTCTGGCCGTCGGCCGTTGGCTGCTGGCTGCTGTCCGCAACTTGGCTCAATAATCAATCAAAAGCCTGGGCTGGCTTCCAGTTTCCACAAACTGTGCCAATTAGAGTCGAGAGTCGAGAGTCGAGAGTCGAGAGCCCCCGACCCCTCGGAGGAGAGGAGCACATGCAATGGCGCACAGCCCGGAGGATCTCTCCGGCGAGCCTCATTACAAGCTAACAAAGAAATAAAACCCACAAAATTGTCCAATTAAACGCAATTTATGCGGGATATTTCCGAGTAGCAGGCGGCAAGGGCAGCCAAATTGAAAAGGTGTCCCTGCTGAAGTTTCAATGAAATAGCATTTGATCCTCCGACAGGTCCGCCGCTCCGTCTGCAACATTGTGTGGCGCCTTCGCTCTCAACTTGTTGGCAAATGGTTTACTTCCGCAGCCGGCGACCACCTTGCCAACTCGTAGGAGTCGCAGTCGAGGCTAATGTGACAGCAGCCAACACTTTAAGAGCCACGATCCCTCTCTATAGAGCGGCCGAGGAGTGAGAACTACCTGCTGTCTGTCCGTCCGTCCGTCTGTCTGTCTGTCGACCTGGCGGCATTCTCTCTGTTTGTTTAGCCTTTGAAGCGCAGCAAAAACACGTAATATACTTATAATGAAAGGCCGCCGGGATTATCATCACGGCCAACTTCAGTCGGCTAATTGTTGTTGGTTTTTGCGTCCTCTTTGCCGTCCTCATCCTCTTCTTTTAGTCGGGCTATGCGGCATATGGCATTAGAATATTATATCCTGCCTCAAAGCGGCATGCATCAAGATTAATGCGAATTAAATTAAATTTAACTCATTAACAGACCAAAGATTACACTGGCCAACATGATTTAGTTGGCCAGAATCTCACTATGGGATCAACTTCTGACTCCTTAGATGAATTCGGCCTTAACTCTCAGTTCAATCATGATGTATAAAGCCTATACAACATATATATCAATCATGATGTATAAAGCCTATACAATATATATATGTGTATATACTCTCAACATACTTATATACTTACACAGAAATATAGAACAGTAGTCGATCCCATAAGGCTCCTATAAAAACTTCCGATTTCGTTTGTTTTCTTTGATTTCGTAATGTATTTATTTCAATTAGTTATATCTTGCAGTAGTCATATTATAATTATAATACTAGGTAATGCCATTCGACTTACGCACTAACGTACAATACAAGCCATAAAGTTAAAATTTTGTTATATCATATATACTAATATATATATATATATGCTTTTATATAGAGTTTGTTTGAGATTTTGAGAAGTGTTGAACGACCGAAGATGGAATCAACTCATGGAACACTGCGCTACAAACTAAAGGAAACTACTTACGACTTACAGCGAATACTTAAGCATATGATTACACATGTATATATATATATATATATGTATACATATATATTTATATCTGTATTTTATATGGAAAGTAAAGCTAAATATTTACAAATTGATTGATTCGTCTTGTTCGGGGCTGCACTGGGCCCATTACGTGTCTCGACTCTATTTACAAAGCAAACTTTATCACAAATAAACCTTGCGCACACACATACATATGTACATATATGTATACAGCTTTATGTGTGTGTGTGTGTGTGTGCGATCTACCATTTGACAATTAGCAGCCCGCTGCATGGGACGCCTCCGCCCAGGGCTGCAGGCCGTGCAGCGCTGCCAGCGGAGCTCCATTTACGCCGGACTGTGCGCTGAGCGGCGCAGCGGGCGGTGCAAAGCCCTTGCTAATGGCCTCCGCCTGCAGCGATAGCATCAGCCGATTGGCCGCCTGTCGCTCCGCCTCGCGCTCCTCCGCCGTCTGCCGCCTGCAAGAGAGAGAGAGAGAGAGAGAGAGAGAGAGAGAGAGAGAGAGAGAGAGAGAGATTTGATGAGCTTTATCTGTGTATTGACATCGACTAATGTGCATATTCATTATGGCTAAAGTACACTGAGCTGGCTCAGTGGACAGGTGAGTCAGCAGGTGTGCACGGCCATTCAAAGCTAATCGAATCAAATATGCCGATTGCCCGCAACCCACGTTGCTCAATTAGAGCCAGCAGCGGCGGCTGTTTCGCTTTTGTTTTATTGAAAATTAATTTCGAGTCGCTTTGCCGTTAAATTACATTTTAAATGTTGCGCTTAAGTGGGATTTGCGCGCAGCAGCAACAATTCCTCTATCAATTATTCAACGGTAATTGCAACTGCGCTTTGCTGCTGTTCCATTCCCTCTCCCATTCTCATTGCCCTTTCCATGCCCAGTTCCATTGCCAGTCGTTGCAACTGTAAATGCAATTTCGCTTTGCTGCAGCATTTGCTTCCCATTCCCTTTTCCCATTCGCTTCTGTTCAGTTCCACTTCCAGTTTTTGCGCCTTCCCTTTGCCTTTGCCTTTGCCTTTGCATCTTGCGTTTGCGCAGCATTTGTGCTCTAATTGTGGCCACACACACACACTCACACACCCACTGATACACTCACTCACACAGTGAGACACCCATTAGGGTGGTTGTTTTTGCCTTTGCGCCATATTGAATATTTCATGATCTAATGAAGTTCTTATGGCTGCCAGCTCAAGTTTTTGTCCCGTGTAATTACTATCCTAAATACTTGGCTCGTTAACTGTGTGTGTGTGTGCGTGTGTGACCCACACACACACACACATGTCATTTGTAGTCTCATAGTTAAATATGCTATCATTAAGGCTTTCATCAGCAATGTCATCATTCAAACTAAAAGTTCATAGCTCGAATGGGAGCTTATTAAAAATTCATTAATATCATTGCCAAACTGGATGATGGCGCGATGAATAGAGTAGAAGAGATAAAACAGAACTTTAGTTTTGAGCCAAGCAAAACAGATGTGTTTTGGTCCACTCTAATGCAATTATTGCTCAACACAGCTCAACAACAGCTGTAACAACAACTGTAATTTCTATGTCTGGTGAGTGAGTTATATATTATACGACTCTGGGCAGTATTTCACTTTTACTTTCTGCCGTTTTTTGGATGCTTTATCTGCGAGGCGTTTTTACAGCTACCGCATGAAAAATTCAACAAAAATTGATTAAAAACTCCAAAGGCAAAGCAAACCGTGTGTGTGTGTGAGTGTGTGTGCGGGCTTAACTTAAGCGGAACAGAGACAGAGCTAGAGGCAGGCAGGCAGGCAGCACGACGCTAAAGCTGTGTGAGTGTGTGTATGATTGAGTATGTGTGCGGGCTTAATTTAAGCGGAACAGCGAGCGAGAGAGAGAGAGAGAGAGAGAGAGTGCGTGTGTGTGTGAGGTGCAGGCAGACGACAGCCTCTGGGCTTAATTGAAGCGCAACAGAGACAGAGATAGAGGCAGCACGACTGTAATTTATCTTGTGCAGCACGAGAGTTTTTTGTTTTTGAGCATTTTTTGTTGCTTTTATCGAGGTGGAAATGGAAAACGCTTTACAAATGTTAACTGTTTGTCTTTTGGCGCCAGGGCGATGAAAATGTTGTTGTTGTTGTTGCTGTTCACTATAAATAATGGGCAGGCATTAGGCTAAAATGTTTATTAAAGCTCGACACACTCACTGAGAGAGGGAGAGGGGGAGAGAGAGAGAGAGAGAGGGAGGGGGGAAGAGAGTGATAAATGTGGTAACAAATTTAATGGCAAGTCAATTGTCGCGCTGTTAGCAGCTGCTCGAGTGCCAGCCGAAAGCGGCTAATTAAAATCATTTCACATACACACACACACACACACACAAACACACACATACACAGACACAGAATGCTTTTTGGGGGCTCTCTGGTAATTATCTTTCAAGACATAACAATTTAGCCAGTCCATTAATTGGCTGGCCCCGGAGAGTCCCGCAGGACTCGGCCAAGATTTCCCCGTCCTGGGCCGGACACGTGCCTCTGGCGTCACAGCTTCAAAGTTAATTTACAAATGGCCCAAACGCAGCTGCAATTAATTTCATTTGATTTTCCTTCTTTGTTTCTGGGCCAACAAACTTTGCTCTTTGCCAAATTGATTTTTCTTGCCTTGCGGTTCAAGTTTTGGCCAACAACTTCTTCTGGCCACACACACACGCACACAGTTCATTTGTCATTGTGTGCGTGTGTGTGTAAATTTTTAATTAGACAGCTTTCAGCAGCTACGGCTACAACTTTTCCATATGCCACGCAATTAATTTCGTGTGAGTTTTCCTGCTCGCATTTAAGATTCGCCTGAGTCCTCCTCTCCCCCTCCCTCCCTCCCCTCCTCCAACCATCTCTTACCCAAATCTTTGTGTTTGATGCATGGCCGTGTAATTAAAAAGGGTTTAACGGCGAGTTGATTTATGCGCAGGTTGCTAATTAAATTATGCATACTCTTCAGCTAGTATCAAGCGGCTAAAGTGCTTGACCTCGAAGATACCCTGTACTTAGGCATTCAGTACTCTCGTTATATATGTAAGCTACATATATTAACACTAATACATACAGTACAGTACTGTTACCATAAATTCCCGTTTTCATACCTCTCATTCATAGCAAAGCGAGTGCAACAAATACTCCTCTCACACTCCTCTGCCGTTTGCTGGGTATTCAATTTGTGCGAATCTTTTGCCTAAGCAGACAACCGTTAGACGACGTCATTCGGCCCAGCGCAAATAAAACAAAGTACGCAATGACATGCCATTTTTTCCTTGCCCTCAGAGCTGAGCTGACAGACATGCTGTCTCTGTCACACGCGCACCCGCACAAGCACTCGCTTTCTGCTTTCTAACTGTTGTCTGCCTGCCAGTAGCCAGCAGCCCGCAGAAGGCATTTGCCTTGGCGACTTTTTGATGCCCTTGCGCGCGTATGCGAGTCATGTTACGTAGATAATTAATAATGTACTTAATAAATATTATATTATATAATAATGTCGCTCAAAATGGAAATAAAATTAAATGTAAATCTTTGTGTTGCTGCATATCTATTACATATTCTATGTACATTTATTTATGTATAAGGTATTCAAGTTTCGTCGTAGCGCAGTTAACTCTGCTTCGCTTGTTATTTCTCTTTCGCTGCTCCTTTTAATTTCTTTTTCGCTAAACACATTGTCAAATTGACGGGCAACAAGCTTCATTCAATTGCTCAGTCTTCTTCTTCTTGTTAATTATTAACTGTTGTTGTTGTCGTTTTTTTATTGCCGTTTGTTATTGTAGTTGTTGTTGCTGGCAGGCGAAGGCCTCTGATTCTTTGGCTTTGTCTTTGCTATTGTTGTTGCGCGCCCGCAAAACGAGTTACAAAGAGAGCGAGAGAGAAAAAAAAATACATTTTGAAATCTTTAAAGCGAACATAACTCATACGCCATGTTGAACGGTGCTAATTATTCAAATTACTTGGCGCGCAGTTGCATTAAGGCAATTATGCGATATACATATATATAAATGATTATATATATGTATGTATGTAATTGTATTTACGAGGCATACATAATCGTGGGGCTTGTTTAATGCCGTTGCCATTTCACTTAGCCACAAACGAGCCGTGGCCATTGCCGTTAACAAAATTGCGTTTTACATCATTAATTTTTACGAGCTAAACTAGGTCCAAAATGGCTGATAAGCTCTAAGAGCCAAACTGCCAACAGCCAAGAGGACCTGGCCAGCAGGCAGTGGTGAGCCAGAGCCAGAACCAGAGAAAGAGAGAGAGAGAGAGAGAGAGAGAGTGTGTGTGGGAGAGCGAGTGTGGGGAGGGAGACGGAGGTCTGGCTTCTGGCATTGTCGTGCCGTGGGAGCTGAGCCTGCTAAGCGGCAATTAACGCGTCTCAAATGCGCCCACTGTAAAAACTTAGCTTGTTGTTGTTGTTGCCTGAGAGCAGAAGGAAAAACAAATAATAGTCGACAGTGCTCGACCAGCAGATACCCTGCCACTAGCTATTAGTAATCGAATAATTTTTATAGAATGATGATCAGATACAGATAGACAAATGTTATCCTAAAGTATACCCTAAGTATAGTATCTAAGTTCGTTCACATCTTTTTCTGTCATTCACCCACAGCCAATATGCCCATTTGCATTCCGAGCAGGGTGAAGTTGCTCAGTTTTTGTAAAGTTTTTCGTTCGTCATTATTATAATGGTAATTGCATATGGTCATATCATATATCATACACAATGGGGGCGGGCCAGTGGGCGAGGGAATCATTTTGTTATAATTCTAATGTTAATAATAAAATAGAAAACAATTTGAGACACGCAACGGCGCTCAACGCATCAATGCCTCATTAAATTAGCGACGAACAAGCGCGTGACTTGTTTATGCCTGGCATAATATGAATACACTGAGCGAAAGGGGAGGCAGCTGCCCGATAAGGCAGCGATTCTGCTTGTTATTTGCCATTCGCATTACGTTTAACGAAATGTTCTCAATGCAAAATCCATAAATCCAAGTGATAAAGAAACATATAATCATATAGCTATATGATAGATATACAGGAATATCTGTAGTGTACACCAGATACTTTAGCTGCATCAGTTAACCATCTACATATATAGTTTAGTTAAGTGAAGAGCAAGTCAAGCCTGAATAAATACTGACATATCCAGATCCATTTTTAGATCCATTTATAGATCATTATAGCCTCCATTTTTGGTCTTTTTCCGAGTCGCTTATTAAATGCGATTTTGTCATTATTTTTTTAGCTTTTAAAATTTGTTTTTGAAATGAAACGAGCTGATGCTTAGCCAAAAAACATATGAAGTATTCCACAAAATTATATATACATAAATATATTTTATATTATATGTATGTATATATTATATTATATATCATTAAAACTTGGTTCTTCACTCGAAATGGACGCTTGGTTTTCAGATCTTGACTTGGTTTTTGGGACACAACTCGAAAAGTATTTCATATTAAGATAAGCCAAGTAGCCTATGGACTCCTCTAATGAAGGAACACATTAGAAATATTTCCATCTTCCAATACTCTATCTACTCTGCATATATTACAAGCAATCGAGTTCTCTAGAATCTGTTTTGAATAAAACTCGAATAGTTCAGTCTGCACTCTGCATAGCATATATCGAAGCAACTCTACATGCCTTGATCTCGTCATATATACACTCTTTGCTCCGTACTCTACTTCATATTTGGCCAATATAATTTAGGCTGAATTATGACTATATTTTTCATAGCCTCCATTTTGTGTGCTGCCGATAAGCGTTTGTCTAATAGAAAACCCTCGGCTCATTATGGAGCAAGCGCTGCAGGGGAAAGTGGAACGAAATGAATCCACCCCCGCACAGGGCCAACCCCTAAACACTGCGAGTGTGGGTGGGCCAGGTGGGGGAGGTTTGCGCTTTTTCATTTAATGCGCTCATGCATAATGGAAAAACCTTTTACCCTCTGCTATAAAAGCGAGCTCTCTACATACATATATATTTATTTATATTTTTCTCTCCTTTTTTGTAGTTTAAAGCGGGGCGTGGCAGGGGGGCAGGAGCAGGCGTTAGCTGTCAGCACTTGAGAGCGTTGCATATTGATTTTTTGCTTAACTGTAAAACTGTATAGCTATATAACTGTAAACTTACCTCCACTTGGTGCGTCGATTCTGGAACCACGTCTTCACCTGGGCATCGGTCATCTTGAGGCCACGGGCGAGCGCCGCCCGCTCGGCAGAGGCCAAGTACTTCTGCTTGTGGAAGCGCTTCTCCAGCTCGGCCACCTGGATGCGTGTAAACGAGGTGCGCGGCTTTTTTCGCTTGGGCGGCGTGCGATTCTGATACGGATGCCCGATGCGCCGGGCAATGGGAAAGGCAGCTGGAAGCAGAGGAGAGCTCAGTTAGGCACAGTTCAACTTCAGCTCAAGCAATTAGCTAAGCATAGAGAGAGAGAGAGAGAGTTTGTGAGGAATATATCTAAATAGATAATAGGACATTTCCGATACTTGCTTCCGGCGGGCGGGCGGCTCTGTGACCTGTGCGTCTACCTGCTGCGAAATCAATTTGGAGAGGAGCCGAAGTCAGTGACTCGACTCGAGTGGCTAATTGCCGCTGTCTGAGTGCGATCTTTAACCTTTATCATCAGCGAAGCCGCAGACGACGACGCACGCGACATCCATTCACGTTCATTCAAAAGGTTGAGTCATAAACTCTCCTCGTACTTCCTAGGATGCCTATGTGACCCGAGTCCCTCTTAATGGGTGCGCACTGTGCCGCTGGCTAACTGGCTAACTGGCTGTCCGTCCGTCCGTCTGTCTGTCCGTCTGTCTGCCTGGCGCTGAACCTTTTAAAATTCCAGCCAGTCGACTTACTTTTGCGTGTTGTTGTTTATTGTGTGCGATAAGACGAACCAACCAAGCTACAACAACAACAACAACAAAATATTAAAACGTCGCCGTCGTCGTCGTCGTCGTTGTCCTCGACGACAATCGACCGAAACCGGCTTGAGCAACGTCTCATAGGGGTCATTTGTTAGTTAGATCTGGCCAAATATTTAAGCACATCAAAACGCAAAATAACTTAATGCAATAGATAACAAATACATTTCTGTAATCAATTACTAAGCCCGAGGCATGGAGCAATTGCTAGGAAATTGGCCAGAATGTCCAAGAAAACTCTCTAATACTCGAGAAAAGGAATTGAGGAGGGGAAGTGTGCTATAGATCAACTAATCTATTGATGCTGATCAAGAATCTATTTGCTATCTGGACTATACTAGTTAGATATCTGCAGATGGACTTTCGTTATGCATAGAGATATATCCATAAGAGTCTATCTGCAGAGATCTATCTAGAGAGGTTCATCTAGAAGCTGTGAATAGTACTGGAGTACTTCCAATGCGAGATTTAAAGTAGTAGAAAGTATGATTCAGTTCAGATAAGCATAGACCAAGTAGTTGCCTTATAAATCGAGGATTCCCACGAATATATATTCCTTATTTCATAGAGGCATACGGACAGATAGGCAAAGGGACTGCATGGAGGAGTTTACATCGGAAGAACACACTCTATATTCATTTCTTGCAATACTTTATAATACAATTTATATGTTTTACATCATTTCTGCATTCCCCATACCAGATATATCCACATCCGAGATATAAACACAAATTCAAATTTCAGGTGAATGCAAAAAGTTTTCACTTTTTCCTTCACATTTCCGCCGTAAATTGCAGATTGTGCGTGTGCCCGCTGCTTCTGCCATATGGAATAAAGCCATTTTCGCCATTTTGCAATAGCTAAAGCGCTGTTCAGTCCATAATATTTACAACTCGGGCCAAATGCTTTAACTTGCTTTTTACATCCAGCCAACTCCCAGTTGGCCCGCAATAAAAAGGCCAGCGAAATGGCTGAAATTTCCATCAATTGGAAAACCGTTATGTATGGCTGGGTGTTAAGCTGACAAATCATGTTTTTTATTGTGGATGCGCCGCGGAGGCCTTCGCCTTCCGCGTGTCCTGCAGGATACACTGATGTGGGGCGCGTGCTCGAAAGGGTTTGGCTGCCATTTGAATATTTCAGGCAATATCAATTTCAATCAAGGGCCATTTATCGCACCACATAAGCAGGCGCTCATATCCTTCAAGGATACCCAGTCAAGCTCTCATTCGCGTAAGCATAATTTTATGGCTTACCAACAAATCCCGCCCCTGGCCCTGGCTCTGGCTCTGTCTCTGCCTCTGGCTGCTGCCTGCTGCCTGCTGCCTTCCGGCTCTTATTTATGATGTTTTGGCTCAGTTCTTGGCGTATCTTAAAGATACTCTGGCAACCTGTCTGTGGGCTGCGGCGGCTGCTGCCGTTTGCCTTACCAAAAATACGTAAAATAATGCTAAAAGCTTTTAGCATGCATTATTGATGGCGCCTGTGGCCGAGACAGAGGCTGGGGCTGAGGCTGAGGCTGAGCGAGTCGCTGGCCCACCTGGCGTATGCGCAATATGTAGCCACAGATATCTACACTCGAGCGTTTACACTTTGAACTTGCATGCGATTTGGCCAGCTTTTGGCTAGAAAGGGCTACACATACTTAATTGGCGCCTGCTGCGCGTGGCTGTCGGCAACGGCAGCGGCAGCAGCATTCCAATTAACATGCGACGCTTATTAATCATATGAGAGGGGAGTGAGAGGGGGGGGGGGGAGGGGAGCAAAGGGTCACACTGTGACGCTGGCTCGTTTGTCTTGTTAATGAAAAAAGCCAAGGCGCCAGCTTATCAGCGGAGCCGCAGCGACACACGGCACACACACAGGCGCACTCATTCACACAGACGACGGACGACGGGCGAGACGACGCTGACGAAGTTGTTGACAAAACGAAACTGGTCAAAGGAAGCTCTGCCTCCTCTCACTCTCTCTGTCTCTCCTTCACTCACATATGGGAAACCAACAAAAAAAGTGTGGCCAAGTTCTGTTTGGCTTGCATATCAGCTCGCCCTCTCCCACTTCTACTCTCCTCAAGCTTGCTGCTCGTCTTCCTCTCCCTCACACACTCACACTCACACACACATTCGCACACTCTAGGCTGAGACTAATTAAATGCTGCCCATGTCAGTTGAGGCCGCGTCGCATTGAAGTGTGGTATGCTGGCGATAAATAAGCCGCGTCCGCAGCTCACTTGAGGACCGCCCAAAGTGTAATTAATTCCTTTTTCGGGGGCACAGCGCGAAATTAAAAAGTCATGTAAACCAGCTCATTAAAATAACTAAAAAAGCAAAAGGAGAAACGAAAACGAAACGAAAATAAAACAAGGAGCGCAGCGGATGTTGGCCATAAAAGCAAATCGGGCAGCGATCGTCCCGCTAAGCAGCTTTGCGGCTCACAAATATGAGTTAATGCGGCCAACTTCCTACCAACTGGGCCCCCACTGTCCATCTATCCGACTGTCCGACTCTCTTCGGCTGGCCGGCTGACAGCCCAGCTGATAAAGGGGTATGCAGATTCGTAATAAAATCAACGCGTTCTCATTATTTAAGCGGCTCGCGCTGTTCGAACAACCGAAGCTCATAATGTAAACAAATTAAGGAAGCGAACAGCGAGGATCCACCCCAGAACATACCTATATATACCTATATATATACCTATATATACCTATATATATATATATGCAAATGAGTAGAGCAAAACTTTTGCTTCTGGGCGGTTTTTAGTTCTTTGGCTTTGACTTAAGCTGCGATTGTGCATTTGAAGGCAAACATGTTTTTATACTTTAGGGCGTGTATGTGCGAGTGTGTGTGTGTGTGTGCGAGTGTGTGTGTGTGCGAGTGTGTGTGGCACTGGTTGGGCAAATGACATGCCGACAGGCATGTTGGCTTAAAAGACTTCTCTGATCGCGCTTATTAGGCTAAGAACACAGGCCGCAGTCCAGTCAGCCACACACTCACACACTCACACACACACACGCACACACGCACACACACACACGCACATCAGTATGTACTTCGGAACAGTAGCTGGTGCTTGTTAGTTTTGGGGGCTACCTCACTTCACTCACCTGCCAGCCGATCCTTGACCGCCTGATGGGCGAGCGCCGCATGATGCAGCGGCGGCAGCGCCCAGGTGAGCGGCGTGCGCTGCGGCGGCACACGCAGCACATGGCCGGCAGCCGCTGCCGCTGCCGACGGATACAGATGCGGATACGAGTAGAGCGCCGCGGCGCTGCCGTACGTCGAATTGGCAATGCTGCTGGCCAATTTATAGGCGGCCAAATCGTGTTCATCTGCCTGCAGCTCCTTCTCCTCAATATTTCTATCCAAATTGTTGTTGTTGTTGTTGTTGCTGTTGTTGTTGTTGTGTTGGTTGCTGCTGTTGATGCTGCTGTGATTGTTGTTGTTGTTCGTTTCGAAGGGTTTCGAGAGCAGGCGCGATATGCTGAAGGGCAGATTCTCGCTGGAAGAGGAGCGCGTCTGCTCCGATTGCAGTGATTCGCTAAAGAAATAAGAGACAGAGAGAGAGAGAGAGAGAGAGAGAGAGAGAGAGAGAGGGGAATACAAGTTATTATTGTTGTTGTTCTCATTAATAATATTAAAAGTGTCGCTAGATAAGAGCGAGACAGAGAGAGAGAGAGAGAGAGAGAGAGAGACCGAGACAGACAGAACTAATTATGACTAAAATGTTGCAAGCCAAAGCCTGAAAACATTTGCCCACGCACATGCGATACACTTGGAGAAAAGTCGGTAGACTCGTTACCCAAATTGAGGCTTTTACAGGATATTACAATTTTAATGTATATCTTAGTAATCTAGTGGAATAATAGCTAGACTAAATTTAGTATTTTAAAAAATATTCAAATTTAAAAATTAATTTTTTTTACTTTTACATGCTAGTATATGATTATTTTATTATATTTTTATATTTATTCAATTTAAAAAAAATTTATTAAATTTTAAAATTTTATAATCATATCATTTCGAATTAAATTATATATATTTATTTACTTATTAATTTATAAGAGTTGGCTATATTGAAAATTAAATGTTAAACAACTAAAGCTCTGGCTGCTGAGGCCTTCGGCTCGATATATATTTATATTTTCGATATTTTATATAGATTTATTCCTGGTATAATTAAATATGTTATTTATTGTATTTTATTTATATTTCCATCAAATACTTTCTTTATTTTATTTTCAAATATATTTTTAAGTATTTTATTTCACATTTCAATTCAATTTCATTCTCAATGTCCCCCATTCAGTCACGCTTTAATGAAGTACTTCAAGTTTTCTTCAAGTGTATTTAAGTAGTTATTGCTGCTGACTGTTGCCTCTTGGCCGTTGGCCGTTGGCCGTTGGCTGTGCTGCAGATAAGGCCTAAAGTATTGGCTTGAAACACGCAGAAATCATGTTTTCGTCTCGCACTCAGCCTTCGCCTGCCTTCGCCAGCCATACGCTGCGTATGCGTAATATTTCGCATGAATCTCGGCAAATTAAGTAATTATGCAAATGGCATTTGATTCGGATTCTATAAATCGCCTCGCTGATCTACACTTGACAAAAAGCAGCAGCCCCAAGCCAGAGAAACAACTATTTTATGATCTTTCTTCTTTTGTCTCTTGTCTCTTGTCTCGCGCCTCGCCTCGCGCATTCTCAGTTCGGTTTATGTGTTTCCAGCTTCGCTTTTATGGAGCATTCTCTATTAAAATGTTAATCCCATGTGATGCGCAGGGCCCCCCGACTGGGGCCTTGTCTCAGTGCTGCTCGAACTCGTTTGGCGCCCATTTGGGGAATTGTTATCGGTGCGCGCCTTTTGGCGCCTTGCTAATGTGCCTTTTATCGTCGGAAGAGTCGGCAATGCCCAGTTCCCTCATACCCTATAATTCCCTCTCCCTCTCTCCCTCCCTCTCTCTCTCTCTCTGTCTCTAGGTGTCTTTGTAAATTCAGGAAGTTTTTCTTGGCGTCTGCCGCGGCTATTTATTAGCGTTTAAGAGCTTTGTTCACGCCAAGCCCAAACTGGAGCGAGTCGAGAGTCGAGAGCTCGCTTCAATTCGATTCGATTCAGATCGATTCGATTGTGAATGAAAGCGTTTATTGGCCCGGCTTGTTAGCTATTCAAATGCGCCGAGAATGGGACTTTGTGTAGTCAAACAATGCGAGTGACTTTTGAATATATTCAAGTCAATCAAATGATTAAGAGAAGCTGAGAAGCTGAGCAGTGCTGACTGCGTGATACTCTGTTTAGCAGGCGAAGGAAAGAGACAGAAGGAGGAAGGAAGAAAGCGAGACAGAGGGAGGAAGGTGGAGAGAGAGAGTGAAAGAGAGAGAGAGAGATACACAGAGTGAAAGTGTTAGAGAAAGAGAAAGAGAAAGAGAGAGAGAGAGAGAGACGGAAGAGAGTGATAGGGAAAAGGAGACCGAAGAGAGTGAAATCTCTATGAAGAAACAGATGCCATGGCAAAGAGAAAACTATGTAGAAAGAAAGAGAGAGATGTAGGACGATCGAGATAAAGAGAGAGATAGAGAGAGAGAGAGAGAGAGAGAGAAAGAGGGAGAGAGAGAGAGTGGGAGAGAAGGAGACGCGCCTTAGTCAAGTCATATTTGCTTTGACTACATCTCTCTCTCTCTCTCTCTCTCTCTTTCTCTCTCTTTCTCTCTCTCTTTCTCTTTCTGTACAGTTTTCTCAAATTTTTTGGCTGACAAATACTGGGAGAGAGATGAGGAATTGACTCTATATCAAATTGAATGTGGGGTAGAGAGCGAGACAGAGAGATACTGAGATATAGTACATATATAGTATAGTATAGGCTACTTATTACTCTCAGTAGACTCTGATAAAAGCAAATGGACCAAGTCACAGTCAGCTTGCAACAGCGACTGTCACAATATGAAATCTTCAGTAATCTGTCTAACAAATATGCCCTTCTGCACATGGTAAACAGTGTATAACTATGAGAGAAGGCCTCAATACAATAACTATTATTGTTATAAGCCAATTCAGATTTGTTCTCAAGTTGGCATGAATAGGAAAAGGTCCAAGTCTTTGTGTATATATTGATGTTCGTTATATATCAGTATTGACGGCTGATTGGCAATTTACCTGAGCGGAGTTTCGGATTCATCGTAGCAGCTGCCATTGTCCATGTCGACGTCTGAGCCGCTGCCGCAGGACATCCTCGAGTCGGAGTCGACATCGACGTGTATTTCCTGCTCCTCGGCATCCTCGCCGTGCTCGTGCTCGTGCTCGTGCTCGTGTTCATCCTCCTCGTGACTGGACATGTTGAGAGCTATGAGGCTAATGTGAGGCGCCAATTTGAACAACACTTTTCGTTTCTTATATTTCTTGATTACTCAGATCTATGCATATATATCGGGATGTGATTCGAGTATTTCTTTGGCCTCACTCACTGCACAGTTGACGGCGCTTCGATTGGGCTTTAATGAAAAGAGGCCGCGACGCGATTTCGTTAACCGTTAACCGGCTCGGCAAACGGAACTGAGCTCAGACTTGGGATCGGCGAGTGAGCGAAAGAAACTCCGTGCTGGGAGCGGGCGCGTGCTGGCGGGCGTGAACGCTTTTCATAAATGCAATCGAAAATATGCCGACGGACTGTGTCGCTGTCGCTGTCGCTGTCGCTGCCTCAGTCTCAGTCGCTGCCTCAGTCGCTCGTTAAGTGGCTTAGCAAGCGCGTCAAACCAGTTCCGCTGACGCTGGCAGCGCTGTCGCCGTCGCCGTCGTCGCTGCCCTGCTATTTGGTTAGCTTTAACGAGCCTGTTTGCCACCTTGTTTGAACCTAACCTACCATAATAAACGCAGGCAGCCCTCGCGCCCGCACTTGGCTATGGCTTGTGGTGGTTGCGCTGCTGTGGCTCCGCCTTGCGCATGCTTGCGTCTCGCTCGCACAGCGCGCGCTCTCGCTCGCTGCGTCGGCGCGCTCAACTGTGCTGTGCTGGCCAAACCGGTTTGGGTCTGCGCGTCGCTTGGCAGCACTGGCCGGCTGCTGGGCAGCAATTGGCGCAGTGGGCGTTACGCTGCCGGCCTCTGATTGGTCGCTGTTAGTCAGTTAGTCGAACAGTTACAGTTAGCGAATGCGAGAGAGATGCAGAGGGAGAGGGAGAGGGAGAGGGACGGGGCACTGCTTTTGCATTTGCGACGACATTTTAAATGGAAAACGTTTTGCTTTTGGGGTTTTTATTACGCACGGAGACGAAAGCACGAAGAGAATGTATTTTCATTTTGATTGTTTCTATTTTCGGCTTAGCGATGCGATGCGAGGCGAGGCGAAGCGTTCCGCCGTCTCGCTCCTGCGCGAACAGGCCAGTACACGGAGCGGAGACGGAGCCCGGAGAAGTGCAAATGTGGCAGATTAATAGCACAATTGGAAATAGCAGCGTTTTGTCAGTTTCAAGCTACACAAAGGCAGGCAGTGTCAGGCGGATAGGGCGGGGCTGGCTGCAGCTCTCAGAGTGTGGTCCACTTTTCCGCGCGGCTTTTCCTAATGCCCGCCCCGGGCTTAAGCCATTGACAGCCGCTGCGCGAGGTCTCTATTAGCAGCGAGCGCAAAATGTTTCCGCTGCTATCGCTCACCTGGCATTCTGGCAGCCGGCGATAAGATATGCCACACTCGCCCACCGCCCGCTGCCCGTTGCCCGCCACCAGCCCGCGACGCCCACTCTCCGCCGCACTTGGTGTCCGGGCAAATGGAAATTATTTTGTTTTCAGCATCTTCTGCTGCGTTCCAAGTTCACTTAAAGGTTAATTGACAGTTTTATTGGAGAGTTTCTTGGCCTTGGCCACGGCTCCAGCTCAGGTGGCTACCTGGCTACCTGGCTGACAGGAATGCCGCCGCGTCTTGATTCTGCTATTGCAAATGGATAGCTCCGAAGCTATTTCTGATATGTTGGCATGTGCCATGTACGCACATGCCACAGAGAGAGGGAGAGGAAGGGAGAGAGATGGCGGACAAGTAATTTACTTCTAACTTCAGGCCCAATTCCAAGTTTTTCCTCGTGCTCGTTCAACCAGCAGAAAAAAAGTAAATTAATCAAAAAATTCAATTTTGCACTTAAGAGCAACGTTTTTTTTGGCAACAGGCAACAATGACCAACAATGAAACGAACAATTACTGCATATTTAATTCAAATCACAGCAGCTCGCAGTCGCCTACACTGAGCGAAAAGCAGCTGAGAAATCTAGCTCAATTTTACTCTCCCTAATTCCATTTTCCTATTTGAATATGCATTTTATAGTACATAAATCCGTATGAATATGTAATATTATATAATGTGTCTGAGCAAACAAAGGAGACTGATCTAGTTGGGAGTGCCTGACTAGAAAATACTTTAACTTTAAGCTGAGTTTGTACTAGGCACGTACAGACATACATATGCTGAAAGACATAGACACACACACTAACACACATAGGTACATACATAAGCTATGCAGTTTGTGCTCCTCAGGCAGCTCTTCTGTGTATGCAAAAGCTGAAAGAGTTCAGATACTTTCTTGAATTGCATTTTTATATTATTTTCAAGAGACTGAGGCTGGGTCGATGCTTGTGCAGCATATGGCGTATATATATTTCAGATTTAACGTCTAGGAGCTTAGGAGTTTGCTGAGTTCAAGCGGAAGGAGAGACAGAGGAACATGCAGACGAATAGGAGGACATGGTCAGATGAACTCAGGGGTTACACGACTCCATCTGCTTCTTACATACATGCGGACACTATATCCCGAAACACCACATCAATTTATAATTATTGAATAATATATTATTATATATAGAGTCCTAAGTGTCAGCTCAGCATTTGATTCTTTATAAATTTGATATGTAAAACTCTTTTGATCTATGTTTGTTTGCTAACATTGTTTTTCGCGCTGTGCATACTTCCATAAGCATACTTTACACACTCACACACACACACACACACACACAGCACACACACTCGTACGCAAAAGGACGCTTTGCTGAAAGTCACGACGCATCGCCATCGACGTGGCTCGTAGGCCGTGTAGCCAACTAATTGGATTTCATTTGAACAGCAACAACAACAACAGCAACAACAATGAGCAACAATTGCCATAATAAAACAGCAACAACAACAACGACAACAACAACAACAACAATGAGCCAAATGGTCTCGACTTGGGCAATTGCAATGCAATTTTAATGCAAAATGAGAGGCGGGCCGCATTTTTATTGCATTTTTACTTGTATTTCAGTTAATAGCAGCAGCAAAAGCAGCAGCAACAACAACAACAATAACTGCAACAACAACATCAACAACAACAATTGGTGCTTGGTATGAATACAGAATGAGGCCAAGAGATGCCACCACAATGCAGGAACAGAACTTTGGCTTCCGAGCGGAGCAGAGGACAGAGGGTAGTTGCTGCTGCTGTTGCTGCTGTTGCTGGCAAAATTAGTATGCAGCAGCTTACTGCAGTCAACAACAGCAGCAGCAGCAGCAGCAGCAGCGGCAGCGGCAGCAGCGGCAACTACTTCGAATTGCCTTTGCTGCTTCGGCTTCCGTGTGCAGGACTTTTGCCACTTGACTTTATTGGCAACTTCATGGAATATTCAGCAGTCAAGTTCTGCGCAAGTGCCTTCAAATGGACCACCCCCACTCCCGCTCCCACTCCCACTCCCACTCCCACTCCCCACCCTCAGCCCTACAGCCAAGCATCCAATGCCTTTGCTGCGGCTTCATTTCATATGCATTTTTATTTGCCTCATATACAAATGGCAGCCAAGCAATCACTGTGTGTGTGTGTGTGTGAGTGTGGGCATGGGGCGTGGCACGGCACAAATGTCACTTCAATTGCCAATACTGATTATGGCGCTGTCTCCGTATGCCGCAGCGCGAACTTTATGTGCGGCCAGCGGAGCGCTATTATTGGTGACACTTTTTAAGGTTTATGCGAATGCCTTTCAAATGCCCACAAACTGTTTGCTGAGAGAGCGCGAGGGAGAGCGAGAGAGAGAGAGAGAGAGAGAGAGAGAGAGATAGCAATGCTGTCAGGGTTAGAATGGGAGAGAGAGGGGGGAGTGGCAGAGAAAGACTTATACTAAGTGTATATCCATACTGTGGTTATACCCATTGAAAAAGGCAGAAGAGGTAGCAGCCAAAGTATGCAAAGTATGGAGAGCATGGAAAGCATGGAAAGCATGAAAAGTATGTAAAGTATGTAAAGTATGTAAAGTATGTAAAGTATGTAAAGTATGTAAAGTATGTAAAGTATGTAAAGTATGTAAAGTATGTAAAGTATGTAAAGTATGTAAAGTATGTAAAGTATGTAAAGTATGTAATGTATGTAAAGTATGTAAAGTATGTAAAGTATGTAAAGTATGTAAAGTATGTAAAGTATGTAAAGTATGTAAAGTATATAAAATGTAGAAAGTATAGAAAGTAAAGAAAGTATAGAATGTATGTAAAGTATGTAAAGTATGTAAAGTATGTAAAGTATGTAAAGTATGTAAAGTATGTAAAGTATGTAAAGTATGTAAAGTATGTAAAGTATGTAAAGTATATATAGTATAAGATGTATACAACGTTATATTCTTCGTTATATTCCTTTATTCATTCAAGGCAAGGGTATTGCCTGGTCGATTACAGCTTTGCCTCTCACTCTCTCTCTCTCTCTCTCTCTCTTTTCCCCCTTTCTCTCCCTCGCTGTCTTTGCCATTTATGTGATTTCCCTCAACACGTAAGACGCTTTCTTGTCTTTCCTTGTGACTCCTCCCACTCCCCCCACGTTTCGCCTTTCGAAGTTCTTTTCGCCTGTCCACACGTGGACTTCGACTTCGACTTGGAGTTCGATTTCGATTTGGGTGGGGCCAAGCGTCCGTTTGGGTCTATGCGTGATTTTGTTAGTGAATTGACCACACAATTTGCTACGCGATAAATTAGCACATTAATTATTTAATCATACATATATCTGTGCCTTTCTCTCTCTCTCTCTCTATCTCTTTCTCTTTCTCTGTGTGTGGGAGTCGTAGTCGCTTGTTGCTTTCTTGAGAGAGGCTGACTTGTTGGGCATCGATAGCACTGATTTGAGCTTGAGGCAGGGAGGAGGTTGAACTCAGCAGCTGAGATTTACATTAAATCAAAAAGGGAATTTTATTGAAACCCTCAATCTAATATTAGCTTTTTATAAAACTAGGTATATATTTGGATCATATGACTTTGGCATCTCTAGTGCTTAGAGTCTTTGAGTAACATAGAAGTATTTCAAGTTTCCTATCCTAAATGAAGGCTAAAGAGTAGTTCGTCCTTTAAAGCTAAGGTCTAAAGCTCAATTTAAATCATTATATACTACCTTCACAGTATACTAATTTTAATAACATGAACCCTTTATAACTACTGTTGCTCTCAGTTCAAGAACTTATACCTTTTATGCCTAGTTTCAGTCTGGGCACTCTCTAAATATATATTATAAAGCCTTGAACAGTTATATCTTCAAGTAATCGCTGTTGGGTTAGTGCGGCATATCCATTTGCTGAGCATAATAATCGTGGCATACGAGAGTGTTCTTAATTAATTTCGCACCCACTCTCCAGGCTCCCCTTCCACTCTCTCTCTCTCTCTCTCTCTCTCCCTCTCCCTCACACATTCACTGATTTTTATGTAGCCACACAATTTTGGGGAGCCCATGCGAGCCTCCGCCTCCACGCATGCATATTGCATGGAATATGGGCATTTTTAATAAGTATCCAATTTTTTGCCACGCATTTTCGCACTTTCGCATTTTCGCATTTTGTGGCGCCCTCAGCTTAGCTGCTGTCCCTTCTGCTCCTTCGTCGTCCTGCTGCTTAAGCATATGCCCGTCGACAATTTTGATGCTCCGCCATTTTTGGTCGTTTTATAAATTAAATATGCGACTCGCGCAATTTCAGCCAGCGATTGTTTCGTAATACCCTGTAATACAGCTGTGCAAAGGGTAGTCGGAGGTTTACTGTATGGAATATTTGACAAGAAGTCATGAACTGGAATCAATGAAAACAAAAGACTGGCCGAGACAGAGGTTGACTGAAAGTTTGACTGATTGAGTTAACTTTGCAAAGACTTAACTCATTGAGAACCTTGCAGTACTGTCGAAATTAATCTATACTGATGATCCTGGTTAAAGGCAAAGACTGGAAAGCTAAGACTTGTGCAATAAGTAAATATCTCTAAAGAGCTGCAGCTTCAAATTCCCACTCAGGTATTTGCTATCACATTACAGGGTATTTCATCTTCTATGAGGAAAAAACATTTGATAGGTGCTTTGGCCCAGTTTTTGGGCCGGGTTAAATGGAATACAATGGGGTTGTTATGGCCTGGTGGCGTCGGAGTTGGGTCCGTGTTTGGGGTGCTCTGCGAATGTGCGACACGCCGTTAAGCAGTTCATTTGTAGGCAATTTTCGTCTGATTGCAAACCATTTGCGCTGTGCGCTCGCTCCGGGTGCGTGCGATTAGCTGCAATATTTATGGAGCCTACTTAGAGAGCGTTATGCAGTGCTAGCCATGATTTTTATTGCATCCAGAGAGAGAGAGAGAGAGAGAGAGAGAGAGAGAGAGAGAGAGAGAGAGAGAGAGAAGCAATTTAGTCGTGTTTGATATGTGTTTCATAAATTAGACATTTGAAGCTCTGGCATCTTTGGGCATTTGGACTCGTTCATAAATATAAATTCAAATCTTGTTTTCTTTTGGCACATTTAACTAATTTGTATAACAGCTTTGTCGAGGTCCAGTTCGAGCTGGAGCTGTAGTCGTGGTGAAGGGGTTCTCCAGTCGCTCGACACATAAAACTAATTAAATCAGAGTTTGCTCGTAAAAATACCAGATCTAAAGCATTCATTCATTTGAGACTGAGATTCGGCTGGAAGAGCTACGCCCCCATAAACAGGCCGAGCACAAAGCACAAAGACGCAAATATTTACGTTAAATATTTGGAAAGTAAATTATAACATTAAAAGCGAATAAAAAATAACGAATGCCAAGAAGCACACATAAAAACGGAGTCCCTCTCTCTCTCTCTCTCTCTCTCTCTCTCTTTCTCTCTCTCTCTGACTGTGGCAGGTATTTGTTGAAATACGTTTTCGAAACGAGCTCACGACACGTTTAGCATACCCTGTAAACAGAGAGTGTGTAATAGTGAGAGTATATTGACTAGATGAAGGCATTGAAGATGTTGACCCCGACTAGTAGATACCTTCCCTTGAATGTGCATTTGAAGTTCTTTCACTCAGAGTTCAAGAGTTATAGAATCTTATATTAGTTGATTTCGCCAGCTCTTTAAAGTTTTTATATAAGTTTTAATCCTAGCCTCGCAGACCTTCAATTGCTTCATCAATCTTCCCTTCCCTTCGAGAGCAGTTGCCTGCAGGGTATTCTCTAGTGCCTCACAGCACTTTAACCACTTCAGTTTGCATAGCTAATGTCAGCTCAAACAAAATGCATTATAATCGCTCAGATAAGCTCATAAATATGCCTATATTGCATATACATATATATTATTTATACATATAAAAAATCTCTGTATTCTATATGTATATTGGGAATCATTTATGTGGAACTTACACCTCTTTAGGCATTGAGCTCGTGCCGTTATCTCAACTAGCCCAGTTAATTGCTTAATCTGCAACGCTGCATTAGATGCTGCGGCTCGGGTCATTGCTGTGCGAGCTCACCTTTTTACCTGGCCCAGAGCCGTCATGCGTGAGTCATGCGCTCGCTTATCGAGACGAGAAATGCGTGTCTCCTTCTTCAATAATTTTATAGCCCACGTTGCGGCAGCGCCGAGCGCAGCAACAGCACAAAAACAAAGCCTCGCTGCAATCAATTAGCATTGTGACCTGTTTCTGTTTTCTGCTTTTTACCTGGCGCCCTGCCCCCTCGGCCGCTCCTGTGCGCTCGCTCGCTCTGGTCTCTCTCTCTTATCAGTTTGACGCGCTTGTTAATGAACGAGCGAGGCCTCAAGTAGTGCCGAGGGGCACGTGGTGGGGGCATGCGACGGGGGTATTCCACTCATATTTTGATGCATCGATTGGCTCTTGCTCTTGCTTTTATTTTGTTTTTGTTATTGTTAAAAGCTTTTTGCTTAATTCGCATTTTAAATGCTAATTAAAATGTTTTTTTTTTATACCCTGAACCCATTGAAAATGGGAATTCAGGGTATAATGTTTTTGTTGGAAGGCGTATGTATGTAACAGGCAGAAGGAGGCGTGGCAGACCCCATAAAGTATATATATTCTTGATCAGGATGACAAGCCGAGTCGATTTAGCCCTGTCCGTCTGTCTGTCTGTCTGTCCGTCTGTCCGTCTGTCCGTCTGTCCGTCCGTCCGTCTGTCCGTCTGTCCGTCTGTCCGTCTGTCCGTATGTATGAACGCGTCGATCTCAGAACTTACAATAGCTAGAGACTTCAAATTTTTTTTGTAGGTCCCTGTATAGGGCGCGCATATCGAGTTTGTTTCAGAAATTCGATAACTGTTATCGTTTTATTGTTATCGATTAAAAACGAAAATCTAAATTAAGCTATAAAATTCTATCTAATTCATCTTTATAGCTAGAGTCTTCAAATTTTGCATTTAGTGTTATTTGGGTCTTACGCAATTTCGGTTTTTGTTAAATTTTGGGTGCCACGCCCCCTTCGCCTCCAATTTGTAACTCCCGCATATCAAATACTAGAGACTTGTGCTTTGGCACATATATACATATGAATGACATGATCACGCCCAACAATTTTGATCAAAATCGTTCGTCTAGAAAAAAAGTTATTAAACATTTAATTTTCCATAGCATTACCATGCAAAGCAGCCAAAGAACAGCTGACGCACCGACTAGCGCTTGTGTGTGCTTGCGCCTGTGTATGTGTGTATATGTTTTGTTTGTAATGAACATATATATACTTATCTATATTAAAGAAACGGAGATTGATTGGAATTGCGGTTCTTCGCAGGGTTCTGGGTATATCCTAGTCGAGCGGTCTCGACTAGAGTTTTCTTACTTGTTTTTTTTTTTTTTTTGTAGGTATTTATTCAGGCAGCTCGATCTCCACTCTCCACTCTCCGCTCGCCGTTCTCCACTCTCATTTGCATTTAGGCACTATAAAAAATTTGTCGGAATTGATGATGATGCGAAATATTATAAATGACTTTTACACTTTTGCAGTCATTTTTCAACGGAGAACAAGAATTTCCGCATTACAAATGAATATTTTCAGTTTTTCTGGCCTCGCATTTCCCAAAACAATTAAAAAATCCTCAGACTGGGGATCTGCTGCTCTAGCCGACTTGTCTCGTTCATCATGCCGAAATGCATTTTAGCTGAAATTAAAAAATGTTTACATACATATGTACATACATACATATATACTCTGTGCCGCTGTTCATTAATTCCAAGTGGCTCTGGCAGCTTAGCTGGGCTGAGCTGCTGCAACTGCTACAGAATTCAGAGCAAAAGCATTCGCAGCCAGCACTAGGGACACAGGCGCACTCGGAACTCACAACTGCCTTCGTCTGATGGACATGTGTAGCCGGCGACATTGCAGCAACTGAATCCCTAAGCCTCCCTCTCTCCTCTCTCTCCCTCTCTCTTTCTCCTCTAACTGCTTTTGGGACTACCTCAAGGACAAGCATTCTAGTTCTCTCATTCCCCTAAAGTGTTTGCCCTTTGAGTAGTTTATTTATATATATATATTGCTTCGCTCAGTTAAGTTTGTTGAGAAATCAATATTCTTCTGAATGCCACGTCCTAGATAAATATTCCACATAATTCATTCATCTCAAAACATTAAGAAAGCGACTAAATCAAACAAAATAGGGTTTAGTTACGCGCGGCGAAATCCAGCCAAATGCCACCCTCGAGACGTGTCACCATGCCCGTTGGGTCGAACCAATTATCCTTGCGAGTCTTCGCGTTGACGCTGATATCAAAGTTAACGACGATCTCCACAAGCGCCGCCTTGATCTGAGCAAGGGCAAAGCGCATGCCTGCAGGACCAGAGGGAGTTCAGTTTAAGGAATACTCCTCAATGGGACTAGCATCACTTACCTATGCAGATGCGAGGACCATCGCCGAAGCCCATGAATACGCCTTTATCGCGGGAAGCCTTGATGGAGTTTGGGTCCAGGAAGCGCTCTGGCTGATACTCCTGGGCATTGGGAAAGTAATCCTCGTCCATCATGTAGCAGGCATGGGGCACCACGACAATGGTGCCCTTCTCCACCGTGAAGCTGGGCCCGTTCCTGTTGCGTAGCTCTATGGACTCGGTGCACACCTTGTTGGATGCGGCAAGTGGAGGAAAGATGCGAAGGGATTCTGGAAGTCAGATAAAGAGATTATCTAAGAGTTCAGTCTCTTCTCTACTCTCATGTATGCTCATGCTCACCATGTACGCAGGCATTCAGATAGGGCAGCTCGACGAGCTTATCGAAATCGATAAAGCCTTCATTGTTCAGGTGTTCCTTCAGCTCCTCTCTTAGACGCTGCTGCGCCTTGGGATTGCGACCTAACAGAAGCAGAGTGTGGGCCAAGACGGAGGCCGTCGTCTCAAAGCCATCCAGAAGGAAGGTCATCGTGCAAGCCGTCAACTGGCGAGAGTTCAGGTTCTTCTTCTTGGATAGCTGCAGGATGTAGTCCATGAAGTCCACACGATCCACCTGTTTGCCAGCTGCGACTTGCTTAGTGCGCATCTCCATAGCCACTGTCATGAAGTCCACGAAGAAGTGCTCCACAGATTTGGGTATAAGGCGCAATTTGCAACAAAATAGAGCACAATGCTGAAAGGCTGCTCAAACAACGCCTTTATATTATCCATAACGGGAGTGGGATTGTCAGTGAAGCTCTGAGCACTCACGCCCAGGACGCAATCTGTGACCATTTCCGTGGTGAAGCCAAGGCTGATCTGTTAGTTGATAACGAGAATTCCTTGATACGTGATCTATACTCTACAGATATAAATATAGACTATAGATATCCTCTATAGATACTCTACAGATACTCACATCCTTGCCGTCCACGCCATCCTTGGACGCAATGCGTATTTGCTTGCGTATGAGCTCGTTCATCTTCTTGCACACTTCTTTCGTCACTGGATAAACCGATTTGATCTGAATATGAATATATTATAGTATGAAGTTATATGTATAATGAGATACAGAGAGAGAGAGAGAGAGAGAGGTGACATTTGTGTAAACTGCTATGAAACTTATCTGTGATGCATAATACCTATGCACTCATCAGAGTCATATCAATTCACGCCTCTCTCTTAAGACTTACCCGACTCATGGTTAGGCCAGGCGTGATCTCGGCGCGACGCTCCTTCCACGCCTCGCCCGTCATTGTTAGCATGTTGTTGGCCAATAGGAAATCGCTCTTCTCGTCCACCAATATGGCCAGTTCGTTGTCATGGAAGTTCTTAAAGTTCGACACGAATATGCGATGCGCCAGTTCGGGATTGACAATGAGAAGTTGAGGCATCCGAAACATGAAAATGCCAACCGCATCGTACTGTTGCTTGTATTTGCTACATAAAACGAATGAATATTATTCTGACTAAAGGTCAAAGGGTCAACTAAGCCTCAGGCATTACCTGTAGATGTCATTCAGATCGTACACATGGTACTGCTTCGCTGTCAATAGATTGGGATAGTTGCCAGCAGGTAAGGTGGGCTTCGGGCCTGGCACCTTGCGCTTGCGCCAATAGTCATAGTTCCAGATGAGGAACTCGTAGCCCAGGAAGGCCATTAGACCAAGCAGAGTCAACGTAGTGAGCATTGCGACAATAGTTACTCGACTGCCCTACGCTTGCCAATGCCCTATTATAAATACTAAGTATTTGCAGGTCAGTTAACCTGATAGCCTGATGATAGCTTATCAGAGTCGTGTTTATTGAGCTGGCTGCAGCTGCAGGTTGTTTATCTGTAATTAGTGCTAAGTTCTTACCCTCCTCCTAGGCGCCCTCAAGCCTATCAATTGATTTTATAATTCTCATTGATTAATGCTCGCTCGCTGTGTGAAAAGGGAGTATATTAGTTTCTCTATCTCTTTTTGTTGCCTTGCAACTAATGACTTCTAATTTGAGAATTATGAATTTTAATTATCTTTAAGTCTGAGTCCAATTCCGGGTTGGGATGCGAAGCTAGGATAATATATCAATGCCCTCAGGTGGAAGTTGATCTCGAAAGTTGAACAGTTTTTACTATTCTTAAACTGTGAGCGAGTATCAAGCAGTCAGTTACAGCCTACACTCTGCAATTCTATTTCGTTGTTGTGCCAAACAATTTCAAATTGTATCGCCGATGATTGTCATTTAGTTTTAGGAATCACCCGCAAAACCCTGAATGTAGCATGACTCAATGAAATTTACTATTGAGTAGTATTTACGTTTCTACTATCTGTTTGAAAAGAGACCGAGACTAGGGCCAAAAATGTTTGATTGCAAAGTGTTGCTTCGAAACATGTGTCTAGCATTGCATCACCCGTTTGCCGGTGGTTCAGGTCTGAGAGAGAGAGAGAGAGAGAAAGAGATAGAGAAAGAGAGAGAGAGAGAGAGAGAGAGAGAGAGAGAGAGAGAGAGAGAGTGGGCTTGGGTTTGGGTATAGAGCATATCAGATAAGTTTTCAATTGATAGCCAAATGCGAAATGTTTCGCTGATTTCGCACAGATTACATCAACGGCATCTATAATAAGTTCTAGCATACGTAGAAACTGATAGGATAGTAATCTCTAGTCAAGACTATGTCCGACTATGATTGTCCTAAGATCTGTGCTTAGCCGCTTCCTAACCCTCATAAGAGATTCATTTGAACTGGATATAGACTCCAGTTGAATTAGGGCTAGAGCTACCTGAACAATGTATTCTAAAGTAAGTTAACATTGATCTTTCCACCTCTCTCCCTCTCTGCCTCTGTGACTTGTACATCTCCTATCAGCCCTCTTCCAGTTTCAGTTATTGCAAGTACTTGAACTGAAGCATGTCCACTTCAGATTGCGAACTATCTGTCCAGCTCTGTCAAGACTTCGCTACAGGCATAGCCGAGGTTAGGCAAAAAACTAATAATTATTTTAATTAGTCATAAAATTAATTGAAATTCTGCTTTAATCATAGATTAAATTTATGGTCAATCATTTGTTAAACATGCCCCAATTAACAATCACTTAAAATTAAAGTTCAAATGTTATCAGACTTGGAGCATACCCCGTTCAAAGCAAGGTTGAGTATATTTATTGCCTAGCAAGGCTGCTGATCAACCAGACAGAGTATTAGACAGTCGGTACTCACATATAGAAACATTATGTATATGCTTGCAGTTACAGCTGAATTATATAATAATAATATATAAATTTGATTAGAAAGCCTCTTCAAGCCTCTTTGTTGGGTAACCCCTGAGGGCTCAGTTACGCGCAGCGAAATCCAGCAAAATTTCACCCTGGAGGCGCGTCACTATGCCCGTTGGCTCGAAAAAGTTATCCTTGCGAGTCTTCGCGTTGACGCTGACATCAAAGTTGACGACGATCTCCACAAGCGCCGCCTTGATCTGAGCAAGGGCAAAGCGCATGCCTGCAGGACCAGAGGGAGTTCAGTTTAAGGAATACGAGGAGGGACTAGCATCACTTACCTATGCAGATGCGAGGACCATCGCCGAAGCCCATGAATACGCCTTTATCGCGGGAAGCCTTGATGGAGTTGGGGTCCAGGAAGCGCTCCGGCTGATACTCCTGGGCATTGGGAAAGTAGTCCTCGTCCATCATGTAGCAGGCATGGGGCACCACGACAATGGTGCCCTTCTCCACCGTGAAGCTGGGCCCGTTCCGATTGGGCAGCTCTATGGACTCGGTGCACACCTTGTTGGATGCGGCAAGTGGAGGAAAGATGCGAAGGGTTTCTGGAAGTCAGATAAAGAGATTATCTAAGAGTTCAGTCTCTTCTCTACTCTCATGTATGCTCACCATGCACGCAGGCATTCAGATAGGGCAGCTCGACGAGCTTATCGAAATCGATAAAGCCTTCATCGTTCACGTGTTCCTTCAGCTCCTCTCTTAGACGCTGCTGCACCTTGGGATTGCGACCTAACAGAAGCAGAGTGTGGGCCAAGACGGAGGCCGTCGTCTCAAAGCCATCCAGAAGGAAGGTCATCGTGCAAGCCGTCAACTGGCGAGAGTTCAGGTTCTTCTTCTTGGATAGCTGCAGGATGTAGTCCATGAAGTCCACACGATCCGCCAGTTGGCCAGCTGCTGCTGACTTCTTGCGCATCTCCACAGCTTCCTCCATGAAGTCCACGAAGAATTGCTCAACATATTTGGGTATAAAGCGCCACTTTCTGACACGACGCAGCCAGGGCACGAAGGCCATTGCAGCAAAACTGAGCACAAAGAGCAGGGGCTGTTGGAAAAGGGCCTTGATATTGCTCATTATAGGCGTGGGATTGTTGGTGAAGCTCTGAGCACTCACGCCCAAGACGCAATCTGTGACCATTTCAGTGGTAAAGCCAAGGCTGATCTGTTAGTTGATAACGAGAATTCCTTGATACGTGATCTATACTCTATGTTCATAAAGGTAGTCTATGGATCCTCTATAGATACTCTACAGATACTCACATCCTTGCCGTTCACGCCATCCTTGGACGCAATGCGTATTTGCTTGCGTATGAACTCGTTCATCTTCTTGCACACTTCTTTCGTCACTGGATAAACCGTTTTGATCTGAAGATGAATACACATTTACGATTATCTATATGTATATATGATGTTGTCTCTTAAGACTTACCCGACTCATGGTTAGGCCAGGCGTGATATCGGTGCGACGCTCCTTCCACGCCTCGCCAGTCATTGTGAACATGCTGTTGGCCAGTATGAAATCGCTCTTCTCGTCCACCATGGTGGCCAGTTCGTTGTCATGGAAGTTCTTGAAATTCGTCACGAATACCCGATGCGCCAGCTCCGGATTGACAATGAGAAGTTGAGGCGTTCGCGACATGAAAATGCCAACTGCATCATATTGCTGCTTGTATTTGCTGGCAAAGGGAAATATATTGATTTAGACTGAAGTCGAACGAGTCAATCGATTCTCCGGCATTACTTGTAGATCTTTTTCAGATCGTATACAGCGTGCTCCTTCGCTTTCAATAGGTTGGGATAGTTGCCAGTGAGTAGGGCGGGCTTCGGGCCTGGCACCTTGCGCTTGCGCCAATAGCCGTAGTTCCAGATGAGGAACTCGTAGCCCAGGAAGGCCACTAGACCAAGCAGAGCCAACGTAGTGAGCATTGCGACAACAGTTTCACGACTGATGCCTGTTTGTGTATGCTCAATTATAAATAGCATTTGCAGGTCAGTTGCCCAGATAAGATAACCCGATGATAGCTTATCTGAGTCCAGTATAGAACGCTGGCTACAGCATGCTGTTCGCTGTTGCTTATCTGCAATTAGTGCCATATACTTACTCTCAAGCCTATCAATTGTTTCTCTATCTCTCATTAATGAGTATTCGCTCGCGCTGAGAAAAGAGAGTATATTAGTTCTTCTCACTGGAACTAAGGACTTGAAATTTGATAATGCAAATCTGATAGTTCGTTAATTCCGTGAGGGTGAAAGGCTCCATAGCCAAGCTAAGGGAATATATCAAGACCCTCAGGGGGAAGTGCCTAAATATCGATTTTCGCTATCCTTGAACTCTGCACGAGCACCATGCAGTCGGTTACACCCCACGCCACAAACCTATTTCGTAATTGTGCAAGACAATTTCATTTTGTAGCTGTAGCTGATTGTTATTTAGTCTCAGGAATCGCCCTCAAAACTCTGAATGTAGCATGACTCGACGCAATTTCCTATTCAATCGTATTTACATTTGTATAATCTGTTTAGATAGAGCTGAGGCTAGGGCAAGAGAGTATTTGACTACAAAGTGTTGCGCTCAATTGAAGCATACCATGCATTTGCTGCTGGTTCCGTAGCGTAGAGAATATATAACAAATGTGTATATATAATCTATATAAGCTATATATAACATAAACTACATAATATATATATGATCAGATCAGTTCGAATTGTTAACAAATTGCATAACATTAAGCTGTTTTCATAACGATAACATTAAGAACATCTATACTAAACTCTGCTGTACATAGTAAATAATACAGTCAGCTCAAGTAAAGACCAAGCCCGACTATGACATACCCTGACTCCTGTGTAGATCAACTTGAACTGAATATGGACTCTTATTATATTGAATCTGAATCTAAAATTTGACGATACGCCTCTCTCTCTCTCTCTCTCTCTCGTTCAATCGTTCTTGCGTTGCAACCTAACTTCCAGTGTCAGTTATTATATGTCTATAAGACAGTGAACAGTTCGCTGCCTACACATATGTTGGTATATATATTTGTATATCTGAATACTTGGCTGTTCACTGATATCAGCATTCGGCTTGAGCATTTGAAATGGATTTATGTGCGTCGCCTGGAAGCACATAAAGAACCATTAAGAGACCAAATGCCAGGCTCAGCAGCTATCAGCCGAGCCAAGTGACAAACTCAAGACAGTGTCTATGCCCCCAAGAGGGAGGTGGAGGGGGAGGGGCTTCGCAGCTATCAGTGGTGCATTGCCATTACACCCACTCGCAGTTTGTGTATATTGTTGTCCAATTGCTCAGCTAATGGATTGCGAGCGCAGTTAATAACTCGAGCACACACAAAAGTGTGTCAGCTGTGTGTGTGTGTGTGTGTGTGTTGGTGTGTTGGTGTGTGGCTGTTGGGGACAGGAAGTGGTGCAAGTGGCTCGCCAGCTGCCGTCCAATTAAACACTCAGCCACAAGCGATGACGAGGCCTCCGCCCCAGCCTCAGTCTCAGCCTCGACAGAGGATGGACTGCAGAGCTGACCTGGCCACGTGTGACAAATTGACGCTTTTTAATTTCGCCTGCACCGTCGCACCGCCAACGCCGCCACCACAGACGAAACCACTTTAAAAATAAACGCAAAGCGCCACACGACGAATCGCCAATAACAAAATGACAAAATAACGAATTAACGAATTACGAATCACGCATACGCCCCATGTGCTCCCCTTCCTCTCATCCTCCTCCTCCTCCTCCTCCTCCTGCGACAGGCTGCCGTTGTCAACTCTGGCCTGATTGACGATGTTGTTCAAGTGGTTGTCCTGCTTGTGGTTGTTGCTGCTACTAAAAAGGTGTTTTCATTTTGCATGCAAAACAAAGCAGAACGAAAGAGGAAAAAACGTCGCCTTGATTAATTGCCTCGCACAGGCAGCGACTGCTCAACAGAGTCAAATGCATATGGATATATAACACATACAAGCGTATATATATATACATGTACATGATTGTGAGTGTTTCGATTCCGCTCTGACTCTACTTTATTTAACAAATGATGTGCATGCCTTCTGCGCTGATAGCGCCAAGCGCCAGCTCTGCTCGTCCTGTTGCCTGTTCCATTCGCAGCGTCTGGCAAACCAATCAAAATGTTAATGACACTCGCCAATACAGTTATCAACGCAACGGCGTCAGCTTCGTTGATATCTGCATTGCATGGGGGCGTGGCAGGAGCAGGGTGAGGGGGAGTAGAAGGAGGCCAAAGCTGGCTTCAGTGAGCCTTTTAGCATTGCTTTTGTTTAAGCACTCTCCCGAAGAGCTGGTATTCCCAGTAAGTCATGCAGTGAGACAAACTCATCTCAGTCTCTCTCTCTGTCTCTCTCTCTCTCTCTCTCTCTCACTCTCACTCTCTTTCTCTCTCTATGCAGATACATCAAATATCTCAAGAGATTCTTGCTGAAACTGGCCTAAGATTCTATAATATCTGTAGATATTCTCTTATATCTCATCTATGTGCATATATTTGTACACCTAATTTCTGCAAGTGTATTTGGGCTTCGTCAAGCTCTGTCGCTCATTTAGTTTCTTGTATCTGGTTTGTGTCATTTGGCGACTCCATTGCTCTACCCGTCATGCGTTCCTCCGCTCCAGGTATCGATGCTCCGTCTCCGTCTCCGTCTCCTTCTGCTCCTCCTTCGTCGTCTCCTTCTCCCGCTCCACTGGCTGTTAAGTTGTCATTTCCATTATGAGCATGTCGCTTTAGCATTTAACAAATAGTTGAGACATTTACAAGCATCGATAAGCGCCAGCGCTGCACCGCGGCAGCACCCGGCTGAGACCTCCACAGAGCGGCCGATCGACCGATCGACCGACGGGGGGATCAATGGCCCAGCTCCGCATGCAGCTGCGACTTGTGTTAATGTATTTAGATTTGGGTCTCAGCCGATGCGTCGGCTAATTGATGTCGCTCTTAAATGGCCAGCCAAAGTCTTTCATATTCATACTCCGTCACACATTAATCAACGCGGGCCAACAGCCATAAAGCTCATAAATAACCGAATTCAAATTTAAATCCAAGTCCACGTCTTAAGGCCATCTCTTAGCCGAAGCGGCCCACACACAATAGGCCAGCACTTACTCGAGCCAGATTTATAATAATAATTGCCTGGCGCTTCCCATGCGAGGCGAGGCGACGAGACGCGACAACACGATCATATGACAGACAACTCAAGAACTTATCAGACTCAATGACAAACAGATGAAGCAGAAGAAGAAGAGCGAGAGAGAGAGAAGAGTTGGAGCTGGCGACAATGCTGACCGGATGTACTGCATGGGCGTGAGAGCTAAAGAGGAGAACGTGTCGTGACACGAGCAGCAGCAGGAGGAGGAGGAGGAAGGCATTCGATAAGAGAATAGAATCGAGCACTTGCACAATAGCAATTTGTCGTCCTGCTGCATAATTAAAGAATGATAAATTAGTCTCAAATATAGCGCTGATCATGCGTGTCTAACGACGTCTGCTCATCTCTAGAGGTCTCTTTCGGCCATTGCATAGATCAAATTTGTGTTGACAAAGGGGAGAAATTATCGATTGATAACGCGGCCAATTGTGGGCTGTGCACATAAACAAAGCATTAAAAACATATCGAAAACAGTTTTTGAGCTAATTTATCAAAAGATATGAGAGGGGGAGAGAGGAAGCAGAGGAAGAGGTAGATCTGATTGGTGGGCGTCACTGTTTATAGTGCTAATTACAAGCTGCGGGACAGACTGCAACAATTTGGAATCAATTTGTCAGCGAGCGAGCGAGCGAGAGATGGAGAGAGACAGTGAGAGAGAGACACTGAGAGAGAGAGCGTGGGGAGGGTGGGTTATAGTTCAAGCCATATGGCAGAGGAAGAGTATTACTTGTGCTCATTAGAACGAGCATAAATCATTTTCGATGATTGTTTCCACTGAATCGATGTGCAGAGGGAGAGAGAGGGAGATGAAGAGATCGAGAGAGAGAGAGAGAGAGTGAGAAAGAGAGAGGGAGAGAGAGATAGGTCTTTAGGCAAGCTAAGCAACTGGCAATCAGCAAAAACACTTCCGATGCGAGAACGTGTAACGTGTGCACCAGACGGGAGAGTATGACTAGCAAATACCCTGTAATACCTGACAGATATGCTCCAAATATATGAGACTAGCAAATGTGATGTATCAAAATGCTATCGTTAATTTTTCATATAGCAGAAAAAGATATTTCTAATTTGAGATCAATATATATTGTATCTCAAGCTCTTCCCCTATATACAACTAGATAATCCTGTCTAGTGGATAGTTACATATGCTTATTTATGATATAAGAATTCGACATATCCCACTACTACTTCTCGTATACCCCTTTGCCACTATGTACAGGGCATAACGAGCTCTTTCAACTGCCATCTTGGAGTGGACGACTGCAACGTGTTGGGCGTAAAAAGTTTGCGTAATTTGCAGAAAACGTTTTGTTTGAAATTGAAATTGGTTTCTGCTTCAGCCAGACAATTTAACCGCAAATCGGATAAAGCGGCTTAAACGTTCAGAGCAATAGGCCCAGCCCCAGCTGCAACGCGGATGAGAATTCTCGCTGAGCCGAGCTGAGAATGCGCAAAGGAAATATAAATAAAAATAAAAATAAAAAATAAAGAAAAGATTAATTCGAGCAAATGTTAAGTTTGCTGTGCGCGATTTAGCATACCCTACAATGAACTATATAATTGGACACGGCGCATCAGCCAGGCACGTTTCATATTAGCAAAAGGTAGACAGAGACAAAGAGAGAGAGAGAGAGAGAGAGAGAGAGAGGAAGACAGAGTAAGAGGGAGAGAGGAGGTCAAATGCTTGCAATTGGCTATGAAAATGATGGCCATTGCATTTGCATTCAACGCGAATCAATTCCAAATGGCCATCCATCTTGGCCAGCATCAGCAGCAATCAGCATCGGCAAAATCATCATGATCATTCACAATAAATAACATCATTATGATGAAAAAGTCTTTTCTGCTGTTGTTGATGAAAACGATTTTAAATTATTTTATTTCAATTGCAAAATTATGGCTCCACTTGGAACGGTCGACGGCTCTACGGCTGCAGCTCGGCTTCGCTGTGGATGGGGCCAAACTCCCCTTCTCCGACCCCCACCCCTTCCTCGAGGGGGAGGGGGGTTGGCAACTGCTGGCTGCCGCATGGCTGCGACTATATCAATTTTTTGCGCTTTTTCTGCTTTTATTGCTACTCCATTAAAATTGAATTGACTTTTGTTGTTATTGTTGTTGCTGATTGTTGTTGCCGTTGCTATTGCTGCTGCTGCTGCTGGCATATTGCCTGTTAATGCCTGAAAATATAATAACAGTCATTAGGCTGAAACAGAAACGATTGTGCGATTGATGTTAAATTAAAAATTATTGATTATGCAGCAACAGCAACAACAACAACAACAGCAACAACAACAGCAGCAGCGGCAGCAAAACACAAGCTGCAAAATGTTCGCAACGATCTACAATTGACAAATAGACACAGACTATAGTAGATAGCTATAGCTTAGTCATGGATAGAGGGAAAGAGAGAAAGACGAGAGCATGCCATTTAATTGATTTTTAATTTATTGATAGGGCATTACATAATTTGAGATAATTAAATCAGGAGAGATTTATATACTATATTGAATTTGTCATTTATACTTGACTCAATTTCTAAACTTTTATTAAGTTAGACAAGAATGACTAAACAATTTCGGGAAATTATTAAACGATCAGATAAAGGCAGCAACCTCCTTGAGTAGTTTAACTTTTATTATCAATCAAACCAAGACAAAAATATTAAATAACGATATACTATATTTTACCACTATTCTATAAATGAAATAAAATCGGGTTATAAATGTTGAACATAATTTACTCACAATTTATTCAACTTTCGCCAAATAAAAAGTGTTTCAAATTTAAGCGCCTTTGTTATAAGCAGTTCAAAATCAAGAAGTACGCAGTAAAGCAGTTGACTAAGCAGTTCATAAAATTTAATGGTTTGCTATATGTGCAACAGATGGCGCTAAAGTTTTTGGTTTGTGTATTGGCTATGTCGTTCACTTAAGACTTAACGAATTTATTTTTAACGACACCTGGAGCAAACAACGAATGTATGGAAAATGTATAAGTCGTTGAGTTTTTGATATTAGTGTTTGGTTCGAGAAATTACCGATAGAAGGCGCACTGTAAGAGTGTGAGAAGGAAAGGCAGCGAAGAGTGAAAGAGAGTGAGAGAGAACATTATCTGCAGAACATCAAAAATCTGAAAATTGCAATACATCAAATACACTAAAGGACAAAATAAATGGTAAATTTAGATAATTTGTTCTCTTTCGAAAATATTTGAATATTTGTGAATGGCGGAATTTCTTTGAAATTGTTTTCTGCTTATAGAGAGAAAATTGAAATTCATAATATTTGAAATATGTATATATTTATATTATACTTTGACATATTTAAGTGCAATGTCGTGTTGCCGACCGAACACAAAGTCGTCAGCTTTGCATACCTCAACGATCTGCAAATGAATTAAGGCAAGATCACTACAGTCAAGCCTCATTAATAGCCGCCAGTTGCGCAGGGACCGCCCGGACGATGCGACTGCCTCCAGCGACTGTCTGTACCGAACAGGGAGCTGTGCTTCTGCCTCTGCCTCTGCTTTTGTCTTTCTCTTTTCTTCATCTGATTGCTTTAAATTAGGCGATGTCAATGGAAGGCTGCGCCCATCTCCCACCCAACCCCCCCCCCCCTCTCTCTCTCTCTCTGCCTCTCTCAACTTGTGCGGCAATTGAAGTGGAACGGTAAATGCGGTTGGCGTCGGCAGCAGCAGAGCGACGCTGGCAGCAGAGCACTCATACGCACCGTTGCTGCTGATGAAGGGAAATGATAATTGCACACACACACACACACACACACACACACACACACACACACACACACACACACACACACACACACACACACACACACACACACACACACACACACACACACACACACACACACACACACACACACACACACACACATACACTCACTCGCTCACAATGGCAAATTTTTGTGGAAAAACGTACGTAAATAGCCAGAATCTCATTAAAAAAATCTACGGGCAAGGGCTGCCTAATGAGTGCTTACAGCAGCAGAGCAAACCCCCTTACCCCTACGCCCTTCTGGCTAGCTATCCAGCTTGGCTTTGGTGGCAGCCCAACATAATGTAATTATATCGCATTATTTGTCATTTCGAGCAAATGAATTGAAACAAATTTAGTGTGACAAATGAATTGTTTATATGCGCGTATAATAGAGAGAGAGAGAGAGAGAGAGAGAGAGAGGGAGAGGGAGAGAGATGTATGTGTGTGTGTGTGGACACAGTCAATTTGTTTCTCTTTTGCTTTCTAGCCAATTTCATTTGATTTGAATGCGTGCGAGAGGAGAGGTCTTCGGGCCCAGGCATTAGAACTTGGCCAGCTCGTATCTGTGGGCCATCTTATGGCTGTTTGGCTGTTTGGCTTTTAGCTAATTCGAGTTTATGAGCCATGTCTAATTACCAAATGAATTGTGCAATTATTTATTTTTGTTTATTAATTGGCTGCCCCACTAATGAGACGCGGCCGCAGAATTGAGCAATGAGACGAGCAGAGATCTGACTCAGCGATCGACTGATTGACTGACTGAGAGACAGACAGACTGACTGATCGATCGATTGACTGAGTGACTGACAGACTGACTGCTACCCATAAATGTGTTGAGTTATGACTCTGGCTGGCTGACAGCTCTTGTGGTTCTTGAGTCAGCCAGCGATTCTTATGACTTGACGAAGTCCTCTTTAGTTGCTGCGGCTTTTGGCGTTGGTAACGAGCATTCTGGCCTACAATGTTGCCAACGCCAGCGGAAGCAGCCACCACAAAGAGCCATTTATGCAAAGTGCTCAAGCATTTAATGCGGGCTACCTCTCGCTCTGCCTCTCTCTCTCTCTCTCTCTCTGCTCATTGTGCAACTCATTAGCACTTATTAAAACTAAATGCAGTCAAAGGCAAAGACCAACTGCACTGAGAGAAACTAGCTTAAAGTTTAGTTCAAGTTAAAATTCTGAAAAAATATAGAATCGAAATCGAGCTTCGTCTTGCCTAGTCACTATTGGGCAGACTTCTCAGAGTCAGGCTAGTCAGGCATTCCCTAGTCAGGCATGTACTACACAGTTCTGTCTATATAGACTTGATCCGCAGCAGAGTCCACTTAATCTATCAAGAGTTATCGATCTCAGATAAGCTTGAGCTTGAGAATGGAGATATGTAATGTCAATAACTTGTATTTATATTATTAAAACAAATATGTTTTATTTAGAAAAGAATTTCTTAGAGCAACCATAGTTATCAGAGCTCTTTATCTATTGTAATTTCTCTCATGTTGTGCATTGACTTGACTTAAATAGCAGTGAAATCAAAGAGCTCTCCATATCGTGGATATATTTCTTATTCTGCAGTTAACTGTCTTCTAGCTCTGTTTTCTCACAGTGTAGCGTGAGCATCAGGCGGAAATGATGGGCCTAGATTTCAGTTGCGGGCTAAGTTCGACTCGTTCTCTTTGGGTGCAACATCGACAGCTGCAGTTGTAATCAACATTTCAGCAATTGTCAGTTATAGTTGCAGTTGTTGTGGTTGCTGTTGCAGTTGTTGTTGCAAGTGTGCACTGGCGCGTGTCGCTGGCAAACAGAGAAACAGAAACAGAGAAACAGAAACAGAAACAGAAACAGAAATGCGACTACAAAAAATGGCGTCCAATTAACGTGGCTGCCATATTTGTTTAGTTGTTGCTGTTGCTGTTGTCTGTTGTCTGTTGTCTGGGCAATAAAACATTTCATTTATTAGCCATGGCTGTGACTGTGGCTGTGGCTGTGGCTGTGGCTATGGCCGTGGCACGGCTGGCCCCTGCGGCACACTCAATTTGCAGTCGCATTTGGCATTTCGACTGCAGTCTCATTGATTTTTCGCTTCATTTCGCTCCTCTTAGCTTGCGTTTGTTTGTTTGTTTTGGGTCGTGTCAGTAGGCAGTTAGCTTAAATTTGGCTCTGCCTGCCAGCTGCTGCCCTGGCCACGCCCCCTGCGGCAGTTCACACTTTCACACACAGGTGGAACGGAGCATCGACGGCGAAAGGATGCGCAGCCAAACAAATTAAAACAAATTGGTCAACACAATTTGATTACAAAAGCAATAGCCAACACACACCGAGACACACACACACACACACACGCATTGCTCACATCAGTTTGATCATCCTGAACACATTAGGGCGCAGCTGCAGGCGCCGGGAATCGATTATCCCTTTCTTTCGGCGCAATCCTTTTGCATACGTGCCGCACCTGTTGTCATGGTTAAGCGCGGATCCCAATTCGCTGCGTCTCTAAATGCTGCCAGCCATGCGAGCCTCGATGCTATCACTCTAATGGCGTCCTGGCCAGCCATTAATGGGCTGAGCTGCCCAAAGGCTTTCATTTGAATTGGACACGGCCAGCACGGCCTGCCAGAGCGCCGCGAGAGGTGTGAAGAGCTGCGCTGCCTCTAAGTGTTGCGCCTTGCATAATTATATGCAATTTATACTGCGGCGGCAGGATCCTTCTAGGAACTCCTGCTGCTCCAGCTACCGGCTACTGTGTTACCTGTGTGCCACAGGGCTCGAGGGTCAATTGAAATGCTCTTAAATGACTTGCTGCGACTGTGAGTGCGAGTGCGATTGCGAGTGGGTGTGCCTGCAGCTGCCTGACAGAGTTAGAGCGTTTGAAAACGCCAAGAAAACGCTCGCTTCGCTGCTCACATCAATTAATATCAATAGCAATACTATGCTTCTTTTTTGTATCTATTTATCTAACTGGCCAAGTGGGCGTGGCTGCAGCTGCCTGTCTCATTACGCAACTGTCAATGAAACGAGTGCGTTAGAAAACGCGTAGAAAACGCACGCGTGTTTGCTTACCCAGCAGCCAATATTAAACAAAATGACTATAGAAATCAACTAATGTGTTTTCTGCTGATCTGCTTGACCACCTGACTGATTGGCTGTAGCTGCAGCTGTCAATCTGGCTGGCAGCACATTCCATGCTCCTCGCGCGTTTTCAACCGCCCTGAAATCGCGCCGACTCTCCCTCAGCTGACGATCGAATGCAATCAAAAAGCTCTCTCATCGTATCATCTTCCCTCTTTGACTATCTTATGGGACTATGTCTAACTAAAGCTGTTTCCCATTGCATTGCATGCCTTGCGCGCGTTTTAAAACGCGCCGAAAACGCGCGCGTGCTTTGCGCCCACTAGGCTGGGCATAACTTGCTTAATTAGCAGCCAATATCACGCACTTCATACTGTCCAATTAATTTAGCATATTACTATAGCTAACTACAAGCTGCCGCAGTGCAGCAATTGTTGCCTCAATCGTTGTTGCTGTTGCCTCTTGGCAATTACCTGTGCTGGCTGCTGGCTGACGTTGACGGCTTCGTTTGCTGCAGCAACGTCAACCAGGCCGTGGCTCGGCTGTGGCACATGCAACACAGAAATCAGCATATCGCATGTTGTCGCAGCCATGCCCATAGAGAGCGCCCAACCCCTAGCCCCACCAAATACCCTGGTCGGCTAATGATAGAGCCTGCTGTGTGCTGTGTGCTGTATGCTGGCGCAGCAAAACGTCAAAACGTCAAGCATCTATTAGCCCGATTCTGTGCTTTGTTTGTAGTTCGTTTGGATTCAACGCCTTGTCCTGCTCCTCCTGGTTGCCAGCCACAGCCCGGAGGGGCCAATGCTTAAGAATACCCAGCACAGATTGAGGCTGCTTGGGGTAGTTCGGGTGGATTGAATGCAGTAGAGAGCAGGACAGAGTGTGGGAGAGATGATCAAGTCTGAGCCAGGCATTTGGCAGTCTTCTGGTTTTACTCATACTCGTGTAGAGTCTCTTTATCATCCCACAGTTGGGCGTCTACTAGATGTCAAGTACAGGGCATCTGGTAGTCGTTCACATCCGCTCTTCCGCCTATTATTATACCTTGTATCAGGGCCTGCACTATTTGAAATCAGCTAACAAAGTCTGCTTGGCCTGCGCCGAGACTAGCTCAACTTCCACTTCCCCATCGACTTCTGCTTCCTCTTCGACTTCGACTTCGACTTCGACTTCGACTTGGACTTTGTTTGTTCGACAACATTTCTCGTATATGCAAATGCCACAGTTGAGAGTTGCATGCAACCGTTTCTCTTGTTCTTATTACTACAGCTGTTGCTGCTGCTGTTGATGTTGTTGTTGTTGTTGTTGTTGCAGTGTAATATTTAGCAACAATTGTTGTTGCTGTTGGACATGTCTCTGAAATTCGTGTCATGCGCCTGTGTAATTTAGCGTTTAATGAGAAGGCGTTTGTTGGTCATTAAACTATCGCCAGCCGGTGTCGCCTGCCCCCCTCCCCTCGCCTTCCCTCCCCTCGCCACGTCACGTAATTGTGACTTGACTCTTTTTTACTCATATATATAAATATCGTATCGTATCGCAGCTATATTTCGTGGATATATATATCGCCCAGGCGCTTATTAGCTGCTTTAAACAGCTTGTAACGCAGCCATTGAGCCTGTGCCAGTTGCGTGTTAGTTTAGCGTGTTTTCAGCGCTTTTTTCGTGCTGTTTAGCCTTTTTTGTTAGCTTCTATTAGCTGCGGCTTCAGTGTGTAATCAAGGGTTAAGCACCACCAGAGGTGCCTTGAAGAGGTGTGCCACACTTCAATTTGTTACCGATTTTTTTTCCCCTTTCAATTATAATTTTACAATTATTTAGTGTTGGCGAAATGCTAGATTAGACGCATGATGAAATTCATAATTAAATGCTTAACTTTTTAGATATTTTTAGTCTTTGCCTTCTTACCCTCTTGGTATGAAGTATTGACGAAATGCTCAGCACGCTGCCTCTCCTTAGGCATTGACGTCAACAAAATCTTCAGCCTGAATTAGTTTTTTCCATTATTAATATTGTTTGCTGTCTCTCTCTCTCTCTCTCTCTCTCTCTCTCTCTCTCTCTTTCTGTCTTCTCCTCCTTATATATTAATACATATATATGTATATATATATATATATATCTTCTTCAATCAGTTTCATATTTCGTGACCAACATTTCAAGATCTCCTATTGAAATGATATATCTCTATCTATTCTCTTTGCTGTTCTCATAATATTCCCAAGGCAAAAATACATATGTGTATATAATAGTCATGTACAATATACTATATATATATATATATATATATATATATATATATATATATATATATATATATATATGTAGTTATATATATATTTTATATATTATTTATCGCAACGTTTCAACATTTTAAAAATAATAATCGCCGCAATTAATTTTCATGTAAAATACAAAAAGTTTGTCGCATGAAAAATGCATGTGAAATGCAATTAATTCAAGTGCTATAAAAACGGACAACAACCGCCGCACCACACTCACCCACTTACCCACAGTACAGCACCACCCACAAATAGCCAACTTTGTTGTAACAATAATAAAAGATAAATTTTAATGACAATGTTGCCGCCATTTTTTTTTTGAAACGTTGCCAGCAAAATCAGATTGCGGTTCTATTTATTGTGGTTGTTGTTGCTGTTGTTGTTGTTGCTGTCATTTGTTGCAATCACATTAATTATAATTATAGCGCTGGCAAAACCTGGCAAAAGTATCTCATTTCATAAATTGCATATGAAACCAACTCCAGCTCCGAGTCTGATTCCGATTTCGTTTCCAATTGCAATTCGAATGCAGCTCCAACTGGCATTTAACTTGAATACTTCGTCCGTGCGCCTTGTCTTTTGTTTGCCTTTTAAATTGGCGCATTAGCTGGCTAAATGTGCTTTTGCCTTAGCTCCAACTCCAAGTCCAACTTCAACTCGCAACGAGACGAACGCACGTGACGAATTGCCAAGCTGCCAAGCTGCCAAGCTGCCAAACAGCCAAATGGGCCGATAGCCCCGACAACCAACCCCTTTGCGGCTTGTCTTATATGTATGCAGATGCAAGTGGCACGCCCCCAGCCACAGCCCCAGCCATGGCTATAGCCATAGCCACAGCCACAGCCCCATTTCGAGCCTTATTTGTAATTCATAAGCTTGACGGCGGCTTTTTGATGTTTCTGCTGCACTGTGGACAATCAGCGAAAACGGGCATATTGGCTTGACTTGATATTGTGGGTTCAGTATTGAATTTGTTGTAGATATTTTGAGGATTCGTCAACCATGCTACGCAGCAAGTAGAGATGATGGGTAGCTTAAAAGAGATCTCATGTGTCTCATGGTTTACATTATATGACTTATACTGCCTAGGTCTGCTTTTTCAGACTTAACTCACACACATAACAGTATGCCATAGAGTATTTACTAGGCAGAATACTAGTGTATGCTACAGTCGGCAACACCCAACTGCAATTGGCCTCGCTCACTTATTTTGGCTCATGCATTTGTCATTTGGCGGCAAAAGTTTTCTTCCAATTACACGTTGCAACAATATAATGACATAATGTGTCAGGCGATTCACTAGCTGCTCCTGCTCCCAGCTCCAGCTCCAGCTCCAGCCCCAACTCGAACTCCAACTCCAGTCCCACATTCACATCCAAATTCACATTCACATTCACATTCACATTGTGTTTATGCAAATCGGGCAATTGCGCGGCTTATAATTGGCTCTGCAATTGCAAATCCTGGCCAGAGCGCAGAGGTTCCACAATTTCAAACTGGAAACTGGTAACTGGCAACTGGAAAGTGGGCCGCTTTGATTGGCCAGAGTGGCGGTCAGCGGTGCCGCCATTGCGATTAAGCCGAAGCGCGGCTTAGCCAACTCAACTTTGTTCGAAATTTGTTTATGGCCCGCCGCCATATTGTGCATCATTAGCTTTTGGCACTGCCGCGGCTGCACTGCTGTTCGTCGTCAAAGCATACACTGAGAGAAAAAACTGACCAATTGAAGACGTTCAAGTGCCAGCAAGATATTGTTATCTATTTGTATTGTATTGTATTTATTATGTAGATCCCTGTATGGTACGAAAAGATCGAGTTAGTATAAGAAACTCAATAACTGTTCCCGTTTTTAGTCTGTATGCTGTATGATGTGTGCTATATGCTATATGCTATACGATATTCTAATGTTATTACTCTATTTTTCTCTGAGTGTGAGATGTCTTCGTCTCGTCGTCTCGTTGATGTCAACTCACTTAAACTCTTTTCTCTCAGTGCATTTGCGCTGCAGTCCTCATGCTCGGTCGACATCTTCAAATCTCTCTCTCAGCCTTCGCTGCATTGCATTCGCCTAATTGCCTTAATTGCGCTTTTGTTTGTTGCCATGTGAAAAGCCAAAGTGTTAATTTCGTGGCTACAGCAACGAAGCAGCAGAGCAGCAGCAGCATAATTATCGAGTGGGCCAAGAGTCTGGGCCGAGTCTGATGTGAGGTTTTAAGATCAATGCGCATGTGACTTGAATTTGGAATTGATGTTGGAAAGCTAAACTAAGCTGAGATGAGCTGAGCTGAGCTGAGCTGGGAGGTTGAGTCAGAGGCGATATAATGGCGATCGGCCATTTGAGTTGCTAACCAAAAGGCACAAAAATAAATCAATTAGCTCATAGCTGGCTGGCACTCTGGTGTTGGCCTAATGGCTGACTAGACTAATTAGTGGCTGGCGATCAAAACAGTCTGCGACGCTACACAAATATATACATATATACATATATATCTCAGTTGGACGATGTCAATTAATTCGCTTTGGGTTTCACCAATTAACACATTTTGTTTATGGTAATTTCGTATCGCAAATGATAAACCATAGATAAAGCTGACTTTTCGTTCATTTATTGGAGTAGCAAAACAGTTTTATGGCTCCATATAAATATATGTATATCTGTATATCTGTATATAGGTATCTGCTCCTATATGATTTTAATTTGCACATGGCAAAAAGATATCGCGCAAAAGCAGAAGCATCCACAAAGCAGCTACAAAGAAGCTGCTAATTGAAATTAGTTAAAACCCACTTGAACCCCATTTTCGTATTGCGCAAATCACATCCAAATCGAGTCCAAAAACTTCGAAGCGGGGCCTGAAATCACATTCCTAACGAAAAAATAACAAATCAAATCAAATTAAATCAAATCAAGTTAATTAGCAACCGAAGTACCCAGCTACCATTTGAGTTCGTGATCAACTCATCAGGCAATCGACTTAATAAGTGCCAAAAGGCAAATAGAGGAAGAGCTAACCAAACTAAGCAGTCTTCAAAATGGGACAAACTAATTGGAGAGAGAGAGAGAGAGAGAGAGAGTGATCGATCCCATGATTGAAGGTTTCTCGTGGAATACAGAAATTGAGATTTTACTCTACGGAATTATAGAACTTGACTACTGTAAAAACTTTCATAAGCAAACCCAGATGGCTACCATAAAGATGACTAAATATATGTGACATGGATTAATAAAGTATGCACATAAATTAGGACCAACTTAGCAGAAACTGCGGGAAAGAGGTACCTCTTCTGACTATTTCTGAATTTTGACTGACTACAACAGGAGTATTTTTTATCCGATTCGTGGACTTAAATCCATTTTGGAAGCGTATTTAAGCCGAATATTGGGTTCTATTCTTCGATTTTCCATGGTTCTTGGAACTTTATAAGATTGAGCTTTGATTGGCTATAGCTCGTGTAATATTTGCCCGATTCCGGAGTGATATACCACTTTCGACTCGTACGAAGCACGGCTATCGATCGGGATTCAAAAATTGAGTTTTTGAAATTTTGCCATTTTTTACGAAAAACGTGATGTAACCCCTTATTATTTTTGTCAAAATCGGATCGAGTCGAAAAAAGTGAAAAAATGGACTTTGTCTCAACTTTGGCTAATTACAACTTTTGTATTTTTTATCCGATTATTGGGTGATATACCTTTTTCGAAGCGTGTGGATTCGGAGTATCAATTCCTATTGACAGATTTTTTCTGCTCCAAGAACTCTGCATAATATTGCACTGTGTCCGAAAAAATACCTCTAGAACTTTTCACGACTGTAGCTCGGGTATTATTTGAACGATTTCAGAATGATATATCTTTTTCGACTCGTACGAAGTCCGAATATTGATTGGCATTGTTGAAGTTGATGTTTAGAATTATCGAATTTCGAGCCATCTCTCTGCCAACCTCGTCTATTCCATCCTTTGAGTTCTCATTGACATATTTCAAGAATTAATAATATTTTCAAATACTTTGTGTTGATGAGCACAGCACTGTAATGTGAATTTAGTGGGGCCTGTCATAGCTGGATTATAGAGCACAAATCAATTAGTTGGCAGTCGGGTCCGCTGCTGCTGTCGCTACCTGGGCCTGAGATTCATTAGCGAGGTGTCTTTAATTAAGCTAAACAATCAAAGTTAGCAATTGTCATAATTTAGTCATGGCAACAGATGCGAGCAGAGCCGGCGCCAATTAACATTGATATCGAACGGGAACAGAGGGTAACTAGAAGCTAAGTCTCTGGCGCCAACTGTACGCCCGAACGTCGCGTCGTTTGGCTTGATTATTTTATAAATTTATTCGAGTTCCATGCGAAGCAATTGATGTCTGCTTAATAAAACTTAATGTTTCGTATAATTTCCGCGAATTGCCAGCGATCCATGCCAAATGACAAAATGCTAAAAAGATATAGATGCCAGCAGGCAGCGGGGAGGGAGGTGCTGGGGAGAGGGCTTGGAGATCGGCTTTCTGCTTGGCTGGGGGCCTGAGAGCTCTTTTTTTTGTGGCGTTGGCGGCACTTAAAAAAGTTATATATGTATACTTGATATATATCTCTCCGAATATCCGAGTATATTTGAACTTTTTTCAGGCACATCACATCCGGCACAGATATTGTGTGGGTTATTATTTGTGCTAATTGGACTGTCATTTTTTGTGTCTGTTTGTTTCGTCTGAGTGCTGAGTGCTGAGTGGCTTTTGTTTCGTTTCGTTCGCTGTATTCAAACTGGCATCAATTTCACTTTAGTCGGAAACGCCCACTTTTTCATGCGAATCTCTTTCATAAAAAGCTTATTTTCATAATTGTATACCTAATATATGCGACTCTCATAAATATCTTTAGTATAATCATTTCTCTTGACAGTTATTATAACTTTAAGTTGCAGTTAAGCGACATAAAGACAGACCTATAATACTGTTTATACTATCTATCAAAGAAAAACAATGAGTAACGCACTACAGACTGTAATCCAATTATTATTTTCTATCTAACTAGTACATATTGATAAAGATAAAGACTCGAACGATATTCTAATTTCTACTTCGATAGCATATATTGATGAAAACAAAATATATATCTCAGTATTATATTCAGTGCTATATTCAGTACTATATTCAATGGTAGACAAAAAGCTAAGGCTGCCTAGCCATAGGCTTGCATCCCCTACCCGTTCCCCCCAAGTTTTATTCAAATAGATTTAATGACTGCCCACAGCAAATGCCCATTAGCCCGGCATTTGAAAGAGGAAATATTAATAAATTACTCGGCAAACAAATTTGTCAAATTACGAGTTCGAATTCGCCAACTGTAAATAGTTGAAAATAATTCATAAATAAATTTGCATCTAGTCAGGTTCTGTGAGCGTTTCGTGCCACGCCTCGATGCAGCGGCACACAGTTGTTAATTAAGTGCCATTAACTGAAGGATATAAACGCAATTAGCGCCGAGTGGAACTCAAGCAAAACCGCCAAGCAGTCGCACCCCCATTTCGTATAGCCCCCATACCCCCTACACCTCCCTCACCCCTTCCTCTCTCTTTCTCATATGCAAGCGGCGCTGCTGTAGATGTTGCGTAGCCGCGAGCAAAGTGCCGTCTGCTTAATTAGTCTGCCTCTCAGTCAAAATAAGTACATATGTAAACACGTACATAAAGTGCAGACAGACAGACAGACAGAAAGAGAGAGAGAGAGAGAGAGAGAGAGAGAGAGATGTCGCAACTCATTTAAGTCGCATTTAATAAAATCAAAATCCATTACGCTTAATTTTGATTAAAACATTGGCCCAGCGTCTGCTCATTAAATTGTCACGCATGTTGTGTCAACCTCCTCAACTACACCCGTTGCTCCACTCAGCTCAGCTCCACAGTCGTGGACCACTTTGAAGTTGTCTCCGCGAGGCCGCCAACGCTGACACTTGCCTGACATCCCGTTTGACAGTTTGCATTGTGGCATGACACAAACTTCACTCTATCTCTATCTCTCTCTCTCTCTCCTTCTCTCTCTCTCTCTCTCTCTCTCTCTCTCTCTCTCTCCTCAACTCCTCGCCCATTTGTGTTTCCATAGTATCTATGTCGACCCCTCGACTCCTCTCACCTCGCTTCTATTTGCAACATCTGTCGGAGGGGCGGATCGGGCCATGGAATGGGAGCAGATTCAGCGACATTCTTAAAAACGATTTAATTTAATTTTTATTGTTGACATAAACGTAATTGTCAGACCATTTATCCGCATTAAGTCCTCTGATGCGTAAGGATAACACCAACAGCAACAACTACAGCGACAACAATAACAGCCACAAACAAATATGGCGTCAACATCATTGGGTGACAACAGGGTAGGTAGAGACAGTGGAACAACTACAAAAACTTGTGCTCAAATTCTATTTTCCGATATTATCCGAGAGAATGATTTAAGATGTGAAATATATTTGATATAAAAGAGTGAACATTGGCCACGGGCGGAAGGTATACAAAAAGCTGTTTATACCTTAGCACAAGACTTGATCTCTTGATCCAAGTCTTATAGGCACTTAACCTTCAGATGATCTATTATTTAAGACAAAGCAATAACTTATCTATTAAACCAATCGATTCCATCTCCTGGCAACATTCTCTTCGCTCTGTATGCCATTCACACCCATCGTACTTGATGGGGCGAAAAAAAGGAAAGCATAAATATTTACAATTTGGCACAGTGTAAAATGAGTTTAACTTTATCTGCTTTTGTGGTTGTTTACCAGACACAGGCTTATTCTGGTGTCCTGGGCAAAGGATGTTTTCGGCTGGGATAGAGGGATAGGGTATCTGTAGAGCTGTTATTTGTCGTCTGTTTCGTGGTTTATTTATATGCAAGTCAGGTTTTTGTCAACAAAATGTTTTCTGACAGAGTATGGCGACGAGGCGAGAAGGCGACAAGGCGAGAAGGCGGTGCCCTGGCAGAGGGTGGGTTAACGCGCATCACGCGCCCCACTGGACACTAATGGAAAAACTGCCCTAACGGAGAGAGGGAGAGGTGTGGAGAGGGGAGGGGGTGAGGTCGAGGCAAGCATTGACCGGTACCAGCAACAAATTCAGCAACCACTCGGCAGCCACTCTCGGTGGTTGCTTCCACTTTCACGCCCAGAGGCGGCTTTAAGTCGTCGACTTTAAAAAGAGTTTGTTTTTGGCCTAAATGCGATTCGAGCCATGAATTAGCTCAATTTCAGTCATACAAAATTGAATCAATTTCTTTTGATTTGCAATTAACAGACGTTGCCACATGCGGAGTTTCGAATTTCCGGTTGTGGGGCGCGGCACGTGCCTCCGGCTGGGTGGGTGGCTGAGCTGTGTGGGTGGGCGCGGCTTGTATTACAGGCGAATACCCTACACAGTACAGCACATGTGATATCACATGACATATATATATATTTATATATATAAGTAAACTCTAATGATGGCAACCTCGCATCTCTAATGATTAATGTAATGCGTCTAGCATATAGTCTGATTACATCGGCTCACATTAAAATCTAATTATATCGAATGGAGTCAAGGAATCGCTCTAATAGGCGCCACACTTGACTCTGCCAGCGATTGCAATTAGCATTTACATAAAAATAAAATGGTAATGCAGTACCTGCCCCACCCTCTCTCTCTCTCTCTCTCACTCCCTATGTTCCCTTGCCTTTCTTGGGCGTTGGCTGGCACAACATGGCGTATAATTAATAAATTTTGTACACGCGCACCAAATGCCCATTATTTAGTTGATTATTATTGTTGTTGTTGTTGTTGTTGCTGTTGGCTGGCGTTAATTGCACAAATACGTTTCTGAACAGTCCATTTTGGAATTACTTAAACCACAATGCCTGCCCTGCCTGGATGTCCCCTCCCTCTTGGCTGGCGGCGCGCGTCAAAAGCGGAAATTTGTTTATAATCGTTGTTAGCGTGTGGTACGCGTCCATAGCTATGACTATATATACGCATTCATATATATATATATATATATATATATATATATATATATATATATATATATATATATATATATATATATATAGCTGAAGGCCCTATCAATAGCCTAATAAACCCAAAAAAATAAACCAACTGAGTGTTCTAGTTGCGCCTGCTCGACTATGAGTTACTCTTTCTTCTCTATACATATGTGGGATAAGCAATGGCTCTGCATAACCTCGACACCTCTGGCTAATCAAGTGAGATATTGCATAGCTCTGATCATCTGAGGATTAGTTAGATACCAAATTTGTTGTCCTCAACTGTTATAATACTCGAGATATGCTTGAAAAGTCAAGCCTTTACAATTTCCATAACAAACCTCTATGTTGGAGGTCAGCTCTTGCTCTTTGCTATTCCTTGACAAAGACTCTCACCGCACCTATATACCCTGTTTAACCTCAGGGCCAGGCCTTAGGGCATTCACCAACCCAAACTTGAGGCCTGAACTAAATTGATACATTACCCCGCTGCTACTTTTCATAGCGCTGGCCGTGCGATATTTCAATTTGTGGGCTCAGCTCTCGCTTCTGGGTGTTCCTGCAGCTCCCTAGATTCCCATTGGCCATATGACAGGGCCACTTTGCTCGGCCCATTGTCTAAGCGGTTCTTTCTTTGGTTCTCTCTCTCTGTTTTGTTTTGTTTTTTTTTTTTTTGTAATTTTCTAATTTGTTCGTCTTGCCTTTCTTTAATAAATTTTTTATTGTTTGTTTGATGGCAGCAAACAAAAGTCGAGGAAAATATTTGATGGCCTCCGAGCACGCGGCACCGGCCTCTAAAATGTATCTATTAGCGGGCAGCACTTTCCCAGAGAAAGAGACACCGAGAGCGAGAGCGAGAGTAAGAGAGGGGGAACCCTTTTGTGGCTATTGTTTTGATAAAGGATTTCTCTGGGCTCATCTAATTGCCTGTTGCCTGACTGCGCCTGATGGTATTCTCGAGCGCAAACCGCAACGAAAATGCACAACATATGAGCGTCATTAGAAAATTGTTTTGCCAAATGGTTTTTAAATTGTTTCTGTTTATACTCCTCATCCGGCGAGCGTATCTAAACGCTTTCTATTGCCAACAGTTGTTTGTTGGCCAATCTCTCTGTCTGTTTGTTGGCCTGCGGTTTGCACCCAACGCATAGCGATTCGGGCCAGAGTCTCCAGCAACTGTTGCCGTACACTAGACATATATCCAAATATATACATATATATATATATACATACATACATCGTGCCATTGATTGGCACTAATTAGTGCTCGGATTGGCAATTATATCAACTGGTACCAGTTGAAGGATCCGCTAATTGAAGACGATGCTTAACTCATTCGCATGACTTTAAATAAAAACTGTTCGCCACAGTTGCTAAACAATATTTTTGGGGAACCTGGTTGAAGCCTACGTGTGAAATACTTGACTAAACTAAATTTAGTATTGCGCGTATATGTATGTATGTATATGAGATTGACTGACGCTTTATTGATTGAGCTACAAGTCTGGCGGTTTGAGTTTCCGCTTTTGTGACGCAAGCAAACAGTAAGAGAAACTACTTCGGGAAGAGTATAAGACTAAGATATCCTAGACTAGACATTGTCTTTTTGGGGCAGGCTAATAAGCCTAAGCCATATACTCTGATTAGACCAGTGAGTCACTCTACAACATTTGTGTCTAAAAGGCAGGAATAAATAAGATTGTTCTATAATAAGTTTAGTTCAACTTTGACTTAAGTTCATGTCATCAATGCTCAGCATTGATAAAATCTATGGAAATACAATAGTCTAGAACAATTATTGTTCTTCTTTCTATAGATCCACAATGTCCATGACAGAAGAGAAAGAATATGCTAGCATATACTGTATATACTCACATAATTTATATCCCAAACGGACAAAGCAAGAGCTAATATGATCTTACTCATCAAAAGGCTTTCAAGAAGTCGTATACTCGTAATTCAATTAACTGTAAAAGCCGTCATTAAGGTCTTATAATGTGCCTCGGCCAATGGCTCAAAGGGGGAGGCGGGGAGAGGGGGCGAGGTCAGCAGAGGTAACGTCGGCATCATAAAACTGAACAACAAAGTCACACCTCAAAGCGGTACGATAAATCAGGCAGAGATCTCAACGATCTGAACAATCTGGCCAGCTGGACAACTGGAAGCTGGAAGCTGGAAGCTTGCGGGCGGCCAATTTTAATTATCAAAATTATGACAAAGTTGTTTATGACACTTTAACTTTCAGGGCTCAGAAAATTTGACTGGAAATTTATTGATTTTTAAGAGTCTCTCCGCCGCGCGGCAGCTCAAAGCCAATTTATGCAGATGCGCACACGAATATATATATATATAAATATATATAGATCCGCTTAGCCCATCAATAAACAATATTTGAGAGCCATAATAAACAACAACGAAAGCGCTAAACTGTTTGCCACCGCCAAGGGGCAGCCGAGGAGGAGGGGGGAAAAGCCTGGCTACCGTTTTGCGGGCTGACTGCAGCCTCGAGCGCTGTAATTTTCGTAAGAACTCCGACCACAAACCCAAAACGGGCCACACGAATTCATAATTTGAAACTAACCAAAAATCATCAGAGATTGCTCTAGTCGGGTCGGGTGAGCTCAACTGAGAGATACTCTCGAGAGCTGCTGTGGGAAGTACACGATTGTCCTTGAGGAGAGTGGATGGAAAAGGAATGTATTTGATATTTGCATAAATATTTGATTTACTTATTCTGATATCATAGCATATAGATTATAGCTACTTCCTTCAGCCAGTTACATACACAATTATAAGAACATCATACCCTCTCCTGGCCATTTTCAGTGGGTAACATGTATAAAATATAAAGCGATTTAATCCTTGGCTGCATTGTTGTCGAACCAGGCAGCTCCCAATGGAGCGCCCAACGCCCGCCCAGCCGCACGCTCGCTCCCAGATTAATTGCCCAGACGCCAGACTGTGCGAGCTGCAGCTTCAGTTGGGGAACGCAAGGGGGGAGGGGGGAGCAGGGGTTGGTCCAGGGCCCAGGGTCTGGAGACCTACAGCAGCGCGCAGCGGCATCTGTGCTGAGTGCGGTATGTGCTGGAATGCGAGGCAGGAGAATCCAATAAAGCCAAAATTATCAATTTATTTCACGCCTCAAAATCACAGCAGCTGAACGAAAGAGTGAGAGAGACGGAGAGAGGGAGGGGCTGACACAGGCACAGCCAACGGCTTAATTATAGTTGAGCCACGAATGTGTCTGAAAGATACACGCAGCACTAACCAAGGACTAATGGGCATGCAATGCATTGATGCAGTCATTGATTGTTAGCAGAACCTAAGATTTGAGCTGGTGAAGATCGTAGAAAAACGTACAGGAATTCATATCAGCAAAAGACAAAAACTTTATTGATTGTCAAGGAGAATCCAATAAAGCCAAAATTATCAATTTATTTCACGCCTCAAAATCACAGCAGCTGAACGAAAGAGTGAGAGAGACGGAGAGAGGGAGGGGCTGACACAGGCACAGCCAACGGCTTAATTATAGTTGAGCCACGAATGTGTCTGAAAGATACACGCAGCACTAACCAAGGACTAATGGGCATGCAATGCATTGATGCAGTCATTGATTGTTAGCAGAACCTAAGATTTGAGCTGGTGAAGATCGTAGAAAAACGTACAGGAATTCATATCAGCAAAAGACAAAAACTTTATTGATTGTCAAGGAGAAACGATCAATTATGCCGAGTCAGAAATTCTAAAGAAAATGATTCGAGTCATAAAAAAGATTAACTAAATCATGGAGTTCTCAAGTATTATAGCAGAAGGAACTTAGAAGACTTAACATACACTTCCATTCAGAATTCCTCAAATATGTAGAACAGAAGGAGTTTTTCAAGCAAGAACTTTATATCTTATCCTTCTCCACCCTCTCACTGCCTCTATGATATGGATGTATGTATTGCCATCATTTATTTATAACACTGTCTCATTTCAATATCTACTTCTACAGAATTCGATTCTGTGATCAGCTCAACAAAAAGAAAGAAAGTCCGCAAAGGATATTTACCAATTCCAGTGTATCGTGTGGTTTTTTCATCAATGATTGCCGAATACTGTTTCATTCTTGCGCAATTTGTTGGCTTTGTGTGTGCCGCAGCGCAAACAATGCAGGCCGGGTAGGCGTTAAGAGGGTGTTATCCTTTAGCGCCTTCGCTTTATGGGAAACCAACAAAAATCGGCAGCCAAGAGTCCGCAAAGGTCTTCGCATGCCGCGCACCTAATTGCAGCAGCTCGACCCAGGCCCAAAAAACCCTCAAACACAAAGGCGAAATTTACAATGCCCGCCAGGACAACGATAACAACAACGAGCCGAAGCTGAACAAGAAGAAGAAGAAGAAGAAGGTGAAGGCGAAGAACGAGAATAAAGGCAAGATCTGCCCCCTCTAGGCCCATTGTTGGCATTGCCAATTCCAGCGGTTGTTGGCTTGAGGTGACCATGAAGGGCATATTAGTTTATCGAAAAGTAAGACACGAAATACAAAGATATGACTATATCCTAGACAGAGCTTAACATCTTGAGATCAGCAGATCGACGATGTTATATGTCGACTTTCACAAGCTGATTCCCACTGTCTACCAGCAAAAGAAGTGAGTAGACAGGGTATTGTTCAGTCAGTCATGCCTCTCTCATCACTCGCTTTGTGGTCAAATCGAGCGACCGCCGCCTGCTGTCCATAATGAATGAATTCCATTAAAGATTTATGCCAGTTTGATGATGCCGCACAAGGATCGAGGTGGATCGAGGTGGTGCTACGATTGTCTTGATTGAAGGTTGATTTGTTGCGTTTAGTCGGCCAAATGGGATTAGCACACGTGTTGCACACGCACAGCCAAGGTGTGGCCCGGCACGGTGTGGCTAAGCAACTGGCGGCAGCTTGAAAGGCTGCTCAAATTTTATTTTGACAAATGACATTTCAATTGCAATTGTTCGCGCAGCATGTGGTCCTCTCTCTCCCTCTCACTCTCTCTCTCTCTCTCTATCGCTCTCTCAGTCGGTCTCTCTGGCAACATAATTCAAATTAAAACTGCGCAATTCATTTTCAAGCGGGAGGCAGATCAAACAAATCGTAAAAGGCAAACAGGCGCGCGAAAAAACGTGATTGGAGCCACCTCTCCCTCTCCCTCTACCTCTCTCTCTCTTTCTCTCTTTCTCTCTCTCTCTCTCTCTCTGTCTACAATCTCTCTCTCTGTGTCTTGGTTGCTCTACCTACAGCAGCGCCGGTGCAGCAAAGTGATTTGATCTTTGCACCAACGTGGTAATCCGCATCTAATAATGTGAAGCATTCGGCGCACGATCCGAGTTCAAGCCTCTGGCAGCCTTGGCTCCAAAAAAAGGGAAGAGAAGAGAAAGAAGCAAAGCGAAGACCTCCCAGCTGGCAAGCCCCAACTGTGAGTGTGTATATTTATTTGTGGCGCGCACTGTGATTGGAGTCAACGATGGAGTTATTTGTACGTTTGCAAAGGCCGCAACCAGCTGCCGGTTTGCCAACAGCTGCCGGTTGGCCAATTTGCCAATCTGGCGGAGATCGCGCACAGCAGCAAATTATATGCGTTGTCCGTAATTGAGAAATATTGAGACATTATGATGAGCGATAAGAGAGCCGAGAGAGAGAGTAACACACAGAGAGAGAGAGAGAGAGAGAGAGAGAGAGAGAGAGAGAGAGAGAGAGAGAGAGAGAGAGAGAGGGAGGGAGATTTGAGTCCCATTTCCAAATATCAATTCCAACTCTAATTACAAATGGTTTGAAAATGAAACGTGTGCTGTGTCATGGCCGTTCCCCAATGCCCAATCCCCAATCCCCAATCCCCAGCTCGTATACTCCATTTCTCGGCGGCGGGCGCCGCGGCAAACAGAAAAAAAATCACCGTTCGATTTTATTTCATAGATAATTCGCTTAAATTATGGCGCAGCGGCGTCGACTTAATGCCCCACAGCGACCTACAGCAGCGCCTGATTGGATCGCTCTGCTCTGGCGCTGGCTCTGCCCGACTCTGGGATCGATATCGATCGAGCGACGTCAATCATGCCACGATTTGAGCTAAAAAGCGACCAAAGCTAGCCACAAAATGGCCGCAACTAACTTAAATACCAAATAGTGCCGCATATAATGAGAAGAAAAGTGCAAAGATGGGTAATGATCGACTAACAGACACCCTAACCTGTACATTTGCCTGTCGGGCTGTCCTGGTGGGGAGTTTTGGACTTGTAGATGCCCTACCTTTAACTTGTATCACAAATTATATGCATAGCCAAGTAATGATCGACTAGCAGATACCCTATATGCAAGTGGATGTATCACCGCATCCCTATAATTACAGTTATACAGTGAAGGATACTCTGTGAGCTGAGCATGACACAGTTATTCACAGCCAAAAGTAATTTGGTTTTGATCAACTCATGTGACGTGTGTTTGTAGGGTATTAAAAATACTGCAAAATACGCAATTGAAATGAGCTGTCATGCATATTTTATACTCGTATTGCAGTGCGGCATTTAGCAGAATTAAAACACGCCCACTGCCTGCCGGGCCCCCCACACCCAACGACACCACTGGGCACACAGTCATGTGCCCCACCCAGGGCCACTTGGCACTTGACAGAGCGGGTGGTTGGTGGGTATTAAGCGAGATTGACAAATTGAAACGAATGCGGCCATTCACTTGGAAAACTTCATTAAATGCCCGCCCAGTGGGGGGCAGTCAGACAGCCAGGATATCATAAAAGAGCGACGGCAGGATATGGGCATTATGACAATATGGCAAACACCTCAACAGGACTACGGAAACAGGACCTGAGCAGGGCTAACAGGCTGGCCAGCTCTTGGAATTGAAAATTCTTCATAGTCATCAAAGCAGAGAGGGCAGAGGGAGAGCAAGCAGGGGGAGAGGAGGTTGTCATTCCAGTTTATGTGTTTGCGCCACCCTGCACCACCGCCCAGTGCACAAAGAGCGTGACGTATTTCCGTTTCCCATTTGCACCTGCATTCATTATCCTGTATCACAGTTGCTGCTATCGCTGTTGTTGTTGCTTTTTGGTATGCGTAACTAAGTTTTAGCTGTCAGTTTTTATGTCTGCCGCATAATGAAGTCGAAGCTGAAGCAGGCGCAGGGCTTGGGGGTTGCCTTTTGCCCAAGATATATCTGTGTGTCCCTCTCCCTCTCTCTCTCTCTCTCTCTGTGTGTGTGGTACAAGTGCGCGTGTCCAATCCGATTTAATGCAGTCAAGTGACTTTATTTTTATTAGCACAACTTAATGAACTTGAAATTTCAAACAACATTTATTACCCACATACAATCTCCTTCTGCTTCTTCCTCTTTCTGCTTTCGCACTTTGGGTGCGCGGTGAAATTCGAAATTAGAAAGTCAAGTGATTTATGAACGTGCCGTGACTGAAGATTAAGTATCGTTCGCACATAGCCTACCAGCAAATAAAGAACACGAATTGTAGCCTGACAAATTGAGGTTATGGGTTGACAATGAGAGCCGCAGTCAGGTTTATTAGAGTATATTGCTCTTCATTATCATTATCATTGTTCCTATTTCATCTTCATCTGTATCAATATCTTAATTATCACATGAATTCTCAAAATCATTATCATTAGCATTGGAAATATCATTACAATTATCATTTATTATTAGCATTAACATTGGCATTGGCATTATCATTGCCATTATTATTCTAAGCTTGATTTTCATTGTCATTATCATTATTATTGGCATTAGCATTAGTAATGGCATTATCATCATTATTATTATTCTATACTTGATTTTCATTATCATTATCATTATTCTTACAGTTAGCATACTCATTATCCATATCATCATCATCATAGCTATTACAGTTCCTTTCGACTTCCTTCATTGTCATTATCATTATTATTGGCATTAGCATTAGTAATGGCATTATCATCATTATTATTATTCTATACTTGATTTTCATTATCATTATCATTATTCTTACAGTTAGCATACTCATTATCCATATCATCATCATCATAGCTATTACAGTTCCTTTCGACTTCCTTCATTGTCATTATCATTATTATTGGCATTAGCATTAGTAATGGCATTATCATCATTATTATTATTCTATACTTGATTTTCATTATCATTATCATTATTCTTACAGTTAGCATACTCATTATCCATATCATCATCATCATAGCTATTACAGTTCCTTTCGACTTCCTTAGCTCTATCACCTCTCGGTCAGCGTCAATGGAACGAAACCTAAGCTTATACTGCAACTATCTTTTATTGCTCTGAGGCATACTTCAGTTGCTGTTGCACAACATAGTTGACTGATTTACCAGGCCCTAAATCTAGCCCAACCGCCCTTGCCCTCCCTCACCGTCGCACCGCTGGAACCGCCCAAGTGGCTCATTAATGAGCGCAAACGATGCATTTGATGGCAATGCAATCAACAGATAAAAGAGCGAGAAAGTTTAATTGCAGCTTTTTAGCTTAAAAGCAAAAGTACGCCGTAATTATATACTCCCATACACACACACACACACACAAACACACACACATATACAGCCTATATGCCAGAACCAGCACGCCAGAGCAGAGAGTCGAGCGACGAGCGTCGAGCGTCGCGAGGTGCGAACCATGACGCATGCGCCTAATTGCAGCAACGCACACGAAAAATTTCTAGATGAAAACAGACGAGACAACAAATTTGACCACTTAAACGAAGTTGCAATACACTTGCAGAAATCGGGGCATATACAAAGGTTGAACCATTATTATGATTCATAGCGCGCCTTTGCTGAGCTTCTCTTCTCCCGCTTAGAGCTTTGCTAAGATCTGTTGTCTGCAGCCATCCTCATAATATTATATAAATAAGTGTAAGACTGCCAGATGCCAACCCCTCTGATAAGTCTCTAATGCCCTTCAGTGAGTGTATACAAATACGACAAATGACGGCTGCATGCAGCTAACAAACAATCAACAAACAACTGCGAGAGGGTTTCAGCTTCGCGGCCATTGTTGCTGTTGCTGTTGCTGTTGGTGTTTACGTGACTTATTTATATGGCCCGCATTGTTGTCTACCGCTGACGCGCTGCGTCGTCGTCGTCGTCGTCGTCGTCGTCGTCGTCGTCGTCGTCGTTGTTGCAACTTAAGCAAATCGCATTCTCATTACTTACGAGAAGCGCACCGGGTAGGTTAGGGAACGCAGTCACCGAAGCTCCATTAACGTCAGCCTCGCGTTAAAAATCGATAGATAGATTGAGCCAACTGCCAACTACTGGGACCCGGCGACGCCTCGTGGTCGCCGGTCGCCGGTCGCCGGTCGCCAACGAAGCTCGAGTCCGAAGTTGAGTCGAAAGGCAAGGCGCACCAAGGCGATCCGCGGCGCATTCTGAGGCTGTGGCGGCCAAGATCAAAGCGCGCGAAAAACCACCATCATCTTCTTAAAGGTGGTAATTATGTCTCGCTTTGGCTCGTCTCGCGGCCGAGTCAGTTGGCCAAATCGTTCTGACTGGGCTCTTTGCTCATGCTGCTAAAGCGGAGCGTCCTATAGCAACTGTCGCTGATCAGTGATCGTTGGTGATCGGTTTTAGGTGATCGGTGATCAGTTATCGGTGATCGGTGATCGGTGATCGGTGATCGGCTATCAGTCAATAATCAATGATCAATGATCCAACCAACCTATAGAATATATATAGGTGATCTACGATCGCTGATCGGTAATTGTTTCGGACCTACTCTGGCCCAAATTTTTCCAACTAAACTCCTTTGCTTGTTGCTAAGGCAGCGCCCTTTGGGCCGTTGATCGGCGAGCCTCAGTTATCAATGGCAATCGGCCAGGATTGGTGTTCAGTGATCCGTGATCAGTTTGGCAGTGAAAGCTTCACAGTAAATTTGTACGCACTTGTTCGACCCAAAACAACACACAGTAAAATGGCCGCCGGCTGTTGCGGCCGATGCATAACCCGAAATTTAATTTAAGTAGCTCTATAGCGATCCGCACTGCCTGCCCCTTATCATAACTCAGCTGTCAGCTGCATGTCACTTCTGCGGCTACCGTTGCCCGGATCGAAATTGTAGACGCAATTAGTTTGAAATATTATTATCGACACGTACTCCACTCCACATTCCCGGGCTCGGCGGCTCGCTCCACTCACTGTCTGCGGTGTCTGCACCGCACCACAATTACCCTCAATTGAAGGGAGCTTCATTCGTGTTAAACTCTTTGACCACATCTCGCACTTATACACCACTTGCCACAGTTCGACTTCGGCTGATGCCTGATTTCACTTGCTCCAAGCCCCAAAGCTACAACAGCCGCACACTTATCCATTTATATATATGAATATATCCACAATTGCCGAGCTCAATTGAAAAGCTGCTGACAAAAGTTGTCATTGATGATCGAGGCCCAAACCGCTATTTGAAAATCAAATTGCGCCATTAACTGCTGGCAATTAGTAGATCCCGACATAGACAAATTTATATGTGTACACTGTCAGCTTAAGTCTACCTTAAGTGCCTGCCAAAATCTAAGAAATATAGTTAGAACTGATGAGAGCTTAAGATCTCAGAGATAATAAGTAATAACATTAAGAATTTCTATTTTCAAGTATTTATCTGTAATTGGTCGAGTATTTTCTTAGTATTTTTGTCCTCTAATCAAGCTTAGGATTGTTTTTAGCATCTTTTTTTTCTCTCAGTGTAACTAGCTATATACTTAGGGACTGGGCCTGTCAAACGGTAGTGGAATGTTACTTTTTCAATTATGAATAGAGAATGATTGTTCCGTGCCATGGTGAGTGATGAATGAATGAATGCGAACGAAAGCTGGAATGCTATGAGGCATGAGGCCTAATGGATGTGCGCTCGTCTCTCTCAGTGTACTGAAGGTGGCGTTAATTAATTTATGACAGACAGCCTGACAGCGAGATATAGCGAGACAGAGCTTATTAATTAGACAATAAACTTCAGTTGGGGCCCTCTTCGAATTCGAATTCGAATGCGAGTGCGAGTGCGAATGCTGAAAGCTGAAAGCGCAATTAACAGTAATAATATGATATCGTAATTTAGGTAAATGTATGCCTCCCCTCTTTTATAACTGAGAGCACACGAATTATAGGTATTTCAGTCTCTGTCTAACTCCCCCCCCCCCCCTGTCCCTCTCGCACTCTATACAAATTGAATTGCATTCAAATAAATTTCGAGCTTTGTCATTTTCATTGCATTAATTTATCCTCGAGTGTCCAGGCGCAAAAAAAAAACGTGAAATAAATACTCACAGTAAACACACGCTATGAGGAAACTGAAATTAGAGAAGAGGAAGGGAAAGTTCGTTATTAGAAACTATGCGATTTTTATGAGAATTATTTGAGTTAAGCTCAAAAGTTAAATGGTGTTTGGTAAACGAATTTGCTTGAGTGAGGCTCCACTGTAGCCACGTACCAATGTGAGTGCATACAAATGACGACAGCAACGACAGAAAATTACACTGAAATTATAGCAACAATTATTTTCAAATTGAATTACATCCAATTACAAATAAAATGAAATGCAGATGGCATGAAGATAGCGAACGACTCTCTCATTCAGCATAATGGCCGACGGGCCCCACTCTCTCCCTCTCGCTCTCCCTCTCTCACACACTCGCTCGCACACTCTTTCTATCTCTGTGCAGCTGGTGAGGGCGTGGGTGGGTGAGTACAAGGAAGGAAAAAAACCAATTAGAGACGCGGCCGGCCCTGCCCTGCGGCTGTCACAGTCGGGCGGTGTCGGCTCATAAGTTATTATCCTGCAATTAATTTGGCTAAATGCTCCGCCGCCACTTGGCCAGCTCTCCTTGGCCTTTGCGCCGACGCGCAGCGCAAGCGCCTGAATGGCCAGCGCTGATTGGCTGCGCGGACGTGCCGTGACGTCACGCTTGCAAGCGACATGCAAGACACGCCTGCAACACTCACGGGCCTGCACAGGCGGTCACAGCAGCAGCGGCTGCAGCAGTGGGAGCGTGCAAAAGAGAAAGAGAGAGAGTGACGAAGCAAGAGAGAGAGCAGCAGCAAGCTGCAGGCAAGGAACTCGTTGCTGCTCAGTGCAACATGTTCGATGCTCGATGTTCGATGTTGCTTGAAGTTGGAAGCTCGAAGTTGCGTGTGTTGCCAGCGACTAGAAGGCAAAACTGAAGAGTTCAAGAACTTGCTTTCTTTTGAATTCCAATTGAAGTTCACTTTGTGTAGATGAATTTAGAAATATACTTATTATATACATAATATATTTCAGCTAATATATATTTAGATTTAAGTGAAAGCCTAGCTTTGCTACTGTTTTTGATCTAAGACTTAATGCGGATTCAAGAGCCTTGAGAAATAGGAAATAGCAATATGAAGTAGGAGGAGATACTAATACGTTTTATAATTATATTTCCCATAAAAGACAGTTTCTCTCTTGACTCCATTTCATTATCACATATATTTATATTTAAGATCAGTAGAGATAGATAGAACCTAAGTTTAGTCAGCAAAATGCTAAGCTATAACTGATTCGAAGCCAATATACTTTCTTCTCACATTGTGCCCAAGATTAAATCAATTAAGATAAATGGCAATCAAGAGCTTAGCCCGAGACTCCACCTATCTGAGGCGCTGCCCACGAAGACAACGAAATTGAGATCCATTTAGATAGAATCAATTGTTAATTCTCCATTTATGCTTTCTCGCGCTTATCGGAAAATGGTGGAAAACCTTTTAGCTACGCTGCGCCCGGCGACGTGTGTGGCAAATTAAAATTCGATTTTTCAAATTATCAAAGAAAAGAAAGAGAATATATATGAGCATATACACATATATGGACGTGTGTGGGTATACCCTGCAGATCTGATGAAAGGCAGTGCACAAATTGAATGTCAGTTCATTTAATTCGATTTATTTTTAATATACTCTCCGATGTTGTGTGTGTGTGTCAGCGCGTGTGTTAATGACGCCTTACAAATGCTCGGAGTTCGATTCGTCCGCTTTGTCCTGGTGAATGCATAACAAATGGGAATTGGCACAGGTTTGCCAGCAGGTCGAATGGAAAACTCATTATAGAGAAAAGCGTGTGATAATCCACAGTCAGCGAGTACAATGGGACACATTAGCCACACGTAGTTAGCGCTAGGATCTGCCAGGATCTCGCAGGACCTTCAGCCTAGGTGGCTAATGGACTGAGCACTTTAGTTTTGGTCAATGCCTTTCACACCTCCTACTACTTCTACTTCTACTTCTTTGCCCTTTGCCTTGAGCTGAGCGTGAAGAATCGCAAACGAGAGAACAAGAACCGAGCTGATCCGATCCGATGCGATCCTTTTGTCTACCTAGCCTTTGATCAGGTGCCGACGCGCACAGGTGCCGAGCGGCATGAAAACTTGGCCAATAGCCAATAGCCAGGCAGCAATTAGTTCTTAATACGCAGCCAAAAAAAATCTTGATGCAGCCAGCGATTTATAATTGTGTTAAAAAAGACGACGAAGAAGCGGCAGAAACTCGCGCTCACATTTCATGAGAATCCAATCTGATCTCATCGGATCTCAGACTGAGGGCGTTCAGCTATTTACTCTTGAAATTTTAAGCTAATTTACGCGTTTTACAATAAGCAAGGACGCGCAAGACGGAGGCATGGGATGGCCTAATAGATCCTATAGACCATATTGGGATGATTCGTAATGGATGGTAATTATGATGTTTCGATTGATAGGCGACAAATCAGGGCATGAGAGAAACTAAAAATATAAGCAATATTTTAAACCAAATACTTTCCTATAGTCAACGCTTTATCGATAAACATCAAATGTATAAATATTGATTGAAAAGGTATCCAATAGCTTTGAGAAATATGAATATGGATAGAATAACAACCCTCTACTACACAACAATGTCTTTTCGGGAACTAAAGTCTGAGTAAAACTTATTAGTAATCGATAAACATCGATTGATAATCAACTAGGAGATTAAGTAAAACTAGAGACAAAAACAATAAAAAGTCATTTACTTTTCATTGGGTAAAACTTTTTCAAATCTATTTAAAATTGATCAAAAATCGATAAATATCGAAGGTGATATGAGAGGCTCTACCTACCATTGTCTCACATTCACACCCATCTATCCCATATACGCAACTGCTTATAAATCCGATGCTATAGCTACAATCTTTCTATCTAATGGCCTATCTATATCTCAGGTTTTCACCACACTCATTAAACCCTGCTTCACACCAATTTCCAATCGCCGCAGTTTGGGAAAACTGTTAAGTCACAGTGTTAATTGTAGCACTTCGCACCCTGCTTCCATTCTCTTCGATTTTCCATTTTCCCACTTCCTTTTCTACCCCAAATCTAATCTGAATATCAACATCAACATCAGCGTCTGCATCTGCATCTGCATCTGCATCTGTCCGCTCACGCCCCATATTAATCTCCATTATTCGAACAGCCCCAAAAGTCTCACTCTTTCAACGCGGAAGCAATAAAAACTCAAATTACTTTTCGTTAACATCCTGATCTGAGACACTCGCCTAATTCTCATGTTAATGATAGCAATTAATTTAGGGTTCGTGGTCTGATCTAATATTGTGATGCCCCGAAAGCCGATGTCGAAAGCCAAAACAAATCGACAAACATATTTTTATTGTCGCCGAGCTGAGGCTGCGCCCGCTGGGAGCTATTAATTACTCAAAATGCAGGCGACCGAACTCTGTTTGTTTGCCATGACGAATTCTTATCCCTTTTCAATTTCAGCAAACTTTCTCCTCACTCTCACTCACTCTCTCTCTCCCTCTCTCTCTCTCTCTCTCTCTCGCTCTGTCTGTCTCACTCTCAGTGTGTCCTGCTGCCCACGCAAAAGCTGTCCTGCGCTGATTTATGGCCTGGGCCACAATAAATTTCAACACTCCAGGTGCTGAAGCATATAAATCAATCCATTAGTTTTTCCCCGTATGTATTTCGATTTGTTGACTTTGTGGACTTTTCTGTTTGCCAGCAGGGTATCTAGAGAGGGTGCTGGCCGTGGCGTGCCCTGGCTTTACCTCAATTCGTTGCACTGTTTGGCTTGGCTTTGCTTTGAGTGACAATAAATTATGGCCATGATTAGTCTAAATTTGGCAATGCGGAAACTTGTGTCAACGAATTCCCAGCAGCGATAGCGTCGGCTTTCCCAAAAAGCGCTTTTCTCACGGCAGAAATTGCGCAAAATTGAAAAACAGCAAAAGACAAACGAAAGATAAAACCAAATCATTAGCAGACATCGATACACAAAGTTGCGCCGCGACTCAAATGACAAAAGCCAACTGCATTTCAGTTGGCCAAACGCCGCAAGGTATGCAGCAAATTGGGCGTGCGTGTGTGTGCGTGAGTGTGTGCGAGCAACACAGGTGGCAATGTGGCCATTATGGCTAATGGCAAGAGGCCTCGCGGCCAAATGAGTTAAGCCAACAAGAAGCAGCAGCAACACCAGCTCAAAGTAAGCGTTAAAGTAAGCCATAAAAAAGACAAAGCCGTCATTTTTCTAATGAACCAGCAGCAGCAGAGGCAGCAGAGGCAGTAGAGGCAGCTGAGCTGAGCAGAGGGAAGAACAGCTACGTTCTTGTGGATGCGAATGCTGACCAAGTGGAAGCCAGTTAAACACTTTAGTTGCGCCTTAAAAAGCCAAGTTAGCTCGGCCAATCACGCAGCTGCGCCGAACTTCAAAGCCAAAATCGGACAGCGCGGATATGAGCCGCTTAACGCAGCCCAAGATACAGATACACAGATACAACTACACAGATACACACAGAGAGAGAGAGAGAGAGATTCACACAGACACAGATGCAGCTTTGATAAATGAGCAGACAGAGGGACAAGCTGAAGAATAACGAGCGAAAGAGTCAGAATGTTCCAAGCAGTGAGTGTTCACCACAGTGAGGACTTGCAGATACCCTGGAATTTCGAATGAGATCTGCTTACTTGGATTTCAATGGGGCTAAGCAAAGTAGTGTAGCTAAATTGACACAAAGAAAAACCTGAGAGTTATAATGAGATTGGAGCTGTTGGTATTGTTGAGCTCTTTAGTAGTTCATGAACAGAAGAAAGAAACGAAGAACGCTTGTGAGTAAAATGACGAATTGAACTCGAATCGCCAGCTGAACAGCTCAAAAGAGCGTATTGCCCATGAAATGTAGAACAGTTCAATAGAACGAATCGTTCATGAGCAATTACTAACAAAGGATTCAGGATAGATTGAAGCAAGAGATATATCATTAGGAATGAAGACTGAACTACATTGTTCACTGATCACAGAACAAGATCACTTCTATATATGATATATATAATAACAATATATATAATATCAATATCATATATAAGCTCCGTTCCACCTGTCACATAAACACCGACAAATACCATCACACCCCATAAGCACACACCTCTTAGAGGGTATGTAAACAGGCTGTGAGAGAAGCTGCAGCAAAGACTTTCAATGAGATTCTCTGAGCAAATGTGTGTGTGTGACTGTGTGTGTCTGACAGTGTGTGTGTGGGCTTGTGTGTAAAGCAGGCTTAATCACATTGCTTGGCCATTGGCCAGGCGGCAGAAGATCAAAGCGCGCTTTAGCTGTTAGATGCGGCTAGCTTGGTGGTCGCCTGCCTGGCTGCTGGCTGCTGGACTGCCTGACTGCCTGGCTGCCTGGCTGACTGCTGGCTGACTGCCTGAGTGGCTGGGCTAGAATGATGGCTAGGTAATTGGCAGGTAGCTGACGCTGCAGCCAAATGACATGCCAATGCTATATGTGTATATATGACCAACCGAAAAAAATAAACAGAGATCAGAGCTGAAAGCTCTTCCTCTGCTTCCAGATTCGTCGTCGGCCAGCCAAATGTGAATATTTGTCATCTGTCTTCCCAGACTCGTATTCCCATGACATCTATGCGACTCGCCTCGATTGTCAGCGGAAGTGGCAAACCGAGTGGCGTCAAAAGACGCCGCCATCTGATGCCCATCCCCCTCCGAGTCGCCGCCGCCCTCTGCCCTTTGATTTGGGCGCATTTTTCGCATGCGAAATGCGACAAAGTGACACAACAGAAAATTCTGTCAAATTAAAGTCATTCAAGACGGCGACACCCCAGCCCGATACCGATGCCGTTGCCGATCTCGATCCCCATCCCGATCCCGACTCATTGTGTCATTAGCATAACTGTCAAAAGTCCGCAAAGATGCAGCTGAGAAGAAGACTTGGCTGTGGCGTCTCAACGAAACGCGACACGCTTCGCCGACAAGCAGACACATTTTGGGATGACTTAAGATATATACTTTATGTACAGATATGAGTGCATAACTGAACGACTAATTGGTGGACAAGGCAAAAGCATCAAGCCACCATCATCTCTGTTATCTTTGCTCTCTTCTCATCTTTCCCCTATATGACTTGTTATTGAAAAACGACTCGCAATCTCGACTTCCTCATCATCAGCAACTGAAGGACTTTAATTGCTGTCGCTGAGTAGCCAAAATGAGGCACATCCTAGAGGAAGTGCAGGACTGAGCACTTCCCATGCTGAGCGCAGGTGCCACCAAAGACGAAACTAAGGAAAATAGTAAAAAACAAAGGGAAAAGATCAACAAGAACAACAACTATTACAACAACAATGTAGAATAACAATCAAAACACACTTGCAACGCCCACTCGAGTGCCCAGTTGTCAGCCTAAAACAACAAATAAAGCAATCAAACTGAAGAGTCGGAGAGTCGAAGAGATACGGAATACTATTCGGCAGCGACATATGTTCTCACACGCGGCACCTTTGTCCATCAGCATTACGTCAGAGCTAGCAGCAGAGAGAGAGGAGAGAGAGAGGAGCAATAGAAACAAATTGTGGGATATTTATAAACGTCAAAATAACCAAAAAGGAGCGAGAGCTGGGAGCAATTCGAGCTGTGAGATCCCTGAAGATACTCATTGCAAATGGAGAGAGTGGGTGTGATTGACTGCGATAAAGCATATGTAACAGATGGAATGCAGAGCAGAGAAATTTGATTTTGCAATAATCACAAAAAGTTGCTACAACGGTGCTATTATTTATTTCGATTTTCATTTAATTAAAATGTGAATATCTCGAATACTTACAGAGATTACGCCCTGACATTTGGTAGATAGGTTCTTCTCATATCTACACTGACTGCGAATAACACCTTTAGCCATATAGGATATCTGATAGTCGAGCGATCACACTAGCTTCCCTTTTTATGATGCACACCCGTTCCGCCTTCGTCGTGTGAGTGGCCAATTCTGGCCATAAAAAGAGAAGAGAAGCCAATGTAGATAGATTGACATTGGCATTGGGCATTGAGCAGTGGGCATTGGGCTGGGTTCTCGCTCTGTGAATAGAAACATCAAATAGTCGCAGTCAAAGGAGGGGACTCCCATCAAAGGGGCAGCCACAAATCGTAAAAAACAAAACACCGACAATTTCACACCCTTCGCCTTCGCCTTCCTCTTCCTCATTCTCTTTCATTGCCTTTGTTTCTTCTGAGGGTAATAAAAAATTAAACGGTAGCTAGTTAGGATGCATTCTCGGATCTGGAATTGTTTGCATTGATTCCGCTTCGAACTTCGCTCGGAGTCGGCGACTTTTGTCTGTTCTTGAGATTTTCATTCGTGGAAATCTCGTTGATGACGGCGGCTTTGAAGCGCTTCCCGGAATGGGGAGGAAATTTTGGCCAAAACTGTTCCCCGTTCGCTGCTAATTAAAGCAGCCTCCTCCTCGCCGCCCACGCCCTCGCCTGCTCAATACAAATGTTAATTTAGGCATTTGTTCCGGTTGAGATGATCTATGCCGAAATATCTGATAAATCTGCCATCTCATGTAGGCCGCAGATCGTCTGATTGATGAGCTCTCCAAATAGCATCGATTTGCGGTGCAAAACTGTGCTCGCTGCGCGTGTGTGTGTGAGTGTGCCTGTGAGTGTGCGTGTGTGGGGGCAAATAAATTACGAACTAATCATTGAAGAATTAATCAGAAATCAACAATTTTCAACTGCTAATTAAAATGTTTACGCAAATGAATAATTCGTTTCATTGCCAATGAATATTCATGATCGGCCGACCGCAGACTCGGCGCAGCTCAACATTTAAAATAAATTAAATTAAAATTAATTCAAACGAAGATCAGACTCAAGCCAACAAATGCCACCGACTGTGCGCCGCAAGTGAGAGTGGGGTACGCCTGACTTAGGGATACTCTACAAAGTGGAGGGAAGTTGAGTTTGAAAGGATTCACATACATATTTTGAACTAATCACAATGAATGGTGAATGGATTGTCAGTGAAGTAGACATTAAAGTCGGATCTGCGTGACTCATGGATACCCTTGGGAGTAGAGTTCCGTAGAGTTTCGAAGGACTCACATAATGAACTTTTATTTATCCTTATCTTATGTGTACTCTAAGTAATCAGTGAGAATAAGATACAAAAGTCGGGTGTACCTGGCTATCAAATACCCGCAAAAGTATTCAAAGTAGACAAGACTTGCTTCTGTCGGGAGTATTTGACTAGCAGATACTTCGAAATTAATTTGATTGAAATTCAGTATTCTGTATATAATTTTCCACTTCATCCATTTTCACCTACTCATTATACCTTTTTCACATTTCCCATGATTTCTAGGGTATTAAATTTAATTAAGTGTTTGCTCTAAGACTCAAAAAAGCCGCTGCAACGGTAGCACGGCACACACATTTACTTACCTATATATACCCATATATACATATGTGTATAATGTATATATATATATACATATATATATATATATATACTAAATTCAATATAATGATCCAAAATTAGTAGCCCAAAGACACCAATGGGCCAATAGCAAACCACAAAACAGAGTTCATTACATTTATCGCTCATCTCCACGTTGTGGTTGTTGTTGTTGCTGCTGGTTGTCAGCTGTGACAGCGTGGAATCAAGCTGTCATCTGCCACAACGATCAAAATATTTATATACTACATATATATACAAAAATAAATTGCTATTAAATATCGTAAATAAGTCATCAGCAGCAAATGCCAAGCGCCGTGTAAGTACAGTAGACACTGGCCCTGCATGGGCTAGTTATTTTTGGCTTTCCTCTTAAGTTTTTCCTATGCAGTTTTCTAGTTCCTTTCGTCACTCTGTTGACATGTTCTACTGTAATTTTAAAAGCCCATTTATAGCAGTTGTCTAGTTCGCTTTGGTCAGTCTAGCCCCAGGCTCCACTGTACTTGTCCACCATTTTGATGCCGAGCAATTTATTTCGTAGAGATTTAATTGACTGAACGCCATTAAATAAAAGTGAAGATGAGATTTATGCTGCTGCAATTTGCGAAAAATTATGTTAATTGTGGCTGAGCAGCATCCATACTATATATATACTATATATATTCATATATATTCATGTATATCATTGATTTGAATTAATGGACTTGTCAGGCAATTAATAAATGCAAAAACCATGGCAGCGACGAGTCGAGGCCAATGGCTGCCAAATGTGAGCTCATTTGTAGCCTATTCTCAGTAGCTCTCCCTCCCTCTCTCTCTCTCTCTCTCTCTCTCTCTCGCTCTCTCTCTTTCTCTAGATACTCATAAATAACTGAAGCATTTGGTCGCGCTGTCAATCAGCCCCGAGCGGACTCTTGATAGAAACATTTTATACGCCCAGCTGCAACAATTGAATTCATTGTCCTCTGAGCAGAGTCCTGATTGCACTCGAAGTGCCAAAGACTCTAATGAGTTTTCGATTAGGTGTGTCCTCCATATCGAATCGATGAGCATATTGTCTGCCTGGGCACAGCCCTCGGCTGCCTCAGTTTCCACTCGATTGCCAGGATTTAATTTGTTGACATTAAAATGCCATAAATTCAAGTACAGTTGAGTGCATTCAGCCCTCTGGGCGCATGGGGTATGGGGTATGGGGTATGGGGCATGCCCCGAAAAGTGTTGATGTCATGTCGCATGCGCCGCGCCAGGCCTTCATTTCCGGTGCTGCCTGTACAGGTATTATCATCCACATTGCTGGCACTCGCCATTTTCACACTCATGCAGCTAATGAGCAATAAAGCTAAATGAAAATGCCGCTAAAGAACAAGAAGCAGAGGAAGCGGAGCAGAGGAAGAGGAGGAAAAAAGCTAGCACAAAAACAGCTAAAAGCGAAGCCAACAAATCGATTTGGTCAATTTGTTATTGTTGCAGGCGCTCGATGCTCTCTCGCTCGGCGTGCAAAACTGGAGTCTGCTAAACAGAGGGGCGGTGGGCAGATGGGCGGGGTCGAACGGGGGGAGACTGGGGGGTCAGGCTGCTAGCCGGCAAAGTTGAAACGTGTCGGCATCCTTTGATCAGTTCATATTATAAAATACTATGGTCACGCCTTAAAGGCATTAAACGAGATGGCGCTCACACACACACACAGACAACCAGAGAGAGAGGGAGAGAGAGAGAGCGGGAAGGGAGGATGGGTAGTTAGGCGGAGAGCAAGGAGAGCGAGGAGCACAGCAGCAGCAATAGAATTCAGCTTTGGCTTCCTGCAAGCGCAGCAACCAGAGTGCCAGAGAGAGAGAGGAAGAGAGTGAGAGAGAGAGAGAGGCAGGGTGGACAGGAGAGCAGGAGAGCAGAGAGCGAGGAGCAGCAGCATCAATAGATTTGAGCTTGCAACTTCTTGGGCTTCCTCATGCACAGCAACAAGCCACAATAACAGCCTCCTCTCAGCTCTCTCTCTCTCTGTCTTCTCTGCCCTTCTCACTCTCCTCTCTCTCAGTTCTGGAATTGTTATTTCCACATATGGGCTCGCGCGCGCAAAAAAAAAGTGAAGAGTAGAACGAAGAGGGAAAAAAGAACATTTCCTCGCTTCCTGCCTCGTCTCGAGGCAGCGTCGCAAATGCAACGTCATCTCAGGCGGCGCGCGGCAATCAAGCAATGTGGTCTCTGTTCTTTCGGGTCGCTACACAGAGGGCCAGCGACAGGGCCTGGGCTCGAGTCAGTGCCCAAGTCAGCGTCAGGGCCAGGTTCTGGGCAGCCACTCATAATGCTCACTCGGGGCGTTGTGGACCACCAAACGAGCAACTGGGATCCGCATTGAGCGACTGCGAGGTGTTTGAAATGCGCTTTTTAACTGCATTGTAGTTGATTTGATATTCATACGTGCCGCAGCTCCAGCCCCAGCCACCTTCCCTCTCCTCCTTTGAATGTATGCTATGTGTGTGTGTGTGTGTGTGTGTGAAGCTCTTTAGTAACAACAATTTGCAAGATGAGAGGCTGAAGTGCAAGAGTCGAACAGTTAATACTCTTTTATTGGAGAGACGTTGGGAGTTGAATTTGAATGATTTGCTCCTTGACTTATTGATTGACTGAGTGATTGGCTGATTGATAGACTATTTGACTGACTGAGTAACTGACTGATTGAGTGACTGACTGATTGATTGAGTAATTGATTAAGTGATTGACTTACGAATTGATTGATTGAGCTACTAATGGATTGACTGGTTGATTAATTGATTGATTGGTTTAATGATTGACTAACTGGTCTATTACTTTTAAGTAAACTTATGATTGACTGACTTATTGACTGATTTTTTATTGATTGATTGACGAATTGATTGATTACCCAATTAATTGAGCTACTAATCGATTGACTGATGGATTAACTGATTGATTGGTTTAACGATTGACTAACTGGTCTATTACTTTCTGATTGACTGACTTTTTAAGTGACTAGTAGACTTTTAAATTGAACTACTATACTACTGAACGATTAATCTGCTCATTGGCGGATAATATCATTTGTAGTGGGCCTTTGATTGACTGATTGACTTATTTCTTGGATTTATATGATTGCTGGGCACTTTGACTGACTAATATAGACTATAGACTGCTTTATATACTGGAGATACCACAGATTTTTTCTGTTTTCTGATATACTGAATGACCGACCAACTGACTGATGACTCACTGTTAGACTGGCTGATTGACTCACATGCTGATTGATAACCCACACATCCCTCGTATAAACCCACCCATATGCATTGCATACATCAAGCTTGTCTATAATTAACATTTGCCTTCATAGTTCTAAGCACATGGAATTGCTAATGTGCCCCCTTAAACTTGATATGTCTTGGCGCAATAATATGCGGCCATATAATTAGTGTATTTTGCATACAAACGTTGATTGCATTTGCGCCTATGAGAGCTGCACAGAGAGAGAGAGAGAGAGAGAGAGATGGGGAGAGAGAAAAAGAACATTAAAGACAAGCTCTACAATGTTATTTCCTCTGGTCGATCGGACGCGGCTACTGTAATTGCCAGTTGCATTAATTACGTTAAACACAAGTCTCAATATTTAAACAAGCAGCCGCCGAAATAACAACAACAACAACAGCAGCAACAACGACAACAGCAACAATAAAGAAATGCAGTGAACCGTTTGTTTGCGCACGGCCAACGCAAAAGTTGGAGTCAAAGAGAAAAGGCCGCTGCCTGCCGCTGCCCCACCCGCCGCCGCCCATCAAAGGGGCCGCAGCATCGATGCTAGTGTAATTATCACACATCGGTCAAAAAATGAACGCCGGCCACGCGTAGACCTGAGCCAAGAGCTCGGCTAACTCAATTAAGAGGCCAGCGGACAAATATTTGTATGCGGCATTCAGTCGAAAAAGTATCTAAACAAGAGTTCTCAAAGAGCTGCCGATGCGAGCGGCGACCGGCGAGCGGCGAGTGCGAGTAGAGCGTGTGAGTAGCTAGATCAAGGGTCAATATTGATATAGCTCGCAACAGTAGCAGCGCCTGAGAACCACTCAAGAATTTCAATTCCAAATCCAAATCCAACCGACTACGATTCTGACTCCGTCTCCGACTCTGACTCTGACTCTGGTTCTGGCCAGTGGCACCTCGCTTTGAGCTGCTTTGCACCGCTGGCAAGCCACACGCGATAAAGTCGTAAGTATGAATGAATCGCAGCTGTTGCTGTGAGTTGAACTAGCCCATACCCTGTAACTTTAAAATTTTTGTTACTTCACTCTCCGTTGTTCCTTATTATTATTTTTATGGTTTTCTGATATCAGCATCTCCTGTACTGTCTTTTCCCTCTCTCTCACTCTCTCTCTCTCTCTCTCTCTCTCTCTATACTTTTTTCTCCATCGTCTCTCTGTCTCTCTAAACTCTCTATACTTTATATACTCTCTCTGTTGGGATCTCTACTTCTCTCTCTATTGCCCCGATTATTATCTTATGTTTTTCTGATATCAGCATCTCCTGCACTATCTTTTCCCTCTGTCTCTCTCTCTCTCTCTCTCTCTGTCTCTCTCTATACTCTCTTCTCTATCGACTCTCTGTCTCTCTAAACTCTCTATACTCTCTATACTCTCTATACTCTCTATACTCCCTATACTCTCTTGAAGTCTTCAATTCTCATTTCGCTTAGTCTCAGTCTATCATAGCCCACATCTATATCATTCTACTCTCTCACAGGGTATTACTAAAAGTTTAACATTTCAATTTGAGCATCGCTTTAATTAGCATTCGTTTGTTCATTGTTTTCCACTTTTTTCGTGCTTTCCATTTGCAGTGAGCGTTTGATTTGTTGGCTTTGTTTATCGGTTTTAGTCACTCGAGCTCTTTTGACTTTTCGAGCTCTTAACTTTTGGCCGGCTATTGTGGCGCGCAGTGGTTTGATTAGCGTAGCCGAGTGCTGCTACCAAAACTTGACCTGAAAGCTGCATTTTCTTTGACATGCTTCCACAGCTCGGCATCTGCTTCGCTTCGCTTCGCTTTGCTCCACTCTCGATGTGGGTGGCCCTAAACGGCTTAAGTCGATTTGCTACTATTCGAGTCTCTCCCCTCTCTCTCTCTCTCTGATAACTGTGAAATTGGCAACATTTAATACCTTTGCATTGCGTCTAACTACCTTTGCTAATGACTTTTCTTCAGACTTTCTCTGCCACAGTGGCTGTGATCTCTTTGAGGTCTAAAGTTTGTATGTCAAATGCACAAAACTTGGCCCGCTACTAACAAAAATAAGTGAAATGCCGCAAATCTGTGCCACTCTTACGCATGCCAACAATTTGTGAAGTCTTTACGTGGATATACACACACAAAGAGAGAGTGGTAGAGATAGAGAGAGAGAGAGAGAGAGAAAGAGGGTGCATTTAAGGTTGCTTCGACCTACAGTTCTTGTGGAATGAATTGCATCCAGTGGCTCCTTTCAATATCTAAGTAAATGAGATTTAGGATTCGAATTACATCTTACTTTGGTACAGCTCTGTATGGCTATAGCAAGTAAGATAGCTCTCTGTGCAGCTGTATTCAGGTATCTCTTCTTTCCTGTCTTCTACAACAAATATTGTTGTATCAATATATATGTATTATAATATTAATAAATTACATAAATTGATTATCAGTTTTAATAACTCATAAATGTCATCTGATTTTATGTATATGACAAATTTGTTCACATCAAAATTCTCAATCGAAACTTCAAAGATTAAAATCACTTTAAATCGAAGCAGAACTGGCTGCCAAATTGCAGCACAAGCGTGAAAATTCAAATTGCTTATAAAAGTTAATTTATATATGTATACATACGTACACTCATATATATATAAATATATATTTCGTTCTGCTACCAAGCGGCAGCATTTTGGCAGCTTCTAATCGAAAGCACAAGGCAGTGGCGGGCGACAATCAACTGCGACTGACAGCTGACACCAGGTGCCAATGGCGAGCGTGGGCTGCGGCTGATCTGTGGAGCTGGTGGATTTTGTGTAGCGCTTGAGCTATGCAAATTGGCAGTGGCCACAAAAAACTGTTCGAACTGAGCAGCAACACGAATTGGAAGCTGTGACTGTGGCTGCCTGTTGAAAGCTTGCTAATTGACAATTACAGGTAAGTTGGCGTTGCTGCTGTTGCTATACTCGTTTAGAATATGTAACGGGTGTATAGGCTTGCTGCTATATACACTATATATTGAATATATGAATATATATTAAAGTCAGAGACAATGAAGCTTGTGGCAATGTCATACTGGAATATGAAGACAATATATAGAACACAGATAAATATCAAAATTTTTAGTTTTTGAAACTAAAATCCAGAAATCCATAGTACCTCCGCAGTTTGACTTAAAATCATAAATATATTGGTATATAAGTTGGGATAAAAATATTATCTAGCACAGTTTCAGTGCCTGAATCTATGCTCAGCTCTACAAAGAGACCGTAAAGCTAGTTCAGCTTTAAGAATTTATCTACTCTAAGTATTATGCAGCTGCCTACACCCGACTATAATGTTCTTAGTTGGCGTTGCCATTGCTGAGGCTGCTGGTGCTGGCCATGAAGTCTCGCCGCGAGCGATACACACACTCACTCAAACACTCACACACACCCAGAAATATGTTGAAGGCGTGGGCAGCGGCATCTATGCGATATATATTGAAAATGTAAATCGTTTCGATTAGCTGGCTGGATAAGCTGGCGAGATAAGTTAAATGAGTTAAACTGCGTTGCCGCGTTTCCGCCGGAGTGGCCGGCGCAGCTGCAGACGGTAGCTGCTCCCAGCTGCTCCCCAGCGATAAATCAATGAAAATCGCATTTGAATATTAATGAAGCCTTTGGCAGGCACTTTCACCCGACGAGCCGCAATTTATCAGCGTGTGAATGAAGCCACACACACACAGAGAGGCACAAGGAATGAAAGGTGTAACAGGTGTAAATTGACTTTCCTTTCGTTCAGTTTGAAGGATTTTCCAAGGACTTTGGCGGCATAATTAACACCGCAGGCTTTTCCCACGGCGCGGCACTCTAATAGCCGCGAATGAAACAGCCAAATAAGAAATTAGAATTATGAGAAAAAGAAAGGAAGAGAGAGAGAGAAAGAGAGAGAGAGAGAGAGGGGGGAGATAGATAGATAGCTATAAAGGCCAATAATGGGGGGCAATACAGAAGCGCTAAACTGGTAAATCAAACGAGCCGCTTTGTTTGGGCCTCGCTCTCGCGGCCAAACTCAATCACAAACCAAATGCTCAAATATTTGTGTGATTAGTCCTTATCAACAGCAGCAGCAGCAGCCGCCGCAGTTGCTGACCAGGTAAGGCTACCTGGTGAGATTCGAAGACCCACTGCGGCTAAAGTCGAGCGCTGCCGGCGATTCCTTTTCTTTTTCATTTAGCATCCTGCAGCGACAGCAATTGCTTTCCTATTTTCCCATTTTCCGATTTTCCTATTTCGATTTTCTTGCTTCTTAAGTGCCTTTTGGGTCTATTGTCTTTCAGACGCCTTGACGCCTTTTGTTTGCCGCGCTGTGGGCCTCCTTTGTTTGGGCCTCGCATTTGTTTCAATTAAAAGGATTAGAGCAACGCTCTATGGCGCAGCCATGTCAGCAATGTGCTTAAGTCCAACAAAATGTGCCAACAATTAGTTAATGCAACATAAAACACAAATACATAAAACATTTTCAGGCAACTCAAATGAGTTTCCAACTTAATTGCTATCAAAATGAGTCAGCGAGAGGATATCATTGTCTACAAAATTACATAAACATAAACTGAAACATAAACGTAAATAATATAACTAAATCTCTCTCTCTCTCTCTCTCTATATATATTTATATACATATATATATATATATATATATATATATATATATATATATATATATATATATATATATATTATGTGCTTATATATATATATATATATATATATATATATATATATATATATATATATATATATTCTCTGCTTCAGCTTTAATAAACTTTTAGTACTCAATTTATAATTGAATAGTTATTAAATATATAATTTTTAACCAAGCTCAACTGAATTAATAGTCTAATAAAAACCAAAAAAACTAGAAAATAAATTGAAATATCTTAAAATTCTCAGTTCAAGTCTTGCTTGCTTTGTTGACTTTTCCAAGAATTTCTATTTTATTATTATTAGTTTTTCTACTCTTATTTATACTTTATATATCTTTATTTATTTTTATTTTTATTTCCTTATTTTATTTATTTCAAATATTCTAATTCCTCTCTTCCTTTAGCCATTTGCCACACTCCAGTCTCACAAAATTTCCCCTCAAACAATCTAAAATTTATGTAGTTCTTGAAGCTGAAATTCATTTGCAGCTTGCTTGAATTAATGAAATAAACGAAATGTTCTTAGTTGCAACAAATTAAATGCAAACGCTTCACAATTAAACACGTATGCCGCCGTATGCTGCGAAGGGGCACGGCTGTTGTGGTGTGCGTCATTAAACGGGGTCGGGTCGGCGTCGTTGTCGCTGTCGCTGTCGCCGTCGCCGTTGACGTTGACGTCGCTGCCGAAGTTGTGAAAACTTTAGCAGAGGCTGAAAATACTAAATACAGTCTCGTTACAAGCTGAGGAGCGTCGCCTTTCGTTGGGGTTTTACTTATTTTTTCTCACTCATTGCGCTTTGCCTCCCTCTCAGGCACACTCGCTGAGCGCTCGCGTTGGTGCTGTCTCGCTTTGGCGCGTGGCGCATGATGAACGCCATAATTACCGTTACGTATACGCCACCATTGCTATTTTTTGTTAGCATTGCTTTCCAGCCAGCCGATTGGCCAGCGCGCAAGAGAGCGCACCACTATCGCCGGCTCGCTCTCGCGCAGTCAGCCAGAGGCCAAACTGGTTGGCTCTCGCAGAGAGCGCTCGCCTTGTTGTGCAGTTATGATTTGATTGCCGAGTTTAACCACCGACAAACGAGACACGACGCGACACGACGACGCACACAGAGAGAGAGCAAACGATGTTAAAGAGACGGCACACACACAGACGCACACACACACACGAGCAGCGCTGAAGTGAGCAGAGCGGAGAGCGCTGCGGCGCGGGCAGCAAAAGAACTGAAGAAATATCGACGTGTCTAGTTAGCAAACCAATCTTCAATCTAGTTTCGAACAGTTGACTGTGAAACGTCGAGTTGAGAGGTCCTCCTATTGGATCAGCGTCGTTTGTCGTTTAACGTTTAGCGTTCATCGTTTATCGTTTATCGCTTATGGTTTATCGTTGCGCGTCGCACATCGCACGTTCACCAGTTCACATAAATTCCCAAGCAAATATATATATATCTACAAATACTAAATATAGTTAATAACAAGCCGCAGACACCGAGTGCATTCCGAGTGCTGCCCCAGACAAATCCTCTGCGTGCGTGCGTGTGTGTGAGAGTGTGTATCAAATCAGATCAGTATTTAAATGCTCTGTCCACCCACAATGCGTCCGGCCAGTCCTGCCGAGTCCGAGATCTCCGTCGGCGGTGCACCCAGCCCGCTGCCGACCCAGCATCTTCATCACCACCACCAACAGCAGCAGCACCAGCTGCATCATCCTCGTGATCTGCTGCAGCAGCAGCAACTGCTCATGCAGCAACACGCCGCTGCTGCTGCCGCCGCCGCCGCTGCCGCAGCCGCAGCTGCCGGACTGACGCGCAGTGCCGTCGGCACTTTGCCGGAGGATTACTTCCAGCCGCTGAAGCGCTTGCGCATGTCCTCCAGCTCGTCGGAGACGCGTGAGCAGACGCCCAGTCCGCCTGCACCGCCCGCATCGAATGTCCCCGTTGCCGCCACAGCCACAGCCACGGCCACGGCCACCACAAAGTCCGCCATTGAGGGCGTCAAGAGCTTCTCCATTGCGGACATACTCGGCCACTCGGAGAAGCAGCAGCAGCAGCAGCAGCGCTCCACCTCGACATCCCCGCCGCCGGCCGCCACGCTGCTGGCACCACCGGCCGCCCGGCCCGTCGCCGGTCTGCTGCAGCCACGCACCGAGCCACTGGACATGCATCCAGCTGCCGCAGCTGCGATGCTGCTGCCCGGTGCACAGATCGTGCGTCCCTGGGATCATCTGCTCGGTCCCATGCCCGTGCGCCCGTTCATACCCTCGGCACTGCTGCACTACGAGCAGCGCCTGGCCCTCGACTACCATCGCCAGCTGCAGGAGCACTTCAATGCCCAGGCCCAGCTGCTGCGCCATATGAGCATGGACATCATTCCCTCGGAGAGCGGCTCGGATCGCTCCAGCTCCGCGGCCAGCGACTGCTGCTCCCCGGAAATAGCGCGCGACTCTGCCGCTGCTGCGGCCGCTGCTGCTGCCGCAGGCGCTGCACTGCGTCGCAGCCACAGTCCACAATCCTCTGCCCAGCTGGGCAACAGCAGCTCTGGCAATGCCAATGCCTCCAGTCCCGCCCAGGGGGGTGGCAATGGCAGCTCGGCCGCCGCCGTCGCCGCTGCCGAAGCCAAGGCCAAAGCCAATGGCACGCCCCTCGATGCGCTCTTCCAGATGACCACCAAGGACTTTGATGAGTCACAAGGTAAATATATCTCAACTAAATACATCAATATATATGTATGCTCAGCTATATCGATTCCAATTCGAAATCGTGTTCCATCACTTAGCGCGCCCATAAATTGTTGTGCTTCGTCGTTGAACTTTCAATCGATTAGCATACAAATGTTTCATTGATAAATGTCTCAATTTTTGTTGTTCTCGAAATCGAAATCAAAAATACGTTCGATTTTCACATCCCCTGCAAAGTGAATACGTGTGTGAAGGGGTTACTCTGTTCTTATGCTAAAACTTATTTCTGATAATGCGAACTAGGAATATTTGGAAGTTAAAGTAGAAAATCTAATAGTTGGAAGTTTATCGATAACATTAAAATTGATTTTTGTGGTTCTTTCTCGATCACTTTGACAATCTCATATGTAAATATATTACCAGTATATCCTTTATATGGATAAAAATATATTTTTAATGATTCCCTCTTGGACCTACTTCGATGACAATAAGAGTTCCAACACATAAACTTATCGATAACTACTTTTTACAGTTAAAAACCTATTTTTGTGCTTCTTTCGTAAGCCTAACTCGAAAACTATTAGAGTTATATACATGAAAGACTTTTTTGACTTGAGATAACAATCGATATTCATTCTCGAAAGCGTAACTCGATAACTATAGCATTCATATATAAACCCCCGAAGAGTAAACACATATTCAATGTTTCGTTTTACGAATACCCCTTCTATCATTTGAGCTACAGGGTAGCTCCCAGACTATTGTTTAATTAGAATAACAGCCCAGCCGTAATTAATTTTGTGGCAATTTCCAATTGAGCGACTGCAGCAAAATCGTTTGCGTAGATTTTGAATTTAGCCTAATTGAAACGAAACATTCAGAAGCCCAAAACCATTCTCATTTCCCATTTCGATTCCGATATCTGCTTCTGTTGATGCTGCTGCTGCTGCTTCTATTTCTATTTCTGCTTCTATTTCTCTCTTTTGTTATGCAAATGGCTTTGGCTAATTCTCAGTTTGTTTGGGGCTTTTTTGTTGTTGTTGTGGGATTTCAATTAATTTGCGGCATGTGCCATGGAAGCAGAGCTAAAACAAATTGCAGATAACTCAATATTTGATTGGCCACATTTATAAGTGGAATCCGCTAGCTATAGCTCTCGATCTACTAATGAGCAAGCTTCAGGGTCGCAGTCGCAGTCGCAGTCGCAGTCGCAGTCGCAGTCGCAGTTCATCTTTGCACTCATCTGCTGCGTTAGGTGGGCGTTTTTTAGTGTTCAGCTCCAAAACTCTGCCCCTCGTTCAATTATTGTTTAGTTCATGCTAATTATTGTTAAATGCTCATGCACTGCGCAAAACTAGGTTTTATAAACAAATATTTTTTTGAGTCTAGCTGCTGTTAAATACTTTGCTAAATTGGCCCTCAACTTACTTTAATACTTCTCTGAGTGCAGATAGCTGGGTCTATATATACTTCCCCCTCATGGTCTGATCAGATCTTCCTTGACTATTAAGAAGAATTTGAGTGTTCCTCTTCCTTCTGCTCAATTTGAATATTGCATTTACTTATATATTTTTCCGAGTGTAGTTCATGGCACATGCCACTCTCCAGCTGTTTCTCAGTCTCTGGCCACCCACGGCTCAACTCACGCTGCCCACTTATGCACTCGAATATTTCTCCCAGTGTAGCCTGTGCATATTTCTATTTTATTTTTGTGCATTCGTGTCGATTCGGCGACGATTAGCAACAATTAGCCAGCGGCTCCACGATCATTGCCTAATAGAGTTGCGAATATATTTAGTTGCACTTCGTTTGTTGTTCTTGTTGCTGTTGTTGTTGTAGTTGTCATTTGGCTAAATTGCTATTGTAGTTAATAGCTGCAGTCGCTGTCGCCGTTGCACTCGCACTGGCTGATAGTCACAAGCATTTCATATTGTTGTTGTTGTTGTTTCTTAACACTTGAAATATGTTTGTATTTATCAAATGTTGTATAACTGTAGAATGAAATATTTATGACATATTATGTGCGCTTACATCGTTAGTCAATCGACAACAACTAGAAGTCGAGCCGACAAACATGTAATATATGTATATATATATAGATATACAGATAGATATACATGTACAGATGTATGTATATTATGTGTTTAGCCATTATCGAATGTGGATTGTGTGTTTGTGCGCCATTAATATCATTAACACTCGATGAGCGCAGGAAGCGAGCAGATGGCACTTAGGCGATAGCTGAATGACTGATTGATTGACTGATTGAAGCTGAATGCAGCTGTACTTAATATGCCTAACTAAATAGAGAGAGCTTATAAAATAATCTACTTAATATGGGAGCACTTTAAATTGATGGCTCATTGATTAATAGAGGCTGAAGGCAAGTATTCCATTGACTTGGAGATATGCAGCTAGACTCCACTGACTGATTGGCTAGGCACCTATAAGTAAGGATAGTCTATATCATATTTATAGTCTTCTTTACTTCATTCATAGAGTTGATCCCACTCTCCTCATTGTCGTCTGGCTGAGATGCCAGACAAACTGTCGTCGTTGGAACTGATTCCACGTATTCGAAGCAAATTGAAACATAGAAACAACTGTTGCAGGTTCCTTAGAAAGTGTGTGGCCAGTTGGCAGTTGGCAGTTGGCAGTTGACAGTGGGCATTCACCATTCGGCAGTTAAACTCGAATTACAACTGAAACAACACATATTTTGAGAAGAAAGGTTTTCTCCTCTTCTCCTTCGCTTCTCCGTCTCCTTCTTCTGGTTCATTTTTTATGTTTTATGTGGATGCAACCAAAACAAACCACCCCTCGCCTCGACTGCAACGAGAAGAAAGGGCATATTTCACTCTCGCTCTGAGTCGCTCTAAGTGGACACCTGAGACAGGGACAGGACCCAAGTGGTTAGCCCGAGAGTTTTTCCGTATTTATGCTTTAGATAAGTCACAGAAATTACTTAATGAGTCGCTGATAAAGAGACGGAGAGAGAGAGAGAGAGAGAGCGAGGGTGTGCGCTCAAGTGCCTAATGGGTTTTCGGTTACAAAACGGACTCGAGATAGCAGCCAAATAGGCCAAATTAATGCCATTTGCATTTGGAAACACGAAGCGTTTAATTAGTTTTTAATGCCGAGGCTAGTTTGTTTGACAAGCAATCGAAATGGATTGGAAATGGGCGTGAAGACCGGACCGGTTCACATACCCAACAACAATATACCCTATATATATGCATATACCCTATACTCCACTTGTCGGCCGCTTGCTGTTTGCTGCTTGCCTTATGCATATTCATGCATTTCCAAATTGGGGGCAGTCACAGTAGCAACTGAAAGATTCGTAACTATAAATTAGCATTCAGTCCCACTCTCTCTGCGTTCAGGAAGCATTATACAAGCTTCGCTTTTACAATTTGCCAACCTGACATCTCTGATTTGTAGGTGTCAATAATTATGCGGCATAAATCAAGCAACAAACGAGACAAATGATTGCCAAAGTCCGCACAGAGACAAAGTCAATGACGCCCACAACTTGCTCAATTAATCAAGCGAAACGAGTTGGCCGAGTATGACTGACTGGCAGCATGCACAGACAGCCAGATATACCCACATCATGTAGTCATATTTATAGATAATGCCTATTAGTCTATAGGGAAATCATCTGATCTATCACATGTAATTACGGAGTATACTCAGTTTGATTACCTAGTCAAGAGCAGTTCAACAAACCAATATACCCACTTTCAACTTAAGCAAACAGCGTGTGCTCAGGCAAAACGCTTGCAATTAAATCATTCAAGTGCATAAATCAAAGCACTTTAATTAACAATCGCCCAGACACTCGTCTCGGGCAATTAAAAATTATTTCTAATGCGACTTAGAAGTGCGCTTGTTAACACTCGTGTAGTCGACTCGACGCCCAACCGGTTCTAACTGCAGCTCCAACTAATCTCTCCCCTCTCTCTCTCTCTCTCTTGTAGATAAATCGCACTTGGACATATTCTCGAACCGGCCGCAGCCGAAGAAGAAGCGCAAGTCCCGCACCGCCTTCACCAACCATCAGATCTTCGAGCTGGAGAAGCGTTTCCTCTACCAGAAGTATCTCTCGCCCGCGGATCGCGACGAGATCGCCGCCTCGCTGGGCCTGTCCAATGCCCAGGTGATCACCTGGTTCCAGAACCGCCGCGCCAAGCAGAAGCGGGACATCGAGGAGCTGAAGAAGGACTTCGACAGCGTCAAGGTCTTCTCGGCCCACAAATCCTTCCTCGAGAACGTCAACGATCTGAGCATCCTCAAGAAGAAGCCCATGCACGAGGCGGACATGGTGGGTCTGGCCGCAGCTGCTGCTGCCGCCGGCATGGTGGTGCCGGTGCCCGTCTCGGCTGCCCAGGCCATGGCCACGCCTCCCAAATGAGCGGGCGCCAGCAGCGGCGGCGGCAGCGTCGCACTTGCAACCCGATGAACGGTACAAAAAAGCGAGCAAAGTATTGAGGAGGACATTATATTAATTTTTGGAAGCGAGCAGCCAGGCCAACCCGGCCGCAGCTCCACACTCGAAGCGAATGTTTGATTGATTGATTGACTGACTGACTGATTGATTAATCGACGATCAAGACATTCGTGAGGAGGAGAAACATTTTATTGATTTTGGATACCAGGTGTACGAGGAGGCAGTCCCGTCCAGCTGAAGCAAATGCTTGATTGACTGATTGATTGAACAACGATTGAGACATTCAACGAGAGAAACAACGTAAATACATATTGGATGCAGACCAAGTCAAGGAGAAGCAGCTCCACACTTGAAGCAATTGATTGAGGATCGACTCATTCGTATAAAAACTGTGCGAGAAGCGGGAAATTGCTTGATTGATTGATTGATTGATTGACTGATATACGATTGAAATAGTCGACCTTTTAGAGATTTGATTTAACACGAATGCGACAATCAACTGGTGCACGCCAAAGGCTCCTAATGAGGCATGCCACACACGCTCAGACTCACGCACAACAAGTGGCGTGCCTCTTGGCTAGAGCGAACCGGACTAAGGCCTATCTCGGCCCAGACTGCAGCAGGCATCGACAAACCCATACCAGCAACGACACATGTAGAGCCAACCCGATGGCTAGCGGATGTTCAGGAGATACAAGATAAAAGCCCAAAGGCCCTTTTCAGGGCCACCAAAGCTCAACTCAAAGAGTCTCAGAATGCATTCAATCATGCTGCGTGCCTTGTTTCATGAGTGATTCATGAATGTTAATAAAAATATAAGCGAGAAATTTTAATTGACTTTTATTTCACTTCTTTATATCGATAAATCGATCATTATTGATCGATAAACGAATAGGAAACTTTTGTGTTCCAAGTATGTCAAATATAGTCAGTCTCAGACTTAAAAGCCAAAGATAGTTGCTTAAGGACTCTCAATCTTTCTCTCTCCCTCTCTTGCTTAGGTCATAGATATAGCAATTTACTCTTAAACAAAACTTAATTATATTACATATGATTTTTATTTCATTTCTATAATTAGCTGCAGATCAACGAACGGCCGCATTTAAGCCAAAAACAACAACAACAACAAAAACTCTATTAGCTGCGTTAGCTTCTAGATCGGATGATTGCGATTTTACTAATTTGGCTGAGCTTCGGTTTTTATACACTTTTTAACCCATTTTATGGTATGCAAATTGAGAAACCGTTGCCAATAAATTTTAACATATTTAACCAAACAACGCAGAAGTCGCGGGTCATTAGGGAAACGAGTTGAAAGAGCTTCCACTGTCCCTCCCCCCTCCCCCCCCTCTCCTGCTCCCTCTCCCCCTCCCCACCTCCTGAGCTGATCTTGAATCGGTTTGCATTTGAATTTCGAATTGTGGCAGACAAAGTTTCTTGATAATTGTGCTGCGTATTTCGCCGAGCTCTTCAAAATAAAAGAAATCTTTTTCAATTTTTATTAATGATTATTTACAACCGTTATTCAAAATTTAAACTAATTAATTATTAATTTAATCACTTGGCAAAAACAAAGAGTGAACAAAATCAAAAACGAGTTGCCTACACATAAAAATAACACGACGAGGTAGTCGAGTGGGCAATGCCTGACTAGCGGGATACTATGTCTCATCTGCATATCAAATATTATAGCTATGGCTCTTCCAGTTATCGAGTTGTGCTCAGAAAACATCAATGATTAAAATCGATATTTATCGATATCATAAAACCTTAAGCAAAGTGAAGAGACTCAAATGAATCCTTGTACCTTTAAGTTACTACTTGTGTTTTCTATACTCTCGAGTCATCATACCCTTTTTAGCTGTATGACTACAGGGTATCCAATATCAAAATGAAGCGCTCCAAGTGTTTAAAGCCGAGCGCGTTTTGCAGCTCGCTACGTGGCGAACGCCAAAGATTTGCATATAAAATTTACTTAAATTATTTCAATATTTATTAATTTCAAGCAATCAGCAATACCACGTGAATAAGGTGCGGCCAAAGCGGGTATTTAGGTTCGAACTTGAACAAAATAAAATTTAATTTAGGAGAAATATTGTTTCCCTACAATATCATAGTAAAATGAATATGGAGTAGAACCACAGATACCCTATAATAATAAAAATTAGTATATTTGACTTTGAGAATGTATATTTTACTCAATATCAATTTTCTTAATCAAAATATACTCTATATTATAGCCTCTATTCATTGAGGAGACTCAGACTCACATGAATTGTTGCCCATTCAGAAATTGATTACCTTACAGGGTATCTAGTCGTCCAACACCCGGCTTAGATATTAGTTTTACTGGTTTTTAAATATTTCAAAGTGAAGCGGACGGACGTGGCCGGCGTTGGCTACCGTTTTGCGGGCCAGTTCAAAGGGTTTTCGGAACGCCGCCGCCGGCGCACACATTTTTCACTCTCAAGCTGAGCGTCTGCTGCTGCTTCTTCTTCATCAAGTTGAGAGTCTGTGACCTGTGAGGCACCTGGCAGCACTTTTCGAAAACTGAAGCGCGCCATCAATCGTCGCCAACAACAACAACAGCAGCAGCAGCCCCAGCCCCAGCCACAGCCACAGCAGCAGCAGCAGAAGCAGTCGATCGTTTGTTAATAATTTGAATAATCAAGCTATCAATTCCGCTGCTAATGATGCCGACCGATTGCCGCGAAGAGTTGAGTTGAGATGAGCAGCCAGCAGCTCAGCTCCAGTTGGGTCTTCGGTTTAATTTGGCGCTTATCGCGCCGCCAACGAACCGATTCGATTGTCTTCTAACAGTTCGTAAACTAGGCGGAAAACCCCATTACATATGCATGAGCAGCCAGCTGGACGACGGCGAGATCTCGCTTGGCCATATCTATAGTTTGGAAAGCAATTTATTTTCATTTTCAAATGTGTGACAATGCGACGCATGCGCTCGAGATAAAGAAACTTTTTAGAGCTACCTTACACACGTTCGCCTTGCCTAGGCCCCTCGAGGCAGCCTCGATGAAGCTGGGCGTGATTAATGCGTTTTGAAAGTGCTCTGGGCGAAAGTTGCGGCTGGAAAATGTTTAATTGAAATCATTGGCTACAAACGGACAGAGCGAGAGAGACAGAGAGAGAGTGCGCGAGAGAGAGAGAGAGAGAGAGAGAGAGAGGGAGAGAGGTTGATAGAGGAGCTATGCTCGTGCGAAAGAGCTGGCTAATATAGTTTATGGCTATGGAGCACAAATGACTTGGCCATTACCGTTGGCATTTAGTTTTAGTAGCTGAGAAATTCGCTCAGCCAAATTGAGGCGAACTCTAATTATGGGAAGCTAGAGAGCAGAAGAAGCGGGAAAAAACTCCCAGCGCTTCCGTGAAAACAAATAGGAAAGCATTTAGAGCTCGCTATTATCATGCGTAACTGTCGAAACCCATTAATCGCATCAACTAAAAATGACTAATGAACGCAGCTCACGAGCAGTCACAGCAACTCTCTCTCTATCTTTGTCTCTCCCTCTCTCACTGTCTCTCTCTGTCTATTGCTAAGTGAAAAAGCTAGGAGTTGGCGGGCAAAATGGTTCGAGTCCAAACGGAAGTAGCTCAAATGGGTTTGCTCATTTGAATATCATTTGTATTTCCTACAATTCTTTTCTTCATGACATACATACAGATACCCTGTAAAGAGCTTAAGTCGGAGTATGTACAGTGTAACTATATATACGTGCTGAATAGGCTCTGCTTAAGGGATATGTTATAGAGTAGAGATGGGTCTGAATACTTACTCATATTGTAGAGTACAGATTCTCTACATTTGCTTATATTACAGGGTATCTGCACATCATAAGCTGTCTATACCAGCTGCCTATACTAAACTACCTAGAAACATTATTTTGGTTTCCTTAAGTAATTCAAAAGTTGCCTCAAGATAATCCATTTTACCATTAAGAGAGACAACAACAATCAACTTTCGCTGTATTACAGGGTATCATTAGCTACATACATCAACCTCCCTCCTTTTATTGAGGCTATCAACTTTAATCAACTTTTATAGCGAGCATTTCGCAAATACTCCCATTTTCCTGCACTATAGGGTATCTGCTCACCATCAGCCGACTTCAATGCGGCTTCATTCGGTTGCTTGTTAAAGTGTTTTGCGTACTTCCTGCTCCGTCACATTGTCAGCAATTATGCGCACAGCTCACACGATCAAGTGCCCTTTGGAGGCGACCTACATCATGTTGCCACAGCGCGGCACTTGCAACACACCAGGTTGCCAGCTAACTGGCGCCCCACCAAACAAAAAGGAAAGAAAAGAAAAGAAAAGCTCGCAGAGGCCCGAGGCGCGACTTTTGCTCGCTGCTGATTATGATAAATGTAAACAATTCAGCTGGGCATACAAATGCAATCAAAGGACTGCAATTACTTCAAGCCAAAACCAGTTAAGAGAGCGAGAGAGAGAGAGAGAGAGTAAGTGGGAGACAGACCGTGCAAGTTGCCCCCCAATGCGATGATCAGGGCATCCGCAGCGCCGTCTTTAGAGAACAAGTGTGTATCCGAGCATGTGTGTGTGTGTATGTCTGACTGTGTGTGTGTGTTTGTGTATGTGCAATAGAGATATAAAAGCTAAATTGGTAACTCATACTTAATTTGCTGGCGGCACCTTTGAACACGCTGCCAATTAGCCTACACAGCCGACACCTCGAGTCCGCTCCGACTTCCCCACAAAGGATAACCAAAAATCCAGTCAAAATGGGGCAAGCGGCAAGGGGTGGAGGGAGGCAGATGGAAATGATGCAGCAGAAAATGGCAACACGGGCAGAGGCAAGACGAAGCGCGCACTCAAAGCAATTTGTTTCATTCATTCATTCATCCATCCATTTGATCGTGATGCTGCGCATTTCTATGCTCCAATCCGACTCAATTCATTCCATGAAGAAGAAAACACAAAAAATACCCGAAATTTATCTGTTTTCATGAATGAAAGTTCATGATTCGCTTCGACTCGATCGCACTGTTAATGAAGTTGTAAATTATGAAAAGCCACATTTAAATCGAGTAAAACTCGCTGAAAAGAATCCCAGCGAAGCTATTTCGGGCACAAAAGACAAACAAATTTATGTAATCAAATGGAGTAAAAATAAGTGTGGTTTATAGCCAGAGAGGTGGGCAAAGTTAGCTTGGCTTAAAGCTCGATTTAAGCCGGGAATTTCAATTATTAGTTATGCAGTAAATCGAACTCTAGGGCTATGAGCTATCAGGCCTAAGACTAAGCTGAGGAATATCTGAAACGGAAGAGTTTGAAATGACTGAAGAAACGTTCTATATCCTGTATATCCTGAAAGATTGCAACAACAGCTCTCTGGGCAGTAGACACAGTATACCCTGGTCGGGTATTCCCGACTGAAGAACTTCCATTTCTATTATTGTTTACTATTTTATATTCCAATGTAAAACGCAAATGTAGAAATAATCTAAATGATAAAAGATGAGGAAAATGATTCGAGTGATGAACATCAGTTTCATTTTAACTAAGCTAGGCTAACTTAAGAAAGTGTGGGCAGACCTTTAGCTGCTTTTTCTTCTACCTTCAATCGATTTTCAGCTACCACAACAGCAGCTGAATTGTTTATCTCTGAGATGCAGTGCTCCACTTAGAACAGAGATAAAGCTCTGGCCAACTGAAGATCAGAGACTGAAAATGCCGACGAGATGAATATGCATATCCAGTTCCAACTGCCAGCTAACAATCAATTAGTTGACTCTCAAGCAGAACACACACGAAGAGAGCCTCCAGCTACTAAATATATACGATATGGATATATATATTCATATCCATATACATATATATGCATTTATTCATATGTATATTTGTCTCTTTGATATTTGATGAACGCGCCCGTGTTGGGGATCCATTCGGAAAGTCGTTATGGCCACTTAATTCGTTTGATGCCAATGAATTGACGTTGACGCCATACCGCTATATCATCGATAAGAGGAGAGCAAGAGAGAGAGAGAGAGAGAGAGAGAGAGAGAGAAGGTGGGGCAGAGAGGGGGACCCAGCTGAGGTAGCCCAGACAAAGATATTGTGGAAATCAAAAGTTTCACAGCTCCAACTACAAAAGTGTTAATGTCTGTCACTTAAGTAAGCGAGTCGATACCCACACACACACACTCACACACTCACACACACACGCCGCTGACATTAAGCTTCATCAGAGTTTTCAACTTTTAACTCCAATTTGCATACAAATTAGACGACGAGCACTCAAGCCAGAGTTTTGTTCCGCTTCTTCATGCCTCTTTCCAGAGGGGGGATTTCGGCTTTAGTTTCTCGACCACAACAAAGAGCCGAATAAAGAGAAACGAAATCCCCAAGGGCCAAACAGCTACCGATTTTATTATTGATAATGTTTTGATTTATCTCCAAGAAGATTTCGGCCAGACAAATTGCGTTTACCAGCGGAGGATGAGACGAGATGTGACTTCTTCTTCTTCTTCTTCTTCTTCTACGCTCCCCCAGGCTGTGCATCTGTATCTGGATCTGAATACATTTCATGATCCTCAACTTCTTCTCGATGTTGTTGTTGTTGTTGTTGTTGTTTTAAATGCGGTTGCAACTACGCACAAGTGGCAACAGCTTTGTTCTTGTCACCTTCGTTTAAGCACTGGCGGCTTTCGGTTCCATTTGAGTGAGTCAATCTAAGCACACACTGAGCGAAAACTGTGTGAATAGTGTTGCTAAGAAGAGATCTTTGAGTAAATATAAAGTACTCCTTCTTCGTATATTCTGATAATAATTCTTAACTAAAACTAACAATACTTTTCTCTCTGTGTAATGTCTAGTAGTTAGTTATTTCTATGCATATATGTAATTTAGGAATCTGGAACTGGCACATATAATGCTGAGAGGCCTTTAAACTCTTCTTAAGCTTATCATACTAGCTTTTTCTGCGAGTGTAGCTCAGATTCAGTAATTGCTTTAGATTCTATATGCCGTTGCCTGACACAAAATACTTTCGGTTTGTGCATAATTATTTGCCGAAATGTTGACAGCTGCAGGTGTGTGTGTGCCTCTGTGTGTGTGTGTGCCTCTGTGTGTGTGTGTGTGTGTATTACCTCTGTCTGCAGGCTGTCAAGCAGTGTGACCAAAACCGAGCATACCCCGCCACTCATAAGCACATTCGTCACAGTTTTTGGGCACAGCTGAAGCTGAGGCTCTGGCACTCTGGCACTCTGGCTCTCTGTCTGTCGTCTGGTTGTGGCTGAGGATGTGGTTGAGGCTGAGGATCGCTGCGAGCTGTTCATTAATTGGCATGCATTTTGTGCCGTTTGACAACGGACGTGGCACAACTTCATCATCGGGAGCCGCAGCGAACAAAAGAGGCGACATTAATGCATTGCTCGCCGAAGGGGCGTGACAAATTTGACAACAGCAACAGCAACAACAATGGCCAATGACTTTATTACCAATGTGACACTCGTGGCTGGCTTCTAACAGCTCTCGTCGCATCCCTTCCCGCTCGACATTGTGTATAATGCAACACTCCCAGGAGCTCGTTCCTCGTTCCATCCCAAGGGGATTGAGGACTTTGCCAGCTGTATGTCTGCCCGTCCCTCCATCCGTCCGTCAGTCCGTCCGTCCGTCTGTCTGTCGGGTGTGACAATAAACACTTTAGCTATTTATGAGGTTTTAATGAACACGCTCGCGCCGCCATCTTGTGCTGACTAATGAAAAGGATACCGATACATGCATTTGGCTTATGAATTTGCACAAATTTCCTCTTTGTAGGCGTGGCGAATGCGACTCGAGTGGCCCGGCTAGGGGCGCGCGCTAATTGTGATTGACAGGGCGTGTCGCCTCTATTGAGGCGCCCAATTAAGTCGCATTTTGTAATTGATTTCGAATATGTTTGGCTGGGTGGCGCAGGGAAAGGCAAAGCTGACGAACGCATCGTTGCTATGCGGCAAAAACTTTTCTAAATTGAAGTGAAGAATACGTAAGAGCCGTAGAACGGGTCGCCTCGGCTAGAGAGTGCCCTGGAGGCAGTAGACTGAGGTGAAATATGAGTAAGAGTGATGTAGAAGGAGTCCACTAGAGAAGAATGGTGAGAATACTCTATGTGGATGAATTCGACTAGAATATGCCTAATATGGAGTACATTCAAGATAAGTAAGAATGAACTAGGAGGGAATGCCCCATGTGCAGTGTCAAGCAGCTGCTCCATTTGATTATCTAAAGAAGATATCAAACAAAGAAAGTAATTATCGTATGGGTATACTAAAAGCGAGCAAACATAGTAAATTTAATATATCCAGCTCTTATAGTACTGCAGATATTGAAATTATGGAAATTATAGAAAAATAAGTGTCTATATCATTGATTGCATTATACGCTAACTAGATTGGCCTAGAGGTACGACTAATCGCATTCCATATATCACCCTAATTTCAAATATTTGTACTTTATCAACTATGGACAAGCTTCCTACTGCCTGTTACATATCCCAACATAAAAGTATGCTACCCTCGCTAGCTTCACGTATTCAATAAAACAGTAACTACAACAACAACAACAACAACAACAACGACCACATTTAAGTCAGTCAAGTGCAATGCATTTATCAAGCCACACGGCCATCTTATAAGCAAAATAGAACAAAACGAAACGAAAGAAACTAACGGCAAATGCCAAGCAACGGCATTGAAAGATAACAAAAACAAAAAAAAAAACAAAATAATTTCAATAAAACATAAATTGTCGCACATTTGATACCCTTTAAGTAATCATGATTTATAGCAGATCAATCTTAGTCCTAATTTATATATATAATTCAATTAAATACTATTCCCCAATTATTTTATCCTGTGTCACATTTCAAGTGAGTTAGCCAAGTTGTCCACATCCGGTTAGGGTAGCTGAAATGTATTATCGATTCCGGTTCAACAGTTGCATCATTTCACTTAGCTGAAAACGTGGCCGAGTGGAGTGGGCAGCGCATTGCAGTTAAATAGACATTTGCATGCAAAAGATATGTCGGCAAAAACCAGGACAAACAGCAAACAACGAAACGAAAATTGAATAAAACACAAATACACACACAGAGAGAGAGAGAGACATAGAGTCACATACACACACACACACACACATAGCTGAGCTGAGCAAATGTGATTTACTGCAATCAATTTAAATGCAATGCGATGCAACGAGAGCGAGGAGTGTGAAGGGCTGCCCAAAGGGAAAGGGAAAGGGCAAGGGACAGGGACAGCGAGTGTGGCAATGACAAACGTTGAAGAGATGAAGGCAGCGCAGCTCCACAAGACAAAGCGAATGTGTGCCAAAGCAAAATATACACAAATGCACACACATATGCAGATATGTATATGTATATGTGTATGTATGCCTGGCTATAAGAATGAGAATGGGGCAACGATAGCGACAGCGACAACGACAACGACAACGACAACGACAACGGCGACACCTTCCCAAAGCTGATTTTAAAGACTTTTGCGCAAATTGCCGCAGTCAGCAAATACATCAGCGGCGAAAATAGGCACTCCACAAAGGCGAAAAGGCAAGCGGCGAAGCAGGCAAAACAAGCAACAACAAGAGCAACAACAACGGAGCAACAAAAAAACTAAAACGGTACAAGCAGCGGCTGAAAACTAGACATCATTATTGATGACAATTGAGTGCGCCAGCGAGCAGCTGGACAGGAGTAATGCGAAGAAGGAGAGAAGGAGAGAAGAAGAGCGCGCGTGGAAGCGCTGTGTGGCGAGAGCGAGAGCGAGTGAAGAGGACAGAGAGTGAAGCCCCAGCAATTACGATAATTAACACAGTCAGCGGCGCGGAAAGGCAGCCTCACACCACACCACACTCACACACAGAGAGAGAGAGAGGCACTTTCACATACATACAAAAATGAGAGAGCGAACGGGTGAGCGTGCGAGTGAGCGCATGTCAAATTGTAAATATTGATGACGCTCGCACGTTGACAGCCCAGAGAGCGCACTGACGTGTGAGTGAGACGGGGGGTGATGCGGCAATGAGCGTGTGCTCAGCGCTGATTGGCCCACTCAAAGCACGCCTCTGCCTGTGCGGCAATTCCAATTAGAAGGCGGACTGCGCAGCTGCAGATGTGACGTCATCAAACTTGTTTCTCGACCAACAGAGAGTGAGCGATAGAGACTGACAGAGAGAGAGTGAGAGAGAGAGAGAGAGCAAACGAGAGCCAAAGCCATTTTAACTGAGCTGCGAGAGCAGCCGCAGCGGCAACTCGCGTTCGCTTTGTTGAATGTGGAACGTTGCACGTTGAGCGCCAGACGCTCTCGCTGTCACAGTCGCAGCCGCAGTCGCCGTACTTGCCGCGTTTTTGCCGACGCGTTTTTCATCGAACGTTTGTGTGAAGCGAAAGTTGACGCGAAATATTGATATTAAATCTCTGATTAGTGCTAAAGATGCCACAACGAACACCAAGTCCCGTTGCAATGATTGCCACGCGTAGCTGCAGCAGTCCGGCCGTATCCGAAATTTCCGTAGGTTCGCCTAGTCCCCCGCCGCTAGCCATGCGCCCACTCAACATCAAACGTCTGCGTCTCCTGCACAGCCCAGCCACGCTCCGCAAGGGAACGGGCCCGGGAGCGGGAGCGGGCCCGGGAGCGGGTGCGGGGGCGGGTGCGGGCGCAGGTGAGCGCATCAAGAGCTTCTCCATAGCCGATATACTGGGCCAGGCGGATGAGCGCAAGTCCGAGGAGCGATTGCAGCCACCAGCAGTGGTGGCGCCACCAGCAACAGTTGTTGCCGCCCCGCCACCTGGCCTGCTGCATCATCCCGGGCTGCATCCGTTCCTGCCGCCCGCGCTGCTCCACAGCTATGAGCAGCGCTTGGCCTGGGACTACCAGCGCCAGCTGCAGGAGCACTTCCAGGCGCAGCTGCTGCGCCAAATGAGCATGGATCCCGCCATAATACCGATACCATCCGACGATGGCAGCTCCGATCGCTCGCAGCGCTCGAACAGCAGCAGCAGCAGCAACGCCAGCACCGACTGCTGCACGACGCCCAACCAAAGCAAAGAGGAGGCAACAAAGCCCGGCCAGCAACACCAGCAACAACAACACCAGCAACAACAACAACAACAACAGAAGCAACAACAGAAGCAGGCAGCAGGCGCCGATACGCCGCTCGATGCGCTTTTCCAGCTATCGACCAAAAACTTCGACGAGGAGCAGGGTGAGTGCAACATGCAACGCGCAACGTGCAACGTGCAACGTGCAACGTGCAACAATCGGTGGCAACCGCAAGTAAATTACATTTTAATATAAATCGATTTGCTACTGAATCAGCTCTGGCATTAACTTGATCAATTGCTACACGCTGTAAGCATCGATAGAGTGTGCGAGAGTGTGGGGTATTTTAGTTTTGTGAAAAAGGATTTATAACTTCTTTAATTTATCGATTTGTTTATCGATATATTGATAAATCTATAAATCAATAATAATCTAGTTGTAGAGTAGATCTTTTAGACAGAATTAAAAAACGGAAAGAGTCAAAAACAAAGAGAAATTTGATCTGACAAATATACTAACATATAGTTTATCGATAACTCTCATCGATATATATGAACAAAGGGATTTCAAGACATATTTTTCGAGGCATAGCCTAAAGTCCTTATGAATTACAAAGTTTAAATATGAATTAGAATACGCCATCGATAATCGATTATCGATAATAATCGATTTCAGATATTCTACTTAAAGGTACTCAGATTACGACCGTTTGACTTGTTGAATGCTGTTTGTAGCTAGGGTATCTGACAGTAGTTCATTGCCAATCGAAGAAGCTCTCTCTCTCTCTCTCTCTCTCTGGCTTGTTGTCATTACGTCTTGATGAGATTCTGCTTAAAGCGTAAAAACAGTAGTAAGGTCAGCGCCAGCGCCGAGGTGGCTAAATCAATTTTATCCATTGCTCGACACGGTTTCGACTCGACTCCGATTTGCTTTTTACCCCTCCGCGCCTTCTCGCTGGCACCCTCCCCCTCCCCCATCCCCAACACTTTGATGATTACCACTCTGATCTCTGATGATGGCCGAGGCACATGCGTATCGTTCGGCAATAATTTGCTTGGCGGCGTTGATTTCTCGTTAAGACCAGGCCAACACAGATAGAGAGAGACTGGCAACAGCTACTGAAATTGAATTTACGCGCCGCACGTACTGCCTCAAATTGTGGCAGACGGACGGCAAGCGATAGCTACTTATGGCACAGCTACTGGCATTGACTGTTTATGATTATGATTATGAGATGCAGAGCTCTTATATTTTGTGATTTCGTTATGCAGCGGGGACTTTCGCAACTCAGCTGAGCTGAGAGCTGATGAGATGAGATGAGTTTTTCCCAGGCCCCGGCCATCCGGCTGGCAATCTTGGCTAATAAGAAGTTGATCAAAAGCGCAACGCGCCGACTCGGCATGAATCTTGCCTGCTTCCGGCTGCAATTAGGAGGAGTTCTACAAGCTGAATAACCCTCGTTGCGACAAAACTATAATAAATGAAAATGGAAATGGAAATGGAAAATGAGGCGAAGAAAGAGAGAGAGGGAGAGTGAGAGAAAATGGCTGAAAAGTTGTTGCGATTTGGTACAATGAAATTGTCGTTAGGCGCTCGTCAATTAAGAGGCGCAGTTTCATCAACTAAATATATATATATATATATATATATATATATATATATATATATATATATATATATATAATAATAATAATGGTCGAGGCACGGGCTGCCAAGACAATTGAAGTGGAGTATGAAGCGGGCGGGCTCAGCGGATGCAGCCCTAATTACAATTTAATTACTGCAAAAGGCAAAAACTTTTCCCACTTGACAAAGACGCAGCCAAGTGTGAACCACAGCAACAAAAACAACCACAAACAGCAACAACAACACAGACAACAAAGAAAAGATCTTCAGTTGTCAGTTGATTTGACAGATAGCAGTGTAAACATTTTACAACATGCGGGCAGTCCCAACAAATTAGTTCAACTAGACGTATACTTAATGTCCCATTTGAAGCCGATGCCAAAAAGCCATGTTAACTATATATATATGTAGAGAGAGAGAGAGAGAGAGAGAGAGAGAGAGAGAGAGAGAGAAAGAGAAGAGAAGAAGAACTAGAACTAGCTAAAGAAGTGCTTAGCATTAATTCATATAATTGCTAAAGCTGAAAAATGCAAATTGCCTTTAAAATTTAACATCGTTAGAATAATAGATTTCGTCACGTCAGCATTGGCAAGGCTTTGCTATCCATCTATATCTATCTATCTATATATATATATAACTATATCTATTGTAGCACATTCAATGCCTAACTATATTTGATTGTGGATAATTGGCTTTCGGTCTTTTCACTCTCTTTTGACATGTAACCCAAACGAGCCGTTGCCTTGTTTACAGCTCTGCGAGGAGGGAGAGAGAGGAGAGCGACACTTAGATATAAATAAATATTTAAATACACAGTACAAAATTTATGTTTAAATGTATTATATCTAAATTATGTGATTTAAAATGTTTACTAAACAGCAACATTCATATGAGTAGACATATCAGTATGGAGAGATCGACTCAGCAGATCATCCTGATCAATACTATGCATACTTCATTTTCACTAAACCATTATACCCTGCATTCAAAATTTCAATGGGAAACTGCTCTAGTTGGACATGCACGACTTGGAAATACCTATCAGATATGAGCATACGTATATACATAAGTCAAAGTCATATTTCTTACGAGCTAAGGGACTCTCTAGGCCCCCATGTGAAAGTTCTACATATGTTTGCATATATACAATATTTTGTATATTAAAACAAATTCAATCAATTTTTCACACTGTGCGCAAATAGAAAACGGACTGAGGCACAGCAGAAACGTGACAGCTTAAAATGGCGTGCCATTATCGAACGCCCCTCAACTGACACGCCCATTAACATCATATACATACATATGTATATAAATATCTGTATAATATTATGCACATGCAGCGATGTCTGCACGGGCATTAGCCAGATAAATATCTGACATATTAGTAGCAATTTGATTTATAATTTCCAGTTGCATTATTTGCCCGCATTTCAAAATCGGATAAAGACATTCGTGTGTGTGTGTGTGTGTGTGTCGTTGTGTTTGTAATTATTATGGAAATTGTGTGTAGTTTGGATAAGCTAATAAGCAGTTAGTGCAAATCAAATAACAGATAGACTACATTGATAATAGCAAAAGAGAACAGTTCAGCTTTTCAATTGCTCAAATCAAACAGCAAACAAACGCTAATTATACCCTATATCTAAATTGAATAATATATATACATATATATCTGCCGGCCACTTGTGTATATTTGTAATGAGAAAGAGGAAGTCTCGGCTGTTAATGTATGAAAATTCAAGTCATTGGATTCGGCCCACAATAAAAAATCCATAAAAATCGATTTTAAGAATTAGATTTTGAGGTATAGCTCGGGAATTAAAAGAGCTATGGGCAGAGAATTTGATATATATAATCTTTAAATATAGAAAATTCATAATATTTACTTCTCTTTATATAATCACTTAATATATAAATTTATCGATAAATATCGACAGGATATCATGTTTTATTGAGACTCTCTTAAGAAATATATAAGAAATGATTTAGTGACTCAATTTCATCAGCATAGCTCGAATACTATAAGAACTAAAACCATCCTTATCCATAATATAATAAATACTCCATTAACTTTGCGTATAAAACTATATACATTTTCTTTTCCTGATACACCCATTCCATCTGTCTAGTTCCATTAAATTCTAAGGCTAAATAGACTCTAGCTTTCTCGCATCTGATTAATAGACGCTTCGATCGGCGCATACTTTCGGGATAATTATAAACAAATCAGTGACAAAATCACACTTGAGAGCCGCAACCTTCGAGTGCGAATGCAAGTTCATGCGATTTAAATGGTTAACGGGAAGAGGTGAGCGCATCACGTGGTATTTTCGCCCATTGAGCAATCATAAAACTAGTAGTTGGCAAAAATCAACAGCAATTTCCAAACATAAATCAAACAAACAAAAAGAAAATCCAATGGGCGAAAGAAAAAACAATTAATTTCGAATGATTAATAGCAGCGCAACGTTTCAACAAAAATTTGTTAATGACATTAAAACCGGCAACAACAACAACGACAACAACAACAATACGGCTATAATAAAAATTACAAAGTAAAAACCGCGAATCGTTTGCGATTGCCTCAATAAAATTAATAAAATGACTTCGGGCGCAAAAAGCCGAGAAAAAAATGAAAAACAACATTCTTAGAACGTGCGATCAATGGGCGGTGCTTGAGAGCGGCGGAATGGCATGAAAAATTGCTAAAGAAACACACACGAGTGCTCCAGACGTCGAGTGACTGTCTAAGAGATACCCTGTACAAATGATATGGCAAGCAAAAGTATCTTGCATACTTGGAAGATTGAAAAGGCAACAAATCTAGACGAAAGTCATTGACTAGCATATGCCCTGCACTAGAGGCATATATGATAGGGTTAACAATCGTAGGGCATACAGAAATGCCTTTGCAAACAAGTTCCAGGATCACTTCACATGCGCCAAAGCAATATGCCCTATTCAAGCATGCACAATGTTCACAGGGTATGCAAAGTGGGCGCATGCCTTCGGGGGCATGGCTAGCAAACAAGTTGACAAGCTGGCGCTCGCATAAATTCGCTAATTAACAGTTGCGCCTAAAGTTCAAATAGTTAAAAACTTTGAAAAGAAAAAAAACGAATTTTTCAAAATATTTTATTAAGAATTTTGAGTAAGGAAATTCGCGTGTTGTGTGGCCATAAAAGATTTGCATTTCTAGTTGGCCATTAGGAATGCGAAGGCAAGAGCCTGCGACTGGCGACTTGCGACTTGCGTGGCAACAGATTCTCAGCGTTTTTTCTCTGTTTTGCCATTTGCTTTCACTGCGCGCTGCCTGCCCCCGGCGCGGGGATGCATGCCACACACACACAAATGGGTGGTCCACGCAGAACCTTTAAGCAAATTGCAGCACACACACTCACACACACATGCACACCGGTCTTATAAAAGGTGTGCAAAAGCAACGCACTGAAGGTGTTACCTGCACGCTTTTGATGAGCACTAATTGA